>VWYE01014584.1:102881-122645 GCA_013398995.1 Alaudala cheleensis
CCCCCCTCAGGGTTTTGACCTGTGAAAGGGCAAGAAACAGAGCCACAAGGCACTGCCACAGCCACGTGCCTGGACATGGGGTTGCTTTCACATCCTCTTCTCCTCTGAAATACCCCAAAATCCCACAGCTTAACCTTGCACCAACCCCAGCCTTGACACATCTGCTGACTCATAGGATTACATGCAGTACAAAATTAGCCAAAACGAAACCTTGCTGGGCTTGGGGCTGTAGCCTTCCTCTCTCCACTTCCAACATCTCCCTTATTCGTGGTTTGGGTTTGTTTTCCAGCTTTGCTGAGGCTTTGCTGCTGAACACCCTGAGTGAGGCTGTTTGCTACCCTTCCATCCAGCCCCTGAAATATTGCAGCTGAGGCCAGCAGAGCCATAAATAAAATGATAAGAGCTTAAAGCACTACTCACAGCAGGACACTCAGGGGAGCCAATACAGCCTGGCTGTGCCAGCTCCACCCCAGGCCAGCCCAGGTGAGCACAGAGCCCCTTGGTAGCTGCAAAATGCTCTTATGCAGCACAATAAAAAAATATCTCATTATCCAGTGGATACTGATAAAAATCAGTTTTTCTGATTTTAACCCCAAAAATGGAGAATTGCAGCTTGCTGGGATGGCAGGGAGAAACCTCTCCTTCCCCCTCCCTTTCCTCTATTTTTGTTGTCAGCACCACTAATTTGGGATGTGCCTGTGCTTGCTAAGCAGTGCCCAGGCTTGCCACTGTCTGGCAAACCTGCCTGCAAGGGGACAGATTTTGCAAACCTTGAGTCCAACAAACATTTGTGGCCAGGCCAGGCTTTAACAGGAGCCCTGTGAGTTAAATGCACCCCTAAAAACATACCCACAGCTCCTGCACTCACTGCATTTTCTGGCTCAGCTGCAAAAAACCCTGAGCAAAATGATTCAGAGGGCTAATCTCGGTTTAACCTAAATTCATTCAGTGCCATGCAAAACCAGCATAATCCCCCACAGCTAAAAAAGCAGTCAAGTCTGCAGCACAGCTGTTCCTCACCTGAAGGGAAATGTTCCTGCTTCATGCTGTAACACTCCAGAGAGTCCCACTAATTCCCCTATTCCTATCAGGGGTTATAAATATTTGGATTTCAGAGCAGAAGGCTGCTGAGGGAACAGGCACTACAGGAGAGCAGCTTTGCCTCCAAAGGTTTTACAAGGCAGACACCAGATAAAATATTTAGAGAAGGATGCAATAGTGGGTGGGATGAAATGTGTTTAGGGCACTGATCTGCCATCTGAGAACTACAGCATTCAATAACAATTTTTACCCATGACTTGGGGGTGTCAGGGCTTTCTTATGACACAGGGATCATGCAGAGATGGGGAAACTCCATTAGGCATCCAGAGATGCTGGGCAGAGCCAAAGGCATCCCAGACAGCACAGCCATCCATGCATCCATCACTCCTGGACTCATGTAGGACACACCAGCATGCTTTGGAGACTCACTGCTGGCTCAAGTCACCCTAAAAGCATTGTGCTGTTACTTGGACTCACAAAATGGTTTGGATTGAAAGGGATCTTAAAGCTCACGTTGTTCCAACACCCTACCAGGGGCAGGGACACCTTCCTCTAGACCAGGTTGCTCCAAGCCCTGTCCAACCCAGCCTTGAACACTTACAGGGATGGGACATCTACAACCTCTCTGGGCAACTCAGCCACATAAATTTAGCACCGAGGCAGCTGCTTCCCAGATTCCCTGCCAGAAGATGACACCAGACTGACACCAGTCATTCCACTGCATGCATGTACTTATGAAAGTCTTCACTTCTCCTGCAGCACCAAAAACTCTTTTTATTCTTTTTTGCTGTTTTGGGGTGGTTTGTTTTGCAAGACTCCTTCTACAGGGCTGGGGAGCACAGTACCCACTCTTGCCACCAACAGGGTGACCCATTCCTCGGGATCAAACCACTTTGGTGCAGAGAGAAACTGCCTCGAGCTATCTGTGTTTGGACAGACAAATCACCCAGAGTCAAACCTCAATTAGCTCTAATTAAAGGGTTTCCAACCAGCAGATTAAAAAAACCCCAAAGATCGACCTCCATGCCTGCTCCTGGCACTGAGCTCTTGGCTTCCTGGACTGCTGTGGTGATGATGAGCCACCAGCACAATTCTCCAGGGATTTGGTCTCCCATGCACCAACTGCTTCCCACATCCCCTGCAGGGCCATTGTATCACCACCCACATTGACAGCACAGGAGCCAGCTCAGGGAGAGGAGGCAGACAGGTTCCAGCAGGTAGCACCTCACAGAAACACAATGTGCTACCGTGCTGGATCTGTACCCTGGGGTGCTGCCAGGCTGTGACATCCCACACACAGCTCTAGGATCTCCAGGGCAGGGCAGTGGCCAACTCCCAACAGTGGATGCTCATTTGAAAAAGCCCGATCAGATTAACAGGGAAAGAGGATGCGACAGCTTGGTGAATTTGTTAAAAAACAACTCCTCTGCTGAAATATGCCAAATTTCTCATGTAGACTCGAGCCACCTGCTCAAAAGATCAACAATCCAATTTTAGTAATTTCTAGAAAAACAAGCGAAACTGATGGGGAACCACCCCAGGGTCCAGGTGTGCTGGACACTGGACACAACAACACACTGTTTTAAAAAACAAAGAGACGCAGGAGAGCTGTTTGGGAAGTCCAGGAGACATGCATCCAGTTATCCTTGAGATTTGGGTTTGCTCAATCTCTGGAACATCTGCTTGCTGTATTTTCAGAGTTATGGGCACAGCTTGTGGTTACTCCATCATTGGGAGTCCTCCACCCTGAGAGGTCACCCCATAAACTCTGCTCCTGGAGCCATTCTGTAACTGTTTGATAAGCACAACCTGATGGTCTTGGCCAAAAGAGCCAGGGGCATTCAGCACTGCACAACCCAAGCCTGTTAATTACCTGTCATGCTGAGGAACAAGCCCCATGTTTTATTCAATGACCTTGCCCAGAGCTTTGTCACAGCATTCAAAGTCAAAGCAGTAACTACAAGGACACACATTACTACCTGCTCCAGGAGAGCAAGAGGACAACATGCACATGATGGAAACTTTAATTCATATGTGCAAAATGGCAATTTTCTCTGCCACTCTTTCTAAACATAGCTTTGTCTTGGATTTTTTTATTTTATTTTTTTCACCAATGAGAAGGCCAAATGCTGCTTAGATACCAGGAATTGAAAGGAAAAAAAACAGCAATTGAGCAGAAGCAGGAGAGACCAGGCAGCTGGCAAAGCCAACCTATCCAAGATCTGGGCAGGATGTTCAGCACACACCTGACTCAGGGTCTCTCCAAAACACAAGCCCAGGGCTCCTGCCAACACATCCCAACTTCTGATTTCATACAATGGTCACAAGGTGTTTCATACACTAAACAAAATAATTTATGTGGCACAGTGAAGGGATCCAAAAAAAAATTAAGATATTCAACACAGTGAAGGGATCACAATCCCTCATATAACGGGAAGTTTGTGATGGTCAAAGCAGAATTTGGGAATCCCCTGCCCTGACAAATGCTCAGCTTCAGAAGCTCTACTGTGAGTGAAGGTCCACCTTGCCAAGTCCCCACCAAGAGCCCAGAGGAGTCTGGGTCACTGCTAAGGCAAAGGGAAATGTTTCACCAACCTGTTTAGAGGGAAGGTGCCTCAACCACCCATATCTCCATCCACATGTTGTCCCATTGGCTTCTATGTTCAGATAAAGCCCCACTCATCACCTTTACAAACACTTCTGGTAGACCACTGAGTTATCAGAGCCTAAAAACTGAAACAAGTAAGGCAGCAGTGGCCAAAACTAACTGCAAAGGTCACTGAAGCACCTCCTGATGACTTACACCCAGCTGACAACCTACTGCAGGATTTTCTGCAGCAATTTATTTATTCTCCCAAAAAATGGGACACTTTAAGGCCAGCACTGCCAAAGAAGAGCAGCAACTCTGGAGGACTGCATGCATGGCCTCCCCCATGCCACCAGTCACCATCTTGGAGGAAGCAACACTTAGTGCTCAAGGGTACTTGGCCCTTCTCACAAATTCAGGGCATTTGAGAGCAAGTTTAAAGGGGGATGCTTTTTCCTCCATGTCCCTGGCAGAAGGCTCAGGTACCACATCCTCCTGGTGACCTTCAAAGATATATGCAAAGCATGTGGGACTCTAAAGCCCATCCAAACTTTGACTGGGATTGGAGCAAATGCAAAAAGCAGCGCGCAGCTCCAACACAAGCCACGAAGACAGGGAGCTCCTTGGCCACGAGCCAACCTCAAGGCAACAGCCATGTCCCAAAGCCACCACATCTCACAAGGTGTGACCTGCGCCCGAGCCCAGCCCGCCCTTACCGGCGTGGTGTCCTCCATGAGGCCGCGGATCTTCTCCACCACGTCGTTGCGGCGGTGCTGGCGCAGGGCGCTGATGAGCTGGGCCAGGCTGGCCTCGGGCCCGCGGATGGTCCAGTGCTGCAGCGCCGCGTAGGCGCGCTCGTGGTCGGCCGCGTAGCCGTTGGAGAAGGCCGCCACCTCCCGCTCGCTGGCGTTGCACAGGAACTGGTAGATGTCCTTCCACTGGCTCCCCACCTGTGCCGCCACCAGCTTGAGGATGTCGATGCCTGAGGGGCAGAGAAGCCACAGGTGAGGCGGGTGGAGGGGGGGTCTGCAGACATCAGGTCTAGCAAAGCTTCTCTCATCCCCAAACTGCTGAGCTTTGCTTTTCTTGGGTAGGTCTTTGAGATTTTGTTGTAATTATTGTTATTGTTTTAACACCTTTTATGAGTTCAGAGAAGCAGCACCCATAACATGCTCAACAGTTGCTATGCATGTAAAGAGTGATAGAACCGTCAGTTAATCCAACACACTCTAAAATCAATGATTTAACTGTAAAATCTCCTGCACTCTTCAGCACAGGAAGACCTTGGGTACTCAGCCACCACACGGCTGCAGAAGAGCATGTGCTCACCCACACACCTGCACTGCAGCCAGTGCCTTGAGAGACAGCTGGATTAAGAGGTGAGTCACCAAAACACCTCTATAAAGATGACTATTTCCGTAACAAGCACATTCAGCAGCTAGGATTGCATTCAGAGCAATTTCCAGTGCAGACAGGTGGGATGACTCAGTCATAGGGTGGGAGATGCTGTGCCAGGAGATCACTGGGTGAATAGAAGGTCTGGAAGATCACAGAGAGCAAAAGGCAGAGTTTCCCTCAGAAAAGCATTGAGACATCCTGGCTCAAGACAGTGAGGGTTTTCTCTGTGTAGGTCAGGGAGCAATGCAAACAGCACACTTATCCTTTAGTCTACTACAGGTCAGGAGTTAAAGATTCAAATAAAGCCATATCTCCTCCAAAATAACTAATTAACCCTGTTTTATCAAGCTGAGCAACACCTTGTTTTAAACAGCAACATGAAGGGTCAGCATCTGTGAGCTGCAAAGAGAAACTCACTTTTTCCAGAGAGATAACCACACCTCGGGTTTCCTCCTGAGCCAGTGTGCCCCCATGGCTACAGGGAGCACTTCTCTTTCCCTCTGCAGGCACAACAGCAAAAATAAGTGCTTACAGAAGAATATCATAGCTGGGGCTTTTCCAGCTGGCCTAAAATTTAACACTTTCTAATGCAGTTTAGATCAAACCTCCCAACTGCACCTTCAGTTCACAGCTCTGATATAGCCAAACATATACATACATAAAAAAATAAAAAATCTGTAGAAACTATACAGACTGATACAGGTATTCTTTTTTATACATGTGCATGTGCATATACCACATGTATATGTGGTACCCATTTTTGTATCTCTCTATGTTTTACATAGATATTTTATTAAGATGTGTGTACATGTATCTATATGGCCTGGACACCAGGTGCCCACCAAAGCAAAGCTGTTCTATACCTGCCCTCCTCAGTTGGGCAGGGGACAGAAAATATAACAAGATATAATAAAAGGCTCATGAGATACAGGCAGGGAGTGATCCCTCACCAGTGGCTGTCACTGGCAAACCAGACTCAGCTTGGGGANGCATAGGGTGGGAGATGCTGCGCCAGGAGAGCACTGGGTGAATGGAAGGTCTGGAAGATCACAGAAAGCAAAAAGGCAGAGTTTACCCCAGAAAAGCACTGAGACATCCTGGCTCAAGACAGTGAGGGTTTTCTCTGTGTAGGTCAGGGAGCAATGCAAACAGCACACTTATCCTTTAGTCTACTACAGGTCAGGAGTTAAAGATTCAAATAAAGCCATATCTCCTCCAAAATAACTAATTAACCCTGTTTTATCAAGCTGAGCAACACCTTGTTTTAAACAGCAACATGAAGGGTCAGCATCTGTGAGCTGCAAAGAGAAACTCACTTTTTCCAGAGAGATAACCACACCTCGGGTTTCCTCCTGAGCCAGTGTGCCCCCATGGCTACAGGGAGCACTTTCCCTCTGCAGGCACAACAGCAAAAATAAGTGCTTACAGAAGAATATCATAGCTGGGGCTTTTCCAGCTGGCCTAAAATTTAACACTTTCTAATGCAGTTTAGATCAAACCTCCCAACTGCACCTTCAGTTCACAGCTCTGATATAGCCAAACATATACATACATAAAAAAATAAAAAATCTGTAGAAACTATACAGACTGATACAGGTATTCTTTTTCATACATGTGCATGTGCATATACACACATGTATATGTGGTACCCATTTTTGTATCTCTCTATGTATTACATAGATATTTTATTAAGATGTGTGTACATGTATCTATATGGCCTGGACACCAGGTGCCCACCAAAGCAAAGCTGTTCTATACCTGCCCTCCTCAGTTGGGCAGGGGACAGAAAATATAACAAGATATAATAAAAGGCTCATGAGATACAGGCAGGGAGTGATCCCTCACCAGTGGCTGTCACTGGCAAACCAGACTCAGCTTGGGGAAATTAGTTTGACTTTTTGCTAATCATAGCAGAATAAGATAATGGGAAATAAAAGCTAAATCACTTCCCACCCACCTCTCCCTTTTTCCCACATTTAACTTCACTCCTGAATTCTCTTCCTCCTCCCCTCAGCAGGTCAGGGGGACAGAGAACAGGATCTGTGGTCAATCCATTACACATTGTCTCTGCTGCTCCTTGCTCCTCAGGGGGACATACCCTCACAGAGCAAACCTGCTCCAGTGTGGCCTCCTCTCTCCCCCTCCTTTTTCACTGACCCTGGTGTCTGCAGAGCTGTTGCTCACACATGTTCTCACTCCTCTCTCTACTGGCTGAAGTTACCAGCTTTTTTTTTTTGGCCCTCTTTTTAAAACTGTTGCCTCAGAGGCACCCCCACTGTCCCTGATGGGCTCAGCCTTGCACAGTGGTGGGTCCATCCTAGAACTGGCTGGCATTGCCTCCCTTGGACATGGGTGAAGCTTCTGGCAGCTTCTCACAGGACTCTGCTACTAAAACCTGACCATCCAAACCCAATACAATATACACTCACATCTCTAAAGTGTCTATTCAGCCTGATATATTTTTATATGTATTTGTGTATATCTGTGTATATATTATATATATTTCTGTATATCTCTATATATAACATAGGTATTTTACATATATAGGTACATATGCTTACATAAAAAGAAGTATATAAAGAACTATAGAGCTTCACAAAGATATTTTTGACCAAACCACTTCTCACTTAAGGAAAGCTTATCAAACCTGCTATATATAGACTTTAGTTTTCACTTTCAAACTAGATAACACAACCATGAGCCCACAGTTCTTGGAGCATCCACAGACAGTGCTAAACCTGCTCTAAATCAGGAACACCAAAGTGCAAACCACATTTGGTACTTCCCCGCCCTCCTCCCACCACAACCACCACACCTCCCTCCCCAGCTGCTTACAGACACATGCTTGTACCATCTCACATGGAGTTGCGAGAGCTGGGGCTTCTCCTACCAGAAAAGCAAAAACCCAATTCAACCACAGAGCTTTGTTCTAACTATGGAGAAAAGGCTGTGAACCTGCTATTGGCATTTATTCTGGGGTTACTGATGTGACTCAGCTCATTAGATACTGGTGCACATCACATCACATCAGAGCAGCAGGAATTAAGCCTGGTTTCGTTAATGCTTCCCATTACTCAGATGAAGACCCAGTGGCCCTCAGTTCAAGGGAATGAGCTGTGTGCTTCCAGGCAAATCCCTAATTCCTCTCCCTCCATGACTCTGCATCCAGGCTGGCTGTGTAGAACCACAGGCAACCCAGACCACACTGGCAGCCAAGCCCTTGTGCCTTCTGATATCACATACCTGGGTTGGTAAGAAGCCCAAAAGACAACTCAGGTTTGGAGTCAGGTCCTTAAAAGCAGCAAACTCAACTTCTTTTTGCATAAAAGCAGCAAAATGCCTGATTTATGCAGCACTGCTTGATTTTATCACTCAATCCAGAGGATAAAAAAAGTAAAAATCCATGAATACAAGGGCAGAAAAAGCTCTGAAAGACTTGTGCACCAAGGTACTGACAGCAATGCAAAGAGGGATGATCATGTGTGGTACTGCCTATTATATATCCGTATATAGATACATAGATAATGACTTATGCACTGAGATATATATAGATATATACAGGTATATATAGAGAGACTATTTAAGTCGTTATCTCACTGTATAAATCTTGCAGAACTTCTTTACTGTCATATTCAGCAATTATTTTTTGCAAGGTTGAGAAATATCTACCTGTATATAAAAATATATCTATATATAGATATATCTATATACAGAGACAGAGAGAGAGGATGCTGCCCATTTTTTAATGTACACACACACATCAAATGAGCAGCATTGGGTCTCCCTGCCAGTGCTGCCCTGCAGTGAGACAATGAGTTATGGCTGGGGGGGAGCTTTGCCCACATCCCCTCCCACGCACATCAAACACACAGAAGCATTAAAACATAATTTCTGGTTTATGACCCCCGTGTGGCACATCTAGTCAGCTCAGAAAAGGAAAAACCCATACACTACCTGCTCCCATGTACATATTTAATGCTGACAAATCCCAGTGTTTACAGCTGCTGTACTGGTGAGGGAAGTTTTCAGCTGCTCGCAACTTGATTTGCACCGGTTTTATGCGGCAGCACGACATTTATGCCCAAATGTTCTCGCTCAGGATTTATGACAAAGCGCTCATGCTTCTACTGACATTTTAGTTTAGTATATTTAATCTCACTGTTCAATAAATTGGGCCTATAAACATGTTTATATCCCTTGGCAATAACATCCATGGGCACGAGAACACACCAGGCTGCAGAGGACTTAATGGCGCGTAATAATCTTTGGAGAACAAATGTTCCATTAAAAATGAATTTGGAAATGTCTACCTTAATACCATAAGAACCTTAAACTCATTTTCTTGCAACTATTAAATGAATTTAAGGCCCATATGTTTGCTACATCCACTACAATATTGTCCAAATGAAACCCAAAGAGATATGAAGAGACCCAGACAAGAGTGCAGATTTGGCTCCAGTCAGTAAGAAAAATTGCTCCCTCTCTTCCTAAAAAATAAGATTAAAAAATAAGATTAAAACCATTACATGACAAGCTGGAGCTGCATGCTGCCAAGTATTACTGCTCATACTAAAATAAAATGGTAATGCTTAAAACAAGCTTATCATCCTACTACTTCCATATTTCCAGAAGTCCTACAAGTTACTCTGCAGAGCACTAAGAGTGCTGGAACATCCCATTGGGATGGGAAGGTGCATACCACAGTAAGAGCAGCAAAAATCCCAGCTCCATCACAAGTCTTGGATCTTCTTCTCCCTGAACCATATGAACCTTCTCCCACCATGTCCATCTACACACCAGAGCTAGAGATGGTGTTTGAAGACCTCCAGACCACAGCAATCCCAAGTAAAATGGCCAAACTCAGCAGAGATGGTGCTTTAACCCACACATTTCATGCTTCCAATGTGAGGCTGGTCACAGCCACATTGGTGCTATGCTAAAGCTGCTCCAAGCTTGCCACAGCCTGAGTTGTCCTCCTTTTTTACCACAGGAACAGCTTGGGAGACCTTTCACCATCCTGCAGCTAAAGAGGCTCCACCCCTCTCCATTATCACCTCAGGAACCATCACCACTGATCACCCAGCTCTGCTCATGCCTCAGACAATGGAATTGAAGAGGAATACCCACAGCTGCATCCAGCTGAGCTACGTTTTCCATGGTCAGCCCAGAAAAGGCAAGGATAGATCTGAAGGATCCAGGACACTCATATGTCTCTTGGGTACCTGAGCAGGTGGCATTTCAATAGCCATTATCTTAACACTGCAAGTCTCTAAATGCTGTGCTGGGCTACACCACATATCCCCCTAATATTTCAAGGTGGTGATAACCACACCTTCAAGCCAGGACAAGGCCAAGATGTTGTGCACAGGCCAGTGAGAAGCCCAAGGGAGCATGCACACACATGGGAACACAGGCACAACCAGGCACATCTACAGCCAGGGCAAACTGGGACAAATGGAGACAAGTCTGGAAATGGACAAATGCCTCCAGAGTGGCACAAGCAAACACAAGTCCTCCAGAAAGGTGGTCCCTTCAGCTCACCTACAAACATGCTGAGCGCTGAAGGGAGGACCTTCCTGGAGAAGCAAGGCCTCCACTTCTCTATAGCCTTCTGTCAGGTAGTTGTAGAAAGTGGTAAGGCCCTCCCTGAGCCTTCTTTTCTCCAGGCTAAACAACCCCATCTCCCTCAGCTGCTCCTCCCCAGACTGTGCTCCAGCCCCTTCACTCCTGCTCCACTGCCCTTCTCTGGATACTGCTCACCTCTATCTCGTCTTCCCCATAAACAAGATTTCAGTTTATACAGTGACTTCCACTTGCTTGTTTTGAATCTGGTTCAAGATTTTTCCCATCCACTTCCTGCTCCTTCAGATGTGCCCCGCCTCACTGCGGTACGGTTTGATGTCAGCAGAGCCATCAGTCCTTCCACGTCACCAAGGTGGTCATCAAGCACGCACTTGGGGCTTGGCTGAGCTTTAATGCCTTGTTCTGGACAAGCCTCACTGGTCTCCCAAGCCGTGCTATTTGCAGGTTGGACACAGACCCAGTTCTTCAGCACCATTTGGCCTCAAGCAGGGCAGGGAGCCAGTGTGGTGCAGGGCCGTGACCAGCAGTGCTGGCACGCTCACCTACAGCACCTGCAAGGCACCATCTCTCTTCTTTGCCAGTATTTTTTCACATCTTCAAGCAAACTTGAGATCACAGGAAGAGCTGCCCCACCAAGGTGACAGCTCAGCACTCAGCAGCAGATGCAGAGAAGTCAAACCACAGCCACAGAGGCGCTGAGGCTTCTTCCTCTCCCCACCCTCTCACAATGTCATTGTTTTCATTCTCAGAGCTCAAGTCAAACAATGTTTTTCACTAGAGTGCTCCTCAAGAAAATGCCACCTTTAAGGGGAAACCTCATGCTCAGAGTCCTTCCAAGCCCACGTGTCCTTTCACCCCACTAGTAATGAAGGAGCACAGTGCATAGAAAAGGATTAACACAACATCAGTTCAAGTTCTACAGGCGCCTTATACAGTTGGGAAGGAAAGTTTAAGAGAACTCCCAGGACCTATGGCATACACAGTCCCAGGGTTCCAGAGACAGCTTCATGAAAGGCTGGATTTCAGGAAACCCCATGCTCCAGCCCTTCATCACCAGGGATGAGGTCCCACCAGTTCACCCATGACACCTGGGGGAAGTGACCTCCACCATCCCAGTACCAATCTGAGCTGGAGCATCTGGAGCTTCTACCACTTACATACAGAGGTATTCCAGAGATGGGCAATATTAATCTGTGCACCACATGCTGTGACAAATCCTGATTGTGACAGGCAGGCTGGATGAAGCATCACAGACAGAGAGCACAGCCCAAGGGCACATACGAGTCAGACAGAAAAACCACACTGATGCAACCCAACCCTCCCCTATACCCAGATAAAAGCTCCAAATCACTGCAAAGCCAGCTCTACTCCTGAGCTCAGCCCACCTCCCTCCTCCAAATATCCTCCTGACTCATGTGAAACACAGCCACAGCAGCCTATTTTTATGTCTGAGCACACACTGAGAGCCTGTACAAGAGAGCCAAGATGCAGCACATCCACACACCAGCTGACAAGATACCACAGCTCAACCAAAGTAGGACTTGGAAATCCCAAGTGTGCAACAAAAGTACCTTTCCAAAATGCAAAAATTCCACCAACCACTGCCAAAAAGGGGAAGTTATTGGAAACTCTATTCCTCCCCCTGCCACTCAAAATGTACTTCAGGTCCTGAACCAAACTTGCTGAGGAAGTTTGAAAATGCGCCAGGTCCTCCACCTGGGCCAGGACAATCACCAGTACCAGCACAGGCTGGAGGATGAAGGGGCTGAGAGCAGCTCTGCCAAGGACTTGGAGGTGTTGCTGTGCTGTGTCCAACATAAAAAGAATGTGGACCTGTTAAATCGAGTCCAGAGAAGGCCACAAAAATGGTCATGGGGCTGAAGCATCTCGTAAAAGGGCAGTTTGTTCAGTCTAGAGAAGAAAAGGCTCCAGGGTGACCTTACTGCAGCCTGCCAATACCTAAAGGGGCTACAAGAGATCTGGAAAGGGACCTTGAACATGGGTGTGTAGTGACAGGACAAGGGGGAAAGAAGGAATGGCCTAAAACTGAAAGAGGGCAGGGTTAGATTGGACATAAGGAAGAAATTCTTCCCTGTGAGGGTGGTGAAGCCCTGGAACAGGCAACTCAGAGAAGCTGTGGCTGCCCCATCCCTGGAAGTGTTCAAGGCCAGGCTGGACAGGATCTGAGCAATCTGGTCTAGTGGGTGGCATCCCTGCCCACAGTAGGGGGGAAGAAACTAGATGATCTCTAGTTTTTTTGTCAGACAGTTGGAAAGGACACACTCGTGAAGATTTGTTATGGACAGAATAGTTTTCCCAGCCATGGACAACAGTGTTGCTCTCAGACCCTCCCAGGACCCAGTGATTCATATCCTTAGCAAGAGCAGTTTGGGCAACAAACCACAAAATTGTATGTTTGGAGTTTGTTGGGGTTTTTTTTAAAAGACAAAACTGAAAATCTTGTAAGACAGAAAGGGACTTCTAACAATCACTTCCCACAAGTTTTCTGGAAAATAACCAAAGCAGACAGTGGAGAGAGGTCTGTGATCAGCCACATGCAGTTAGGAACGTTTCCAACCCGGGAACTTGAGAATCATCATGACACAAGACCTCTTTTCCCAATACATTATGTGGAGGTTACCTCTGTAACAGCCCCTTGGTCCAACCCTCCTGGGACCCATCTGAACTCCTGCCCACCACCACTCCTGCTGCACCAGAGACCCACAGAGTGGACTTGCTCTTGCTTTATTTCGCATAAGAATGGCCAGCATAAGTATTTTATGTAATTATTAAATTTTAAACGGCTTTTGCTGAGTTAATCTTCGTTATAACCCTCTGGGACAGCTGGTAACCCTGAGCACACACGCTGCCACAGCCAGAGCCATATAAATATCCAGACACCCACAGATGCCAACCCGAGGATTAAATTCACCTCCTGCATTTTTTTTTTCTCTCAGTCTTGGAGAGCAAGGAAAAAACAAAAAGCCAAAAAACAAAAAAACAACCCTGTTATTCGAGGAGTGATGTGTGAGAGCCTCACTGATGTGAGAAATCACAGCCCTCCCGGCGCTGAAACTGCTTTTTTAGCAACTGTTTTTAGCAAAACCACCCTGAGCTCGGAGTGGTTTTCTACAAGGACAGTCCCCCTCTCCTGCAGAGGTGCCCTGCCTCCCACACTCAGCCCTACACCTTAATGGGCAGGCACAAATCCCAATCCCTCATTAAATTAATACAGGGGCCACACAGGAATTTTGACTATGGGATAATTTGGGATTTTTTTTTCTGAAGCAGATTTGGGAGGAAATGTTCCAGCTTTCAAGGGGAGCTCCCCACAGCTCTGTATAAGCTGCACATAGATGGCTCACATAGCAACACAATTAAAAGTGATCAAGCACCAGTCTTTTGTGCTAATGCAATAAGACTGAGGAACAGGAGATGATAAAACCTGAACATGATTAGGTTTCTTCCTCTCTAAGCAGAACAGCAGCCTCCCACGTCTGCACTTTCCAAGGCTCCCTTTCATCATGAAGCCCTGGTCAGCTCCTGCACATGCCCTTTGCAAATCACATTGCTTCCCAAAAGGACAAAATGATTTTAGGGCAAACCTGAGCAATGTTTTACATTGGGTGATTTGAGGAAGATGGTGTTGTGAACTTGTCAGATGCCAGCCCAACGATCCCATGGCAGAGGTTTGTGCTGCAGATGAAGAGTTTTTCCATCCCACCCAAAGCAGAGCACTGTGCCCATGTAGGAGCACACACAGCACAAAATGCAACAGAACAAGCACTAGTGAGGGAGAATCCATACTTCTTGTGGTGCCCAGCACATTCCTGCCTCTTCCAATTTAACCAGCTCCCCTCCTGCCTGGGTCTCACCCTGCAGAGGTGGACAGGCTGTCATCAGAGGACGAGCAGTCATCTGCACATCATCAAGCTGCAGATGCCAGAGGAGAGACTGCTTTGGAAAACAAAAACAAACACAGCACCTTCTGCCTGCCTGTTTTGGCAGGTGGATAGACACCAATCCCTCATCTCATGCTCTGCCTGCCAGAAGTGTGTTAGGCTTTGCACACAAGCCCAGGGCTGCTTCTCTCCAGGCGTAGCTGCAATTACCAGATTATGTCAGCAGCAGTGGGCACACCTGCCCTTCTGAGATGCTCTGGGCATCTCTGCCCCACCCGTGGCCTGGGCACAAACCCTGGAGGCCACCACAGTTTGAGGCTGGTGAAGCTTTAGTGCTTGAAAGGATTGTTTGCTTGCCCAGCTGTTTCCACAGAAGCTCCTCCGTCCTTACCCTGCCTCCCAGAGTGATCCTCTTTGCCACCAGCTGGGACCTGTTCAGGAGCTGATCACAAGGAAAACTACTAAACAAAATCACTACACTAAGAGGCTTTCATCTCTTTTACTCACACAAGCACTAAGGAGGGGTCCTAAAGTAGCATTCAGTGTCACCCTGTAGTCCTGCAAGTGCCAAGTCTGCAGCAGTTTTCTTATTCAGAGTAGCAGTTAAACAGGCCTGAGGACTAATATCCTCAAATGGACTGTTTCCATGCACCTGCTTCCCTTCATTAGGTGATGGATCTCTAGAAAAGACTAACTTAAAAAGCCCACACATAACCTTAATGTGCTGTCTCTTGCAAAGAATCATGTAATTTTACTTCAATAAGCATCTTCCAATTAACCATAAATGAGCTCCTGATTCCATGTGAGAACCAGCATGCAATGACCCTGCCTTCCCCACACCTCCACTGGCTATACTCAAGAGGGAATGCTTTGGAGCTGCAGCATCAGGCTCTCCAAGGTACAAGATGTGGTGCCCCTTCAACACCCTCAGTGACTTCCTTGGGGGCAGATCAAGCTCAAGCCTAGCCCTGGTCCCTCAGCAACCAGCAACAAGCACTACTCCCTACACATCACCAAACAAAAACATCCTGGCCCCAAGTCTGCTAACGACTGACCAACCAAAACCCCCAAATCCCAACACTCTTCTCCAGCATCACATCTCAACTCCCTATTTTGATTTTGAGCCATTTTAAGCACATGCTCTTCTACATGCACTCAAGCTTCAGCTCCACCCCAGCTGCAAACAGCTTTTGCAGAACAGTTAATTTCTCTGATTATTTAACCAGAGGCTTCCTGGCTTTGCTCTCACCACCCACTGCAATAATGTGCAATTACAAGACTTGAAGAAAAACAAAAGGGAAGTGGCATCTCATGCCAGGCCAGCGCTGCCAAGATCTGTTCTTCAGTCTTTCAACTCCAAAAAAACAAAAATCACCAAACTCTTTTCTTGCCCCCTGGCATATCATTTCAGACAGCTGCTTCTACACACAGATTTTACCCTAACATTGTGCAGGCTTTGTCTTTCATCCTCTGCTACTAAATGGATGAAAACCAAATGCAACAGTATCAGCAATTTCAATGCAACAGTATCAGCAATTTCTGCAAAAAGAATTCAAGCCCATAGTCATGTTTGGCAAAGGGCATGCTTGACATGGTGGGAAATCTGGCATTTCCAAGGCATTTGAGAGACAAACTCCAATTCTCAGTTTTTACTGAAAGGTTTCTGCAAGAACATTTTCTCACCTCTGGAAATGTCTAAAGAAAGGAAATAGGTATTTGCTAAAGTAAAGGCATGAGCCCAGTGTGAAGGCTGTTCTTGATCTTCTAAGTCACACAAGGTTAAACCACAGAGCCCTATCAGCCCTGTACCCACGTCACTTGGGCACCACATGAACAATTTCTCAGGAAAACTTTGACAAACTGTCAACTGTTGGATTCCTATCTGCAGGGCTGCAAAGTAAGAGCCAGCTGAGGCAGCGAGAGGTCCAGCTTCTCCAACCACAGATACACTCTTCTACCTTCTCAATCTCTCTCTGGACAGCTCTGTTGTGAGCATTGAGATGAGGACAGATGTGGAGGTATGCTGGCTGCTAACTCAGGCCATTAGTCATTGCAAACTCTTCCCAAACCTCTGAACCATTTAATTCACTTGCTGCCTTGGCTGGAACATATCCATGCTGAGGACACGGGTCTAGTTCTAACACCAGCCTCCCAAGCTACTTCTATTTTTATGTTTGGGATGTTATTTAAGGCATGTATTATGACCAGAGAGAGGACAGGGCACAGATACCAGTTCATGGGGAGATGAGGACAAGTGAACCTCCTCCTGACAACAACTGCTGATCAGGATCACACACCTACCTCAGTTATTTAAACAATTCAGGAATTCAGTCCCTTCAGGAACTGGGTATGAGTTTGAGCCCCTGCTTCCAGCCTAAACCCCTCCTCTTTTGGTAAGGAGCCAACCTCAGCACCATGTCTTTGCTCCAGCACTGAGCAGTGCTACTGCCACCCTGACCACACTTCACCCAGCACCCATGGCCTTGGAGAAATAAATAATAAAATCCCCTCAAACAGGCAAAGCCTTGGGTGCCCACCTGGTGCAATGGGAGGCTCAGGGGTGGCCAGAGTGAGGGCAGGAGCCCAAGGACAGCTCCTCTGAGGAGAGGCTCCAGTGCCTACGTCAGATCCAGACTTTCCTTTCAAAGGTTAAAGCTGTTTACTGAAAGGATTAGGAGGGAGGAGATGGTGAACTAGGAACAAATGGGGGCAGACTGTTTACAAGAGCTACGTAAACAGGCAATAAACACACCCCAGCCCCTTGCTGATGTGCCAGCCAGCCTCTGGATGGAGCTCATACAGATGTGGGTGCACTGCCAGCACCCAGCCCAGGGGCTTCACTCCCAGCCACAAAAATAGTTTCCACTCTAACTGATTGCTCTGTCCACCCCTTGTGCAACCACAAAACCAGGCTGACACCTGAACCTGGGGAGCAGCTGTGGTCCTCACATCTCAGGAGGCTTTGCTCTGGTTGCCTACCATGGAGGGATCCACACAGCAGTGCAGGAGGGGAAGGATGTCCCTTCTGCAACAGCCTGAAATTTGTTCCTGGCTAAACTCACCTGTCTGAAAAGCTGCTTCAGGATGAAGCATGAATTGGGAACAAACACTGCTGGAGCAGCAGAAAGCTGAGCCATGACGCGGCAGCTCTGCAGAACATCTCGGCTGTACAGCCAGTTATTAAATAAAAGGTCAATTCCTTTATGGCACTACACCTCTCCTTTCAAGTAAACAGCCTTAAGAGCCAGACATTTCAACAGGAGAGGCAGAGAGGAATTTATGCACCGCAGCAGAGGAGAATAATTTCCATATCTGACACGACAGATAAACACCACCAAGTAAGAGCTAATGAGCAAGGCCCTTCCAGCTAACGCAACATGATTTGGTTTGCACTAAAAGCAAGACAAAGCATTAATTGGTTTGTGCCCATTTGCCTGCCTTGATTGCACAAAGTTCATCTGAGGACATTTGGTGGCAGGATGAAGTCACGAAGCCACCCAAGAGGAACAAGCGTGACTGTTGCAGGAAGGACTGGGAGTAACGGAGCCATTCACCTCCAGATTGGAGAGCTTCAATCACACCAGGCTGCTTTATCACCTAAGTGTGGTTTTGCTGTTACACCCAGCTTATTTCCCAAGACAAAGGAAAACCTTAGCAAGGACCTTGCGAAATTTATGCAGCTGTTAATGTGACAGAGAAGGCTGGAACAATTCACCCTGGGAAGCACAGGATGACCCATGAATGATGCTGTCCCCCAAAGGATGACAAGATCTGGGAGGTGAGGTTTTATCTAAACAGGTTAAAGCAGGTCATTGCTCTCCATTATGAATCTTCTCTTACCTGCATGGTTTCTTTAACCTGAATCATGATTAGTGACCCAACACACAGCAGTGCCCTCTAAGGCAGCTCTAAGGTGGCTTCCAGAAGGATCAGCTGCAGCACGGGCACTTCAGCATGGTCTGAAACACCAGGATAGAATCCAGAGCTGCACCCACTCAAAGCAGCACGGTCTGGTCTCTGCACTCGAGCATTTCATGTCCAGTACAAACTGCCCTGCTCTGAGGTGCTTCAAGAAACAGGAAAGCATCAGAAATTCAACCAAGTTGTAATTAATGTCTTGGGGAAAAGGGTTACCACAAGTTAGCAACAACCACTTGGTTCTGACCTATGAATCATGGCCAAATCCATGTACTCCTGGTAGTGCCCACAACCAAGGATGTCTAGTAAGGTTCTGCATTGCTCAGTCTCATGGACCATGCTTTAAGTGCCAGAGATTTTAGGGACAATGGAGTGCAAGGGTTATGGGAAAAAGTTATCAAAAACAGAAAAACGTTTAAGAAACTGCAGTCCAAGAACACAAAATAGTTAGAAGGAAACTGATAAGCAACGCAAACAGAGAAGGCAGAAAACCAATTCCAACAAGATCTTACTGGGTATATAAATGAATTAATGAAGGCAAACAAAGTGTAGGTCTGTTAATCAGCAGGAATCAGCAGAAAGGTGAAGAGTACACGACAGAAGGCGCCCTATTCAAAACCTTCTTTGCTTTGTACTTGAGCACTCAAGGATGACTTTCATCAAGGACTGATCTCTCTTAAACCTTCCAATCTTTGTTCAATCCATTCTTTGTTTGCTGTCCCCCCCCTTGTTAAATGTACTTTTCTAAAGGTTAACTGTGAACGGATGTTTAAGGTTGAGCAACGTCAACCCAAAGTAAGGACTCGTCAGTCTGCAGAGGATAAGGGAAGGTCAAAATTGCCACGGGAGCTTTGCAGAGGAAGAACTGTGCATACCACCAGGGAAATCATGGCTGCTGGGTGCTCACAGTCACATCACCATTAGTTTATCACTGATTTTCACCAATTTCAACTTGAAGATCACAACATGTCATCTTTAAAGTCTCATCAGAAAGCTGACAGCAAATCACCCACTAAATGAACAGAAAACACTACCAAAAAGAGAGTCCAGCCTGATGACACTCGTGGAGCTGTACACATCCACGACTCAGCCTTTACGGATAACCTTTCTGGCTCCAGTGGCAAAGGGCTTGGGACACAAGCCAGCACTTGGGATTTAGGGCTAAGAGCTAAAATTGAGGCAGTGCCAAGAGGTGGGGGATGACTCAGCCTTCCAGAAACAGACTGGGATGAGGGGATAAAGGATGAGACGAAAGACAACCAGATCCATGCCTGAGTCACCAGAAGATAAGGACCACGTGAAACAGAAGAAAAGAGGGAAGGGAAGGGAAGGGAA
>VWYE01014584.1:132106-150965 GCA_013398995.1 Alaudala cheleensis
ATCCCCGCACTGCAGCACATCCCCACCCACGCCGCGGACACGCGGATGCTGCGCGGGCGGCGCGGGCACGGACCGATCCCATCGCTCCGCGCACACCCACACGCGCGGGCACTCACCGCGAGGATGCCGGCGAACCCGGCGGAGCTCCGGCTCGCCGCGGCGGCCCCCATGGTGGCGGGGCCGGGGCTGCGGGCGAGGCGCTGCCCGTGNCAGCGAGCGCAGGGAAATCGCAGCAGGCACCGTGAAATCTGCAGGGGGGGATATTTTTGGTTGTTTTATTTTTCGTGTTCTCCAATTGTCGGACATAGAGGGAAGAATTTTTTTCACAAAAGGGGTGGTGAGGCACTGGCACAGGATGTCCAGAGAAGCTGTGGCAGCCCCATCCCTTCCTCATCCCTGCCTCATCCCAAGGCCAGCTTGGACAGGTCTCTGAGCAGCATGCCCTCTGTTGGGTGGCATCCCTGCCGTTGGAATGGGGGTGGGAATAAACAGCCTTTAAATGTCCATTCCAGCCCAAACCCATCTGATCCTATGAACATGTAGCACGTTCCCTGTGGTGGAGGGGATTCATTACGGAACAGACACATCCTTCCATGGAGGAGGATTAGCTGGATGCTGAAGNCATCCCTGCCTCATCCCAAGGCCAGCTTGGACAGGTCTCTGAGCAGCATGCCCTCTGTTGGGTGGCATCCCTGCCGTTGGAATGGGGGTGGGAATAAACAGCCTTTAAATGTCCATTCCAGCCCAAACCCATCTGATCCTATGAACATGTAGCACGTTCCCTGTGGTGGAGGGGATTCATCAGAGAGTAGATACATCCCTCCATGGAGGAGGATTAGCTGGATGCTGAAGGTGGCCCACACTGAGCGGAGTGGGCAGAGCAGGGTGGCGGTCACAGTGTCCCTCGGTACCTGTGGCAAGTGATGGAAANACAGCAGAGACATTGCCCTCACAGCATCTGAGCGGGGTGGGCAGAGCAGGGTGGTGGTCACAGTGTCCCTTGGTACCTGTGGCAAGTGATGGAAAGTCACTCCCTCCAGGTTTGTCCAGGGAGTCAGGGGAAACAGGAGATGGGGCCAATGTCAGGACTGGAAAGCATGCAACATGTGTCCAAGCTCCTTACAGGAAATGGGAACTGAGATGAGACTTCAGCGTTGTTCCAAAGTCAGATCAGGAGACCAGGGCACCCCCAGGTATGGCTGATCAGGTTTATGAGTGCAGCAAATCAAGGCTATTTATGACTCACTACATTGCTGGTTGTCTGTTGAGAAAAACACTCAAAACACCTGATTTCCAGAGCCTGCAGAAATCTTGGTCACCAGCAGTCACCTTCTGGAGATGCCTGAAGTCAGATGAACCAAGGGAAGGTTTCAGTGCCACACGAAAGGAATCAGCACAGAACTTACAAAATCCCATCTAAACAAGAGGAGGGGTGGGGGGAAATGTGGTGCTCTTGCTCTAAAGAAGTGTGGATTTCATCCAAGCCCTTCTGAAGCTCACAAGTGACCTCGTTCTGATTCCAGGGAGTTTTGAGTCCAGCTAGAAGGCTCCTTTCCCAGACAAAGTGGAGTTTCTCTCCCCATACTTTCTCCATCTCTAGTGCTGGAAGGAGCTGGAGAGGAGCAATGACCCTTGGGAGCCTGGGAATGAGTCTGGAGAGCTTCCCTCCCAGAGCTGGGGTGGCAGTGGCAGGACTGCTGTTCCCAGGGGGGAATAAGGCCAAGTGTGTCACATGTGCAGGGAGAAGATGTTCCTCCCCAGCTGGCTGTGCTCCTATGCAAGTGCTGCAGAGCCCTGCTTTGGGCTTTGCCTTCCCTCGGGACCCCCAAACCCAAGAACAATGTGCTCTTCCCAGGAGGTCAGTGAAGGGGAGCCTCATCCCAAAGAGAGATCAAAATGCAAATCAAGAAACAGTGAGGTTGTTCAAAATAAATGTGATGCCCATCACTGCTTTTAATTCAAAATAAATTGGGCAAATAATAGGCAATAACACAACTGGGTTAACATCAGGCTCGTAGAGTGAATTTTAAGTTTAAAAATGTGTAGCTCTCTGATGAAATACAGGACAGATCTTGATGCAGAACTAAGTGGCCTGGTTGTGTCTGGGCTAGAAGAGAGTTTGAAATGCCCCAACAGCACCAACCTCAGCACTATGAAGGGCAGTGTTCAGACTGTATTAGGGAAAAGCAGAAAAATAATCATCTGGAGGACGGAGTGACTCAGGGGATTGGCAATAAGATGGATCATGTTACTGCTTTGCAAGGGATTCCAATTAGTTACATCCGCTTTTAATTATTATTATTTATACAGAACCTAAAGGCAGTCCACAGATTATCCAAAAATGCACGGGCTGATCTGTAAATCCCCCATGTCCCCCCCTCACACCCCTTGCAATGACAAACCCCAGTCACGCTGCCTGGACTGCTTCATACTGGCTGAGACATAAATTGCTTATTAGTGACCAAACTGCTGCTTCTCCACTTTTGTCACTCTTTCAAAGGAAAATAGGCAATGGGTGACTGAGATCAGAGTTTTGTGTTAAGAGTTTTTGTTGGAAGCAGCAGCAGCTCAAGAAGTTCCTCCTCGCCTCCCTGCATTCGGTTCCTTTTTCCCCCTTGTGCCACCCCTGTGAGTCATGCAAATACACCCAGGTCATTGAACCAGTAACTTTGAAAAACAAGGAGGGGTTTTTTTGATCAGAGTAGGTGAAACTTGCTGCTCCTCATGTTGACCAAAGACTGCTGGATCTTTGCTAAGCTAGTGGTAGGAGTCTGACCTCATTTGCCACCAGAAATTATCATCTCTCCAACAGCAAGATCTCTTGTCTTGTGAGGAAAGCCAGTGTTCCTTAGTCACCTGATGCTTATTCAAGCCTATTCATGAAATGGGAGGAATTGTTTCACCAAAAGAAGCTGTTTGGGAAATTTTGAAGAATATACCACAGAACCATGGAATCACAGAATGGTTTGGGTTGGAAGGGACCTTAAAAATCATCCCGTTCCAACCCCCTGCCATGGGCAGGAACAGCTTCCACTAGACCAGATTGCTCAGGACCCTATCCAGCCAGGCCTGGAACACTTCCAGGGATGGGGCACCATCACTTGTTTCACCCTGTAGAAGCCAGAAACATTCCAGGAAGTGATTTCTCATCCCTGATTTGCACTGAAAGACGCCTGGTTAATGCGGCAGACATCATTTCCTTTCAGACTCTCTCATTCTCTGTACATGGACCATTGCTTTCACATCTCCCATAGAAACAGAACATTTCTGTGGTGGTGTTGTTGTTATGGGAAAGTAGCTGCTGCATGGGAAAATTTGTGATTCCAGTTCATATAGAAACCACAGTTCTAACTTGCATTAACATGAATTGGGAAGTTAAATCAACAAAGACCATAGACTTCCCTGGGTGAGGGAAAGGAGAGTTTGGGTGGGCGTTCTCACCCTTCTGACCCTCCCTGTGATCTCCAGGAAACTGGGAAGGGAAATGTCTACCAAGAGCAGATGTTCCCAGCAGGAATATATAGATATATATACACACACATATACATAAACACAGTAACTTCAAGCCAGGTGTGTTAGCACTGATGGATTTCCCACCTCAAGAACCCTATGGGATTTCAGGGCCAGGAGCCAGGGGTGGCAGATGGGAAGTGAAGTGTGGCACTGTTGGATGGAGGTTTGGTTGCCATCACACATGAGCTGATCTCTCTTCTGGAAATGGTGGATGCACAGCTGGAGAGCCTGTTTTCCCAGAGGGTTTAAGAACCGAGAAGGAGAATCTGATGGCCAGGCTGAGTGCATGACCACCACCTTAGCCCTGTGCCCAGGGCTGTGAGGTAACCAGCAGGTGGGATGGGGAGGTGAGGCTGCAGGTCAAGTGCAAGTGGCCCTGCATCTCCTCCCCTGCTGAGATCAGGGAGTCAGGTTCATGAGGCTGGCATCTCACACCCCTCCCAGGTCAGTGCCTTGCTATGAAGAAGTTTCCTTCCTGTCCCCCAAGTCATGCAAGTGCTGTCAAGCAGGACAACTTTTATCTGACTGAGAGCCACAGCTGCCTTCATGCCTGGTTTAGTGCATGTGGAACAAGCCCAGCAGTTCACATCTGCACCTCTCCAAGTTAAAATAATGGATGCATTTAAAGCTTCTCGTTTTGGGGTTTTATCCTTTTGGAGTCTTGTTTTGCAGGAGGTCCTTTGGCTCAGCTGCAGAGTGAGATGTGGATACAGAAGCCTGAATGCTCATCTTAACCTCAGCAAAAGCACCAGGACTCTGGGCAGCTCATCCAGTGCCCTCATTCATCTCCCCCCTCCCTTCCTCATTCCTTTCCTTCTCCTCAGTGCAAGTGCTCTGGGGCTGAGGCTTGAACAGTGCCTAACAAAGCCCAGCCTTGCTCTCAGCTGGGGTATCTTGATGGTCATGAAGCTGAAATGAAAAATGATGAAGCTGGAAATAAAAAATGATGAAGAGCATTTTTATGGATGAACCCAAAAGCCTTGCAGTGTCCCTGGATTTACACAGGAGGAAGTGAGGCAGCAGATTAAGTGGTTGTAGCTGTGAGCAGGGCATTGGCAGCAGAGCTCAGAGCTTCATGCTAAGCAGAGGATCACGTGTTGTGTTTGCTCCTCTGTGGCCAGCATGACTTAAGTGGGACAGCGAGCTGACAAGGTGATGGAATGGTTTGCAGAACTTTTGGAGAGCACTGCAAAGCTCAGTATGAATTTCCCAAAGCCAATTGCTTTCCAGGAAGGACTGTGCACTCTTCCAGGTTCAACATCAAATACAGATACCAAACAACCCCCGCTGCAAATCTGCTATTCATGTCAGCTGTGGGTGCAAGATCCCTTCTGTGCCAGATTACCCAGCACACGTGATCCTGCCAGCTTTGTACCTCGTGTCACCTGCAGGACCATTACCTTTCTGTGTCAGATTATTACACGTGATCCTGCCAGCTTTGTACCTCCTGTCACCTGCAGGACCATTGGAGTGGCACAGGCAGCCACTGCCTAATCCAGCCTACACCCTCCTGGTACAGAGGGGAACCAGCAATTAACTCTCAGTACCTCTAACCCAGCAGGCTTCGTCCCACTCAGCACAGCACACTGCTTTCTTGGCTCGAGCAGGAGCTCAGGGCCAGCTATGCAGCCTTGGGGTTTCATTTGAGAATGTCACCTCCCAAGTGACCATGCTCAGCACCCCAGCTGCACCCAGCAGGGCAGATCTCATTGCTGAGTGGTCACAGATAATCTTAGTCACAGTTTAAGGTCTTTACCTACTCCCCTGGTGGAGTAAGGGGGACTCCACGGCTCCATTGCCCAGAGGCTGAGGGCACACAGGGATGTGCCCAAGGGGTCACAGCCATCAGGCAGTGGTGTTCATGGGGGGAGGATGGCCAGGGTGAGAAGTAGCTCACATGGGGCTGTACTGTCCCTACACATCATCTTTGATTTATGTTGAGTACAGAGTTATTCAGGGCAGTTAAGGGTGACGGCAAAGAAATGCAAAGAGCTTAAAATAGTGCCTGACCAGGCGATAAAAGCACACATAAAACTCAAGTGTCCTTGAAGAGGGGCAAGGGCCGCCTCCGTGTGGGTTAGCGCGTCCCGAAACCGAGACCCAGAGCCTCTCAGAGGCTCCCACGGGATGAAGATGACAGCACAGCGGTGGGCGAGGAAGGCAAAGCCTTCTCTGCGTCCGTGAGGATGATGAGGGGGATGGAGGAGACCCTGGGTGGGGATCGCTCAGGAGGCGAGTAGCAGGGAGAAATATGAGGCTGAAGTCCCAGATGGCACAGAGAGAACCATCCGAGGGAATTAGTAACGTATCAGCCTCAGCGTAGGCAGGTGACGGAGCCTGGGAACACGCCGGCTCTGAATCACCGCGGTTTGTGCAACCTCGGTCCTGGCAGCGCTGGGTGTTCCCTCCGCGTCGGCTGAGGGTGTCCGGGCAGCCTTTTCTGCGGGGCGGTCAGCGCTGGGAAATGCGCACGGAGCAGCCTGGTGTGACCGTGGGCAGCTCGGGGGTTCCAGGCAGTGCCTGGGTGTCCTCAGCTCCGCGGGCAGCGGGGCAAAGTGATTTGGAGGTAGCGAGCTGTTCTCATCTCCCCTGGGCTCCTGCACTCCAGCACAGCTCTAAAAGCCTCGCCCAAGCTCGGCTGATTTAAATCACTTCAGGCCATTTAATCATCACACGAGCAGACCAAGCCTAAGGACTAATTTATAGACTCCACGCTGGTTAGAGTAACCCAGTGGGTTGTTATGGGCTGGTTATAACCACCTTTCAGTGGAGAGATGAAGACCCAGGGAGCAAAACTTCCAGCAGGAGAGCTCCAGCCTTGCATTACACACCAGTTCAGGAGGCAAGTGGAGTCTGTAGGAAGCTCCCTGCAGTCTGGCACTCTCCTGCCTTCACACATTTTAACTGCCTGCAAATCCTCCTCCAGGAAACTGAGAATTAGCCCCGGTGCTAAATGACTTTGGAAGAGAGGATCCTTAGTGGGGACTCTTGCTGGAAAGAATAACACGGCTGGATGTGTAAAGCAGTTGAAGGCCAGCTCCTGGGAAGGACACACCCATCTCACCAGCCTCCAGGTCCTTCCTAGAAACTGAGCAGTTTTTCTGTTCCCTTGGCAGCTTTTCAGACCCTCTTTGTGATTGTTTCTGCTCTGTTTGCCACCAGTTATCCTCCAGCTCTATGAGGGAGAAGGAAGGACAGGTCCCACACCCTGAGCTCAAATCACTTTCAGCCATGATTTAAACACATCAGCTTGAAGCAGCCTAAGAGCTTGCCAACACAGAGGTCTCCTTCCTGTCCTGTCTCCTGCAGCTCCAGGCTACCAGCCCATCCTCCCCTTTATCTTAGCTCTTGTGCTGGGTAACTCGGCCCTGACTTAGCAGAAACCTGTTCCCTTTTTCCAGTCAGTTATTTTTGTGCCAGATTAGTAGTTTGGGTGTGTGGAGGCTGCGCAACACCGAAGCTGATGCAAGGCAGAGCGATAGGGTGGGGGTGAGGGGTGGTTCCGGGCAGCCTGTGGGTGAAAGATACTCAGTACGGATACAAAAGCTGCAGCAGAGCTGATTACAAAGTCACATGGGGTCAGAGGAGAAGCAGAGATGTCATTTGGGGTTACAATGACAACTCGGGTTAAAGGGCTGAGGCTGAGGGAACTGGGCAGGGCTGCTGAGAGGTTCCTGGGACAACCCCAACAGGAGTTTGGGAATGACTTCTGTGACATGGTGACAGCTGGGAAGTGCCTTGGGAGCACTGTGGTAGCACCAGGCCTTGCTTGGGACTCATTTCACCCACATCACTGCAGGGCACTTGCTGGCAGTGGGACCCCAGTGCCATGGCCATGGGATAAGCCTGGTTAGAGGTAGCAGAGGGTTGGACATGCAGCTGCCACACTCCTGCTCTTAGCCCAGTTTTTTCCATTTCACCTTTGGAAACCTTCTCTTCAAGTCCTGAAATGTCTGTGGAGCAAATTGTCCTTGAAAATGAGCCAGGACACAGCCCTAAAAGTTCTGGATGCTGCAACCAAGGTAATTCTGCAATAAATGTAACCTTTCTGGCAGCACAAGAGAGCAATTAAGGAACCCTTAATTTTTAAGGGTCCTCAAAAACACGTCAGTAATTTCTAGCCAGAAACATGGGAAAATTTAGTCCAACCAGCCTGGATACTCAAGGGACTCTCCTGCCCTACCAGCCTTCCACGTGTGCCTCTGCTCTCCTTCCCTCACACAGTGCCTCAGCCACCCCTCCCCTGCTTCCCTCTCCAGCTATCCTTCCCCTCTTGTGAACAAAAAAACTTAACAAAACAGTGCTCCGCTGGAGGGAAGGGAGGCAAAGGAAACAGGAAAGCAGATAATATAACAACAAACAACAACCCCATCCAAAGTACACAGAGGCATGTTCATCTTTCCCTTTCTCTTTGCTTTTCCATGGCCCCTAGGAAAACTGGCTACTGCCTCCATCCTGCAGCCTCCCACTGTGCCAGTTCACTGGTCTCAAGCTGCAGACTATGCATTTCTCCCAGGCATCAGCTATTCTTCCATCCATCCATCCATCCATCCATCCATCCATCCATCCATCCATCCATCCATCCCCACTAGCCACTACCCATCAGTGGTGCCCTTAGCAGGAACCACATATTGTCCTCTTTCAGAATTAGAGTCACTAAATTGAGTCAAAACCCAAGGGAGCCATTTTTCATGCACAATTTCTGATATTGGTTGTGCTGAACCCAGGTCTCAAGGTCAGAGTGAGAGGAGTTTGACCCAGCAACTCGCAAACCTTTGGTTTCCATCACCAGGCTTGCCTTGTGCTCAAGCAGAAGCGGAAGAGGAGTGACTCAGACTCACAGAATCAGTTGGGTTGGAAAAGACCTCTGAGATCATCAAGTCCAACCCATGACCAATCTCCACCTTGTCAACCAGACCACGGCCCTCAGTGCCATGTCCTGTCTTTCCTTAAGCACATGCAGGGACAGTGGCTCCACCACCTCCCTGGGCAATCCATTCCAATGTTTAACAGCCCCTTCCATGAAGAATTTCCTCCTGATGCCCAACCTGAACCTTCCCGGGTGCAGCTTGAGGCTAATCCTCTTGTTAGTTACCTGGGAGAAGAGGCTGACCCCACCTTGCTGCCCCCTTTGCAGGGAGCTGCAGAGAGCACAGATGAGGATCAGGAGTGTGGGGAGATGCACTCTGGCTGCATGGCCGGGTGAGTGACGTGGTGCCAGGCAAGGACAAGCTGTTCCCTGGCTGGTTATTGTTACCAGATGAGTGGGGGACTTTTACGATCGCTGGGTTTGGATAATCAAATTCTGATTGGGACAGAGGAAGGAGAGCTGCCCTGCTCTTCCCTCCTGCACCCCACGCCAGGCACTCAGCCCCCTGCCCTCCCGCAAGGCTTTGTTCCTGGGGGTGACGCGCAGCAGCCCGGACGTGACTGCGGATCCCACACCCCCACGACGCCCTGCTCTGTCTGGGGCTATTGTGTGATGCCCAGAACAATGTGCTGTGGTTAGGGATGCCTGGGAGAGTGCCGGGAGGCTCCCTGCTCCCCCTCTCCCTGCTAGTGCTGGGGGAGGCAGCTTTTGGCCATCTGGTAGCTGTGGGTTTGGTGGAGGTCCCCCAGCAGGGGAGGAGATGCAGTCACCAGTGCTGTTCCTAGAGAGGAAAGCCAGTGTTTGGCACTGCTGAGCCACAGATGCACTGTGTGTCTTGGGCATGGGGTGGCCTTGGGCGCTGCAGGATGACAGGACAGCTCATGTGGGAAGGGATGCAGGAGGTCTCTGACCCAGCCTCTTCATCCTGTCAGCTCTGGGGTCAGACCAGGTTGCTCAGGGCTTTAGTGAGTTTGATCTTGGAAACCTCCAATGCTGGAGGCAGCACAGCCTTTCTGGACATCCTCTATCAGTGCTGAACTGCCCTCCTCATAGTAGGAACATTTTTTTCTCACATCAAGTCTGAACCTCCCTGGCCTCAGCTTATGTCCAGTGTCTGTTGTGTTCCCCTTGTGCACCTCTGTGTACAGCTTGACTTCGTCATCTCCACATCCTCCTTGCAGGTACACCAGAGCTTCTCTTCTCTAGCCCTGCATGCTCAGCCTCCCCTCCCAGGCTGTGTGATCCCACAGGGCTCCAACTGTCTTGATGGCCTTTCCGTGGACTCTTTTCCATGTGTCCGTCTCTCTTGTGCTGGAGGCTGTTGCAATATCATGGTGTCAGCAGGGCTGAGCAGAAGGCAGGAATTACCTTCCTTAACCTGCTGGCAATGCTCTGCCTAATGCAGCCCAAGGCCCTGTTTGCCTTCTTTGCTGTGATGATGCATTGCTGACTCAATGCCCTTTCTGCACAGCTGCTCCTCCAACAGTCACCCCCAGCATTTGCCCTGGATGAATAAATATCCTTGCAGTATCAAGTCAAAGAGAGTGAGGAGCCATAAAGTGTCTCGTGGACTTGCCTGAGTCACAGGGACTTTCACTTTGTAATGATTTGGAAAGTCCCTTCTAGGGGACAATATCCATTCCTTAGCAGGGAGAATCTGCTTATTTAGGATGCTGTGATGGCTGAAAGCTCAGGCAGGAATATGGGTCAGTGATAAAACCAAGAACAGCAGAGCTGCCCTCACAAGAAAACCTCCTGCACCACCCAGTGCTGAGGTGGGGATTTGGGGGACACGGGGAGACATAGAGCTTTTCACACCAGTATGTCATTGCAACATCCTCAGGAGCTGGGGGCTTCTGTGTCCTCCAGTGGCCATGGTAGTGACAGGAGGGAAGGGAAATGTGTCCTTTCTGGCTTTGGGAGTCCCTTTGGCTGCCTGGGTGAGATGTCCCTCAGCACACATTCTGTTTACACTGCTGTTCTGAGTCGGGGTATTTGTGCATCGCAGGCAGCTGAGCTTTGCATCATTTGGACTTTTTCCTGCTGGTTGTTTCTCCTTGTGCCCAAGTCCCTCTGGAGCCAACTCTCAGAGACAGTTTGGTGTGGGCCATGCTTGGTCCAGGATCTGTCAACCACCTTCTTTTGCTGTGTGTGTTCTTTGGCCAACAAGTGTGTCAGGAGATGGCCTTTGCCTTTGGTGGAGACAAGGCAGAATAATGTCCTTCCCTGATGAATACCCAGGGGGAACAGGATCCTTACAGGCCCTCGTGAGAACCCATCTGGAGTGCTGTGTCCAGACCTGAGGTCCTCAGAACAAGGAAGACATGGACTTGTTGGAGCAGGTCCAGAGGAGACCACAAAGAAACTCAAAGGGCTGGAGCCCCTCTCCTTTGCAGACAGACTGGGAGAGTGGAGATGGATCAACCCAGAGAAAAGAAGGCTCTGGGAAGACCTTGGAGAGCCTCCCAGTAACTGAAGAGAGCTTATAAAAAAAGAGAGCAACTTCTTACATGAGTAGATACTGATAGGACAAGGGGGAATGTTTTAAACTAAGAGACAAGAGTTTTAGTCTCGATGTTAGGAAGAAATTCTTTACTCAGAGGGTGGTGAGGTACTGGCACAGATTGTCCAGAGAAGCTGTGGATCCCTGGAAGTGTTCAAGGCCAGGTTGGATAGGGCTTGGAGCAACCTGGTCTGGTGGGTGGCATCCCTGCCCATGGCAGAGGGGTTGGAACAAGATGATCTTTAGAGTTTCTTCCAACCCAAACCATTCCATGATTCATGTGAAGTGAGACATTTAGGAACATGTCATTGCTTTTCTGGGGATGAAGACAAAGACCCCCTTGGCTCCCATTCTTCTCCAGCTTACCACAGCAGCAGTGCAGGGTCTCACCCTCACCATAGAAAGGTCCCTTCCCCAGGCCAGAGTATTTATTCCCAGGACTTCCCCGCCCCAGGGCTGCTCATTCATCTCTCACAGACAGAATGGAGCCTGTCACAAGAGCAGATGCAGAGCAGGCAGGGCTCCCCATGAGACCCTTCACCACCAGAGATGATAAACAGATGGGGAAATCTGCTGGGAAATGCATTGACGTAAAGAGGTGAGAGGCTGGAGCAGTGTCCCCAAGGAGGTGGGAACAGGCTGAGAAAGCTGGATGCAGAGCCGGTGCACAATGGCTCTTTGAGTGCCCCAGACGCTGCTAATGGCCCGTTTCCTCTCCCAGCCCTCCCTGTGGATCCGAGATGTCTTGCTGGATGTCCTGCCCTCCCGCTATCTGTCTCCCTGACTTCTCTCTGGGATTTCCTCTGCTCGGGCTGCTGGGTCATCCCAGGCTAGTGTCCCTCGTAGGATCCCTCTGTCCCCAGAGCTGCTGTGGCCAGAAGCATTTCTCTTTAGAGGATAACTGCAGCATATGTGTAAGGAGCATGGAGAAGCCTCAGCCTTCCCATCCGGAGGGAGAATTGGGCTCAGGTACTTCAGGACCTCAGTCTGACCCAACAGCCATCCTTGGGGGGGTGGGTTTACACCAGAACTGCACCCTGCTGCATCAATCCTTCTTGGAAGGATGGGGCCATCCATGCACCTGCCATCCATGCAATTATTCATAAAATCTGGGTGATATACCTCTCCCTTTCACTCCAAAAATTAAATGTGGGAGCCCCTGGCAGCCCACTCTGCCAGCCAGGCATCAGCTACCAGGAGAGCAGTGCTGGGACCACCACACTGGGCACAGGAGGGACAGGCACATGCCTGAGAAATTCATCCCTACAGGTCTTCATTATCAAATTTTAATCACCATGGCTGAATTTTAATAGAGAAACTGTGCAATTCCACTTGACATCCTACCCCCCAGGCCCGAGTCACACTCCCTGATGGTGCAGCTGTGAGTTTTTTTGGCTAATGCAGCAAAAATTCTTATTGGATTTGGAAATATGAGAAATTAGTTGCCCTGGGGGAAGGGGAGGCAGAGGGCTGCCTGGCATGCAGAGCTGCCAGGAGGCTCTGACAGCCAGACATATATTGCTGTTTATAATACTTAATAGCGAGCAGCTCTACAAAGTCCTTTCTTTATTCATTTCTCTCCCTAGCACTTCACAGCGTGCAATAACTTGGATTTATAAATTAAACATGTTCCTTGTTTTAATACATCATCTACTTCTTATTCCGTAGTCCCATAATGGGATTTTTAATTGCCTGTCATGGAATCGTGCATCCTCCTGGCAGCCTGGGAGGGTGAGTGCAGCCATGAGTTCATTGGCCCATGTGGGAATTAAATGGTGCATTTAAATCTTCCCATTAACAAAAGCGAGGAACACGAGCGGGAATGGGGAACAGTCATCATTAAGAAGAATTGTTTTCTGTGGCAGAAAATGAGGAAAACCAGGCCAAAAATACAAACAGATTTCCCTCCCCCCCTCCCTGCTGTCCCCAATGGGAAAAGCGTTGCACAGTGTTTTAATTATTGCTGGGTTTATTTTCAACTGATGCATATCCAACAGCTTGAGCCCAGATTAGAGTCCAAAGGGCTGAGGCAGGGACTGGAAGACCCACTCCAAGGGTGGCCACACACACACATTATCTGGTGCCTAAATTGGACCATCCAGCAATGGATGTTGTGTTCCCCTGTCCTGCTGCATTTGCTGCAGAGCCATGGCTGCTTTTCCCCTGCTTCTGTGCTCAGCAGTGCTTGAATCTGTGTCTGGGTGAGGCAGCCCAGCCAAGATGTCCCTGCCAGAGCCCAGGAGCGTTGGGCAGGAGCAGACACGGGGGAGGGAGATGGAGAGAGGGGCACCAGGTACCTCCTGCTGCTGTGTTCAGCCTTGGTGCAGCCAGTGAGTCCCTGCACCCAGAGAGGGTGTGCTGGGGGACAAGGGACAGAAAAAGGCAGATAAAAGGTTAACAGGGATGGAGCTCCTGCCCTGATGCAATTTAATGTGATTTCCTCTTGCAACACTTGAATATCTGCTCTTTGTAAGAATTGGCTGTATCCAAGAGCTTTTTATCAAAGCTTCCCCTTCCTGGCAAAACAAAGTTAAACCCTCCAACCTTTCTACTTTTTCTTATCCTAATCTTTTTAAATTAATTAACATCTTTGCCAGAGTGTGCCTTAAATAGGAGACTTGGTCCAGCTGAGACCTTATCAGCATGGAGGCAAGCTGAGCAATTACCTCCTCTGGCTTACACACAGCAGTCCAGTATTGCATCCAGGAAGGAGCATTGCAGTAACTGGTGTTTTCCCAACTGCAGATTTCTCACCCCCATCCTTTGTGAACTGCCATTCCCCTTCCATTTCTGCTGCACTGTCACTGGGTAAGAACTCCCTGGTGGGTACTGTGCATTTGATATGCTCCTGCCAGAGCCACAGTTTGTGTTGTTATTTACTGGATTTCAACTTATTCAAGTCAGGCTTTTTCTCCAATTTCCCCAGCTAATTTTGAATTCTCATCCAGTCCTCCCAGGTGCTCAACATCCAGCACAACCTGCATATTTTAGAAAAACATTCCCTGGGCCACTGCTTGAGTCAGTAAATGAAAATGCTGAACAGGATCACCTTTATGCCTGATCCAGGAAGACTCAAAATCTCCTCCTTGTGAGACTGAAAACTATCTGCAGTGACTCCAGCTGTATTTTCTTAAATTGTTCCTAAATTCATTTTCTCATAATTCCTTAATTTAAGAGAATTGGTAAAATGTCAGATGGGACTATTTCAAAAGCTTTGCCAAAATTACGGCACATTTCAGCTGCCCAAGAGGGAACCTGAGTTGAACATTACTCTGGTTAGGGCAATTTATTTTTGACAAATTCATGTTCTGTTCTTATTCCTGTGTTCTCCTCTGGCTTTGTATCAACTGTTTGTTTAACAATTTGGGCTGGGACTTTTCCAAGACTCAGAGTCAGGCTCCTGGTGTATAAATCCTGCTTTTTAAAGGGAGATATTGTGCCTGCAGGTTTCTGCTCCATAGGGTATTTCCTAGCCCAGGGTGTCTGGGAAGAACATCCCAACTCCTTCCCCTGCTCACCTCCCACAGGATCGTTCTCTGCTTGTCCTGACTCCATCTGCTGTGTCCCACCTAAACCATCCCTGGATGGTCCCTTTCTGCTCCACCCCTTGATTTGATTAACTGGTAATTAGTTGTAAATCAGTCAGTCAGCTGATGATTAGGAACCTTTTGTGTGAATGCAGCACTGGCCTTTCACAAGTCATCCCTTGGTTCCTCTCCTTCCTTTCTTCTCCTGATGTGTTTACAGATCCTCCTGTTGGCGTCCCACCCTTGTTCTCTGAAACTCACTCAGGCCTTCCTGTGTGGTTTCACAATGGGGCAGTTTTTGATGTAAATACGTAACGAGCTCCCACAGTTCCCACCTCCCTCTGCTCTGGGTTTGCAGCAGGGCCACTGATGTTGGGCTCAGTGTTCACGTTTTCTGCTTTCCTCCTGGCAGGATAAACCACCCAGTGTCTTCAGGGCTTTTCCCTGCTCTGCGGGCTCTCCTTCTCCCTCAGGAGGTATCCACAGCTTCCCCATGTGTGCCAAAATCACCAGGGTTGGGTCCAGCAGCCCTCTGCCCCTGCTGTTGCATCTCCCTGTTTGTAAAAAAGAATAATTCTGCCACTCTGTGATTGCTGCTCCCAAAATCACTGTCCCTTCAGTTCCCAGCTGGCTCCTCCTGGTCAGAGCCTGCTGAAGGTACTGTTTGTCCATCTGAGCTGAAATGTCCCCAGCATCCTAGGGATTCACTGGACTGGGATCCTGTCTCATTTCCAATAGTGGGTAATTAAAATAATGTCCCTCACTTTCACTGTTGTTGATAACTGGAAAAACCTCTCCTCCCTCCTCCCCCTCTGCTCTTCCAAGATTTTCTGCTTCAGGACAGAAATAGGTTTCTGTGCTGTGCATTCTCTGTTCATTATGTCATCCTTGTGGCTGTGTCTTGAGAATTCATGGTGTATTTATTTATCTCCTAGACTCCTGGGGGAGGTTGATAGTCACTGCATTGCCCTTTTCCCTTTGTTGGGTCACCCTTAGACCAGCACAGTAATTTCTCCAAGAAAACTGGACCCTTCCCCATCTCCTGCAATTTTGGACCTCTCCCCGGGGTGGGGGGTTCTCAGCTGTGAAAATTCAGCCACCAAAATCTCCATTCTCAGCCAGAACTGGCTGCCTTTTCTCCCATCCCAGTGACCACACAGTTTGAAGGATAAGGTGTTTGGGGGTAAGGATCATGCACCTCCCAGCTTTGGTGTCCCACAGGCATCCCAGCCTAAGCACTGAACCCTCTTCTTTTCCTCTGCCACCCAGGGAGCCCCAAGCTCCTCCAAACCCCACAGGCACCAGGGGCTGGGGCTTACAGGTCCCCACTCAAACCAGCAGGTTCAGCCAACCTGTATCCCAAACAGGAGACTCAGAGAGGTGTTTTAAATGAAAATTGGATTCTGAGATTGCCCTCAGACTGTTCAAGTATTATAATTAACTGAGAGATGTCTCTGCAAACGTTGCTGGCTGGAGCCAGAGACTCGAGCATCCTTTCTCTGCAATGCCAGAGTTTATTTACTGTACATTTCAAAATAGAGCCCTTCCCCCCTCCCCATTTTGTGTGGAACAAACAATGCTATGTCTCTCCTGCCGCTGCAGTATTAGAAAAAAACTGGGTCATGCATATAATTCTGCAGAGGGAAACAAAAGGCCATTCTGCCCCTCTTGGATCTCGTATTTATGGATGCTGTGGCACATTATGGTAATTCTTCCTTGAATCCAGCATATAATTAATAGCTAATAATTAGGCAGTGGCATTTTTACATGCAGATACAGGCAGAGATTCATGTCACAGTGGACAAGACAGTGAAATATGACTGACACATAAAACTGCTTGCAGACTTTCCAAGGCACCAGATTCCCATCTCTGCTTTGCCTTCTGGCTTTTCACACGCTCATGTGTGAAAAAAACACTCTCATTTTTGGTTGTTGATAACAAATTCTTTCCTCTGCTTGTATTCTGTTCAATTTAAACAACAACAACAAAAAAAAATCACACCAAGTCTGCATGCAAGGCTGGACAGTTGGTGGATTTATTAGAAGTATGAAGTCAACATCTGTTCTGGACTCACAGAGGGGTAATTCCAGGAAGACAGTAAATAGTGGGGACACAAGAATATGCTCACATACACTTGCTTGTAGGCTGTACATGTTGATTTTATAGATGCTCATGCACAAAGTGGAAAAAGCAGCTTTGGCTTGATGAACAGCTTGAAATCACCAGAAGTGAAATCTAGTGTAAATATATTGATTTCTGGTACATTTTAGTGTTTCTTTGTGCTCCTCTGTGCATTTAGCCAAGTATTGTCTTTTATATATGCACCCAGTGACTCATTGCAGTAAGAGCAACCTCAGGCTGAAGAGATGAAAATAAAATAAATAAATAAAAACCCCCTAGTGAACTGTTTCTATGGCTGTGACTGGGAAATGTTCCTGCTTTGCTGAGGTCGGGATGTGACATAACCACTCCCCTGCCAGCAAGGCTGAAGCAAAGAAGGTGATGAAGCAAAAATCACTCCCATTATCACTCTGGGATTATCAGACATAATCCTGCAGGGTGAGATGAGGTCTCAGGGAATAAACATTGTCCTCTAAGTGTGTCCATCTCTGCACGCTGCTGCTCTTCTCTGGCAAATCTGGGGTAACATATGGTCCAGGAAATCAAAGCTACAGACCCCCCTCTAACTTCCCCAGGCACACTCTCAGCTCTGCATCATTACACATCACCTAAACACTAAATATCTGCTTCACCTTTTTTCTGGTGGGTTTAAATTTCAAATAGCAGCCAGCTAAGGTTGTGGGTGTAGTGGGTTGATGCTGGCTGGATGCCAGGCACTCATCAAAGCCTCTCTCTTTCCCCTGTGCAGCTGGACAGAGAAAAAAATGTAACAAAGGGTTCATGGGTGGAGATAAGGACAGAGAGAGATCACTCACCACATACCATCACGGGCAAACAGACTTGAATTAGGGATATTAATTGAATTTATTAATAAGAAAATCAGAGCAGGATAATGATAAGTAAAATCAGACCTTAAAAATGCCTTCCCCCCACCTCCCCCTCACTCCCAGCTCTACCTCCTCCCCCAGCATCTCAGGGAGACAGGGATTATAGTCAATTCATCACCCATGGCTTCTCCCTGCTCAGGGACAGGAGTCTCCCCACTGCTGCACCCTGGCGTCCCTCCCGTGGGAGACATTTTTCCAGAAATTTCTCCAGCATGACTCCATCCCATGGGCAAGAGTTCTCCACCAACTGCTGCACTGTGGGTCACTCTTCCAGGGTGTGCAGCCCTTCAGGAACAGGCTGCTCCAGCGTGGGACTCCATAGGGTCACAAGTCCTGCCAGGAAACCTGCATCACCTTCTCTCTCCACATGTCCCTGCCAGGACCCTGCTCCAGCACAGACTTCCCACGAGGTCACAGCCTCCTCCCAGGCATCCCCCTGCTTCATTGGGGCCTCCTCCATGGTCTGCAGGCAGATCTCTGCTCCCTCATGGATCCCCATGGGCTGCAGGGGCACAGCTGCCTCACCATGGTCCTCACCATGGGCTGCAGCGGAATCCCAGCTCTGGTGCCTGCAGCAGCTCCTGCTCCTCCTTCTCCACTGACCTTGGTGTCTGCAGGGCTGTTCCTCTCACAGATTCTCACTCTGCTCTTCTCTGTCTGGAATTACACTTGTCCAATAACTTTTAGTTATTCTTCTTACATGTGTTATCACAGAGATGTTACCACTGTTTCTAATTGGCCTGGGCTTGGGCAGCAGCAGGTCCATCCTGGAGCTGCCACAGCACTGCTGGACATGGGGGAAGCTTCTGGCAGCTTCCTGTAGCTCTCCCATGACCAAAACCTGGCCATGCCAACCCAATACATGGATCTGCACAACCCCATTACAGCATCTCCTGGAACTGCAGTGCCTATAGATGCCTCACCTAGGAAAGCCCAAGATGTGTTATTTATATAATCTTAGAATGGGTTGGGTTGGAAGGGACCTTAAAGAACATCCACTTCCAACCCCTGCCCTGGGCAGGGACAGCTCCCACTAGCCCAGGTTGCTGCAGCCTGGCCTTGAACACTTCCAGGGCTGGGGCATTCACTTCTTTGGGCAGCCTGTGCCAGGGTCTCTGTGCAACCTGTGCCTGTGAACATTTCCCCTCACTGACACTCCAAAGAAGTGGTGTGACTCAAGGCACTTGAAGGACTTGTGGGATCATTAAAAGCAGCAGCATTAGAGCTGATATTGCTCTTCAGCATCCCATTCAGAAGGATTTTAAGCAGCCCAAGGCTTGGCACACAGTCCTTTGTGGGTTTGCTCCTACTGACCTGGAAAACAGTGGGACAGCACTGGGAGTCGTGGCTACAGCATTCCTGCTCCTGGAGAACCATGACAAACACATCCAGCATCCCTGCTGCCCCTCACTACACATGGAGCTGGGGGATGCAGTC
>VWYE01014584.1:151034-169780 GCA_013398995.1 Alaudala cheleensis
AGCTCTGCATCATTACACATCACCTAAACACTAAATATCTGCTGCATATATATTTTTGCTGGTGGGTTTAAATTTCAAATAGCAGCCAGCTAAGGTTGTGGGTGTAGTGGGTTGATGCTGCCTGGATGCCAGGCACTCATCAAAGCCTCTCTCTTTCCCCTGTGCAGCTGGACAGAGAAAAAAATGTAACAAAGGGTTCATGGGTGGAGATAAGGACAGAGAGAGATCACTCACCACATACCATCACGGGCAAACAGACTTCAATTAGGGATATTAATTGAATTTATTAATAAGAAAATCAGAGCAGGATAATGATAAGTAAAATCAGACCTTAAAAATGCCTTCCCCCCACCTCCCCCTCACTCCCAGCTCTACCTCCTCCCCCAGCATCTCAGGGAGACAGGGATTATGGTCAGTTCATCACCCATGGCTTCTCCCTGCTCAGGGACAGGAGTCTCCCCACTGCTGCACCCTGGCGTCCCTCCCGTGGGAGACATTTTTCCAGAAATTTCTCCAGCATGACTCCATCCCATGGGCAAGAGTTCTCCACCAACTGCTGCACTGTGGGTCACTCTTCCAGGGTGTGCAGCCCTTCAGGAACAGGCTGCTCCAGCGTGGGACTCCATAGGGTCACAAGTCCTGCCAGGAAACCTGCATCACCTTCTCTCTCCACATGTCCCTGCCAGGACCCTGCTCCAGCACAGACTTCCCACGAGGTCACAGCCTCCTCCCAGGCATCCCCCTGCTTCATTGGGGCCTCCTCCATGGTCTGCAGGCAGATCTCTGCTCCCTCATGGATCCCCATGGGCTGCAGGGGCACAGCTGCCTCACCATGGTCCTCACCATGGGCTGCAGCGGAATCCCAGCTCTGGTGCCTGCAGCAGCTCCTGCTCCTCCTTCTCCACTGACCTTGGTGTCTGCAGGGCTGTTCCTCTCACAGATTCTCACTCTGCTCTTCTCTGTCTGGAATTACACTTGTCCAATAACTTTTAGTTATTCTTCTTACATGTGTTATCACAGAGATGTTACCACTGTTTCTAATTGGCCTGGGCTTGGGCAGCAGCAGGTCCATCCTGGAGCTGCCACAGCACTGCTGGACATGGGGGAAGCTTCTGGCAGCTTCCTGTATCTCTCCCATGACCAAAACCTGGCCATGCCAACCCAATACACGGATCTGCACAACCCCATTACAGCATCTCCTGGAACTGCAGTGCCTATAGATGCCTCACCTAGGAAAGCCCAAGATGTGTTATTTATATAATCTTAGAATGGGTTGGGTTGGAAGGGACCTTAAAGAACATCCACTTCCAACCCCTGCCCTGGGCAGGGACAGCTCCCACTAGCCCAGGTTGCTGCAGCCTGGCCTTGAACACTTCCAGGGCTGGGGCATTCACTTCTTTGGGCAGCCTGTGCCAGGGTCTCTGTGCAACCTGTGCCTGTGAACATTTCCCCTCACTGACACTCCAAAGAAGTGGTGTGACTCAAGGCACTTGAAGGACTTGTGGGATCATTAAAAGCAGCAGCATTAGAGCTGATATTGCTCTTCAGCATCCCATTCAGAAGGATTTTAAGCAGCCCAAGGCTTGGCACACAGTCCTTTGTGGGTTTGCTCCTACTGACCTGGAAAACAGTGGGACAGCACTGGGAGTCGTGGCTACAGCATTCCTGCTCCTGGAGAACCATGACAAACACATCCAGCATCCCTGCTGCCCCTCACTACACATGGAGCTGGGGGATGCAGTCCCTTGGGATCACCGGGGAGAGCAGGAGGTGTGTTGGGCTGGGGTGAGGGGCTGCAGGAATGGCCAGCCCTGCACACCCTGCCCTGGAGGGGAGAGGACAGCTTGAATCTGCTGCTCTGATTAAACACTCATTCTACCAGGGTCATGCTGGCACTGACACATTTTACCACTTTAACCCATGGACTTTCTGGGCTTAGGGCAATTAATTGACATGCCCCGTTCCTCACCTTCTGTCTGCCCCAGTTCCTTCCTGCTGGTTTTGCTCCTACTGTAGCTGCTCCACTCTAGATGAAAAGAAAGAAAAATGAGAGTGAAAAAGAGGGAGACTGAGGCATACACACATTTCGTTTTTATGGGCCTTTCACTGTATTTTATGTCTTTCATTTAACACACAGGTGACATTTATTTACTTCCCGAAATGCCACCTAGGAAAGAAAACACATTAAGAACAACATAAAGAGTGAGGTATCCTTCAGTCGGCTTGGCTGGAAGTGTGCAGAGCAGCCTGCAGGCACAGGCATCCCTCTGTGCTGAGCCATCCTTGGAACCTCTGGGTTGCAGTGGTGAGATGCTCCAGCTCCATGCAGCAGATCAAAGCAGCTCCTGCTCCTTGGTTTTGTCTTATGTGATCCAGCTGCCACTTGGAAGCAAAGCTTCTGTCTGGAAAATAGGAATAATTTTTGCAAAGAAGTGCTCTCCCAACTCCTCCAGCTGTGCTTGCACTGTGTGCTGCTCCTCCAATGCTTTAGTGACCTGCTCTTTCTAGGAAACAGAGGAGACCATCACAATAATGATCATAACAATAATGATATTATTAGTAATAATGATGATGATGAAGGCAGTTATTGCTGGGATGCAGATAGCAGCTGGTTCTGGGATGCTCCCTGGGCCAGGCACACCAAGGCAACAGGAATAGACTGGTGAATTATTTTGCCTTTCAGGCACAGGAGCTTTGGAGCTAACAACATCCATCCTTTACCAAGGAACTGCTGCTCAGAGCCTTAATTTGGGTGATGGATGGTCCTTGCCAGGAACAAAACACCTCTGCAGTTGTAGCTGACAAGCTTGGAACAGACAGGCAGGACCACACTTATCCTCTGTATTGCATATCACAGAATCACAGGGGGTTTAGGGTTGGAAAGGACCTTACAGACCATCTAATTCCAAATCCCTGCCATGGGCAGGGAGATTTCCCACTAGACAAGGTTGCTCCAAGTCCCATCCAACCCCCAGGCTGATCACTTCCAGGGCTGGGGCATCTGCAACCCCCCTGGGGTACCTGTCCCAGTGTTTCACCACCCTCACAGTAAAAAATTTCTTTCTTATATCTAACCTAAGTTTCCCCTCCTTCAGTTTGTAACCCACTATGGTTTTACACCTGCTGTGGCAGTTTGGGTGTGCAGCTTAGCCCATACACACCATCAGTCCTCTGTCCCCTAACCCAGGGTGAGGACCTCGCCCACCACTTGTGTGTGACCTCCCCAGGGGAAGGGGTGGGATGCTCCACACGGACCTGTCTGGCCTGAGCACAGCCCTGGGGCTCTCCAGTTCCAGGCTCAAGACCAGCTCTGGAGCTGGCCTGTTTCATGCTCTTGGGAAAATGCCTGGAATTTCCCTGGATCATCATGCCCAATGCCAGTCCCCGAGGGGAGCACAGAGGCTTCATTAGTTGATGTTTAGGGAAGGCTTTGGGCAGGAAAAGTGTATTCAGCGTTAAAAATGAATGAGCATCAGCAATGACAAAAATGTGTGTGATAGAGGGAGAGAAAGACAATATCAGAGGACAGAATGCTCAGGGAGCTGGGAGCTGGCCCAGACAGAGCCACAGAATTCCTCCAGGCAGAGGGCATGAGTGCAGCCCTGGCTGTGGCACAGTGTCCTTCAGGGACCAGTGGCCCAAGTGGCTTGCCCCACCTCGACCTGGCACGTGGAGCAATGGAATAACCAGCACTCTCCTTGGGAGCAGCAAGCAGGAGATTGTCCTTCCATCATCCCTTTGTTCCCGTCCTCAGACTTGTTGGGCTGACGACACTTCCCTTCCCCTGGGAAATGGGTAGTCCAACAAACTTCTCATGCTTCCCTCTCCACCGCTTCCCAGTTTCACATCTCCAAGGCCACACTGAGTGTCTTGGGTGGCCATGCAAGATGTAACTAAAAGTACGTATTCTTTTATCATCTGTTAAAACTGGGTGGAGAAGTGTTTCTTTATCTCTTCAATTACCCATCCCTCATGACTCCGGGTGGATCTCTTCTGTGAATGGTGCAGCTTTTAAAACTAGGTGGGGCAGTGTCCTTTATCTCTTCCAGGACCCATCCTCCCTCAGGGGAGATATTTCCTGTTAATGGGCCATTGACTCTCATTTCATGACTGATAAAATTACTCCAGGAGGACTTGACTGGACTGCTACCAACACCCTGACCAACAGGGTGTCAGGTTGTATTCTGATTCTGTCAGTGGTTTTTGTTTGTTTGCTTTTTTTGCACTACTGCATTTTTATTTCAATTTTTCTGGTAAAGAAGGGTTATTCCTATCTCCATATCTTTGCCCGAGAGCCCCTTAATTTCAAAATTATAAAAGTTCGGAGGGACAGGGTTTCCATTCTCCATTCCAAGGAAGGCCTTCCTTAGCAGACACCTGTCTTTCCAAACAAGGACAATAAGGAATGACAGTCACACAACAGCACTGGACACCTTGAAATGAGAATACAAGCCTCTGCCTATCCTGTTCATTGAGCAGATCTTCTTACACAGGGTCTGTAACAAAACTACCAAGCATTCAGCAGGTCTCTTACAGGGAGCAGCCCCGGGAAGCCAGACTCACTCCTCCTCCCTCTTCTCCTTGGTCCAAATCAAGAGGCTGCAATTTCCTTGGTTACAGTGATGCCTCTAGTTTTAGCTTTTATGTTTTCCAAATTCTGTGCTGTCTCAAGTGTAGTTTTAAGCTTCATATTAAGTGCTAGTAGGTAGTAAGTAGACAAAACAAATCCTTTCCTGCTGAAAACCAAGGACAACTTTTGGGCTCAAAAGCATAAACGACAGACTGAATGGAGAAACAAGATGGATGAGACCTCACAGGCTGAAGTTGTAATTGGACAATTAAACCCCAATATGCAAATGGACCCAAACTTATAAAAGGATAAGGCCTCATGATCGGGGCCATCTTGTGACTATTCGGGGTTCACTTGGTCAGGCTCTTGTGCCCAAGGTGTATCCCAGGGACTTTCAATAAATATCTACTTTATTCTCTAGCTCTGTCCAGTCTCTGTTTCAGGTCAGCCTTCCCAAGGCATCAACAGGAACAGGTCAGCATGGAGACCTCTCCAAAGGGAGATGAGCCACAGATCCTTGCTTTTGTGGTGACATTGGCTCCAGCTTTGTGCTGAAGAGCTGGAAGGGAGAAGGCATGGAAAGGAGGAGCTGAGAGCAAGAACACAGCAATGACTGAGAAGGTGAATTTGCTGACTCACGTGCTTTTCCTGCTGCTCTCCAGGGTCCATCTCACACTGCAAGGAACCTGCTAGTGTCCCTGCCCATGGCTTTGCTCCCTGGAGCAGCTCCTGTCCCTCCCAGGCAGCTCAGTTCTTGGCCAGCAGGAACAGAGGCTCTCTGCAACTCCAGCGGAGTTCCCAAAGGCTTTGATGGGAAAGGACCTTAATAACCCTTCTCTTCCCAGCCCTCTAGCAGAAAAACATCTTTGATCTCTTGTGTATTACTACAATGTCTCCCTTGTGATGTGGCTCTGTAAGAGGGAAGGAAATGTCCCTTGGTCCCATCCCCAGGTGAAGGTGCAGCTCCCATGCTCATGTGCTGGAAGTGCACTGAGCCTCGTGCTCGTGGGGAAATGAGGACACTTCCTCCTCCCTCCCTGAGGAGCACAGCTGAACTGCTTGCAGGGAAAGTGCTGCCAAGCTTCCCAGATGAACCTCATGTCACTTCCCACGTCCCTGGCGTAGCAGCTCTGACACTGAGTTAACAAGTGCTGCCAGCATGCCAGGAGCATTCCCCCTTCTGGATGTTTTTCCAAACCAAATCCCAGCTCTGAGCCCGTTTCACTGGTGACCCACTGTTGCTGCAGGGCAGTGAGGCAGAGCAAATTGTATGAGAACCAGGACAATTACAGCAGGGAGCAGGAGAGCCTTTGGAGCGAGACTGATGTTTCACATTGCAGTGGGAGCTCACAGCAGTGGGATCTGCAGAGGGTTTGTGCTATAGGATGCAGGTAGGACTGAGCACAGAGTGCAGCAGGACAAGGCTGTGCAGTAATCAGAATTTCTGATCAAAAGCAGCTTTCCCAATACCAGTGTTGGGTGCAGCCTTTCACAACCACAGCCAGCCCACTCCAATCTAAGGGAGGAAAGAAAGGAAAAGCAATGAAAACTGGTATTTCTCATTCAAGAGAGAGAAAGATTCAGAAGATGGATGTTGGCCAAAGGGCTTCAAATTTCTTTCTTATGATAAATATCACGTGTGACCCTTGGCAATCCATTGGAACATCTCATTTGCTTTCTTGTTTGACACAGAATTATAAGATGTAACCAGCTCTTCCTGTTGAGTCCAACAGCTTGTGTTTGACTAAGGCACAGATTTCCCATCTGTTCTTCAGTCTCAGTCCTTTTTGCTGCAACATCAGACTGAGAGCTGGTACAGATGATCCCCCTAAATCCCTCAAATCCTCTTCTAGACACAGTGAGTCCCCATTCTGTAGGCACTGCCTGTGTTTCTGGCTGTCCTGTTCATCCCATTGCATGGAGCAATATTCATCTTGTGCTGCTGGAAGAGAGACAGGCCATGGTAAAACTGCTCTGTCTCTGATTGCTGATTATCCCACCAATTTTTCTGCAATCCCCAGCTCTTAACAGCAATTACATTCATTTTTTCACTCTGACTAGTGGCAGAGTTGATCAGTACTGGAATAAACAGCTCTCCCCAGTTTCCAGTTAAAGAAACGGAGAATTTCATTTTGCCTGGAGGCATCTGCACCATTTCAGGCTGACTGGGTGTTGCACTGGTTATTCCTTTCAGCAGGTCAGGATCATCCTACACCCTGTAAGGCTCTGACACATGGGCTGCTGCCCTACAGCAGCCCCTCCACGGGGAGACTTCAAGAAGAGCCCATCTGTAACAGAAGAAGGGAAGGAAGTTGCTGGAAGCAAGAGAAGGATATGGAAGGTGCTGGACTTTGGGTTAGTTTAAGACTTTGTCCTCTTGTTTCTTGCTCTTCTGGAAAACTGGCACAGTGTTCCCTCAAACCAGCACAGTGGTGCCTCCAAGTCTCAGCAACTGGAGGCACAACACAGAGGAGGGAGGTAGGAGAGGGCTGACAGTGCCAGAGCTGACTGGGAAGCCCCATTTCCTTGAAATTATGCTGGGATTTGCAGAGGTATTTTCATGTGGGATTAGAAGGGAGACTCAAACAACATGAAAGAAACCAAAATCCTGCAGTTTTGTTTTGGAAACACAGAATTTTTTTGAAAGCAGCTCTGGCTTCCAAGATACCTGGCAGCTTTTGGATCAAAATAACAAAACTCCCAGGGGTGTCAGGGCTGCTCAGGGGATGGGCAGCTGCCAGGAGAGACCATGGCAGATGCCTCTGCTCAGTACAAAGGGTACATGGAGACTTTTTACTGATTGCTGAGTTTGTAATTTCATTGTAGAGATCCTCAGAATCTGACACAAGATTTTGAAGAAGACCAGTGGTGGAGGTTTTGGGAGGGGAAGGAGGACTAGTAGTAAATGGAATAACCAATTTTATACCCTTCAGTGCATTTAGCCAGGCCCACCTGAAGTCACCATGATGCCAGCAGAGCACACAGGTGCAGGCAAGGCTGGGAATGGGACTGGCATGGATGAACAAGCATTTCATCCCAGTGGATTTTTCCCTTTCATTCCTGTACTTCTGGGCAGCCAGCCTGCACCACAGAAATGCTCCGCTGCTGCCCCCCTTCCTGCTGGGGGTCTCTGAGACATGTCAGGTTCCAATCATCCAACACAACAGGAGCTGCTGTGAGCACAACCCCCAAAATCTGCTTCTGCTCCTCCACCCCATGGGCCCTTGATGTGCACAAACCCAGGGCATCCCACTGCTAATTTGAGGCTGGGGGGCTGCTGCCAGCAGTGAATGTGACTGGTTAAGCAGGGACAGGAGTTCTACTGCTGAGAAATCAGCTTCATATCAGCTTCTCCATGTCAGAACTTAAAATGTCAGCCACGCTCAGCTGTGCTGGTGCTGCTCAGCAGTGAAGGAGCTGATGCATTCCCTGCTGTGGATGTGAACATTATACTCAAGGAGGGAAATGTTTTAAGGAAAGTGGAGGCTCAGCAGAGCTTTTGATTACAGATTTCAGTCCTTGAGTGATAACACAGTGAGGGTCCTGAAACAAATTGACACATGGAGGTTTTTAGATGCAGGCTATTACCCTTCAGGGCTGATTTGAAACAAATCTTGGGGGCTAATTCTGAAACAGTGAACACATTGCACATCAGGGCACAGCAGGCATTAACACGTTAAAGCCTAGTCATCAAACACACCTTTCACCCATAAACACATGAGAACTTTACCATTTAGCAGTCAGCCCAGCCCAGGATGCTTAAGAGATGCTTTTGTCTGCTAGCCCAGGGCCCAGTACAGAGAGCAAGGCTCCTTTTCATTGCTGTGAGTCATGAAGGCATCCTTAGGCAATAGATCCTCCAAAGATGTTAGTGCTCTCCAGGCTGGCCCTTTACAAGGTATCAAGCATCTTCCTTGTGCAATCTTTACCCTGTCCTATCCTGCCCAAGCTGGATGAGTAATGATAAAAACCAGCAGGGAGGCCAGCCCCTGTTAGCTTGGATTTTCAGCAAGACTGAGCCTGGGGAGAAGGGCCCCAGCACAGGTTCTGACCACGGTGTCAATTTGGAGCCTGCCAAGGCAAAGGCAGAGCAGTGGTTTGCAGCTCAGCTCAGTGGGAAGGAGATGGGCACCAGAAAAAGGGGAAAGGAGTGGTTGGAGGGCACATGGGGATGAAAGGGGAGAGGGGCACTGCTGTTCATTCCTGCCACTGCATCACTGCCCTCACACAGGGCTCTCCTGGTTTGAGTTCTGGGGTTGCTGAGCCCTTATTCCTCCTGCACAGCCTGATCCAATGGCAGGAGGATGTCTCCTTCCCTGAGCTCAGTGGTGAAGAAGTGAGGCATGGAAAAGCTGAGGAGCTCAGGGAGCAACAAACCAGGCAAACCCAGCAGCACAGATTGCTCATGGCTTGGGCAGCCCTTTTGGAACTACAGGGCTGCTCCAGAGATCTTGGGGCCTTTTGCAAACTTCATGGCAAGAGCAGAAATGTGAGCAGTCACTGAAATCCCCTGTTGATGGCTGCCGTGGGTGGCTTACCCAAATGACAGCTGCATCCAGGGGCTGGAATTCTGGGATGCATCCTGGAGTCTGGGCTCTTGTGGCACATCAGCTGCATAATCCAGCCGTGGTGCCTGGCACTGTTCCTGTGCCACCCTGCTGTGTCTGCCAAAGCAGGGCAGGAGGGACAGGAGGGAAGGTACCTCGTGCCTCTCTTGCTGTCGTTCACAATTCCACATTTCCACCAAACTGGTCCATGAAATGGTCTGCACTAAGGTGCCTGACCCCCAGTCCTGCCCAGCTGTGTGGGCACAGGTTCTGCACGGTCAGGTCTGTTGGGGAGCTGTAGCTCCAGGCAGGATGTGGGACTGAGTTGAAAAGCAGGGCAGTGACTCTGTAAATGGATGTAGCTATTTTTACAGCGCATGTGAGCTGCAGCTCTTTACATTTCCCTTCCAAATGGTGCCCTGCAGTGCCCAGGGACATCCCCCAGAGAAGCTGACCCTGCTGAATGCAGGGCTCTGGTGGGCAGGTGGGAATAGGCACAGCATGGTTTGTTCTGTGTGCTGGGCAGGCTGTGCCAGCTTCCCTGAAGGAATGGCTTTCAGCCACTGTCCGTCCAAATGAGCATGCTCTTGCCTTGATTTGTCTGGAATTTGTCAAGGGAGCCAAAGCTCAGCATTGCTGAGAGAGAACATTTTTATTTCCATTTTGAAACATCATCACTTTCAGTTTTGTCTTATAAAACTCTTCTTTGCCTTTTCCCTGACCTTGAGGTTGCATGGTATGATAAAGCTGCATCCATACTGTTACACTTTTACCTTTTAAAGGAATGTGTGCATCCAGTTTGCTGCTGGGAATGGCTCCTGTGTTGGGTTAAGTCCTGAATGCACCCCAGGAATTACTTGGGCAGAGCTGTGGCCAAATTTGTGTCTAGGGCTGTCCCACACCAAGATGAGAGTGCAGACAACTGGGCACCAGTGCCTGTACATTGCATTCACACAGATGGGGCCTTTGTGTCCCTCTTTGGGACCAGGCACACTGCCACCATGCAAGGATCTTCTCTGGCAGCTCAGGGTCAGGGATTTGCCTTTGTGGAAATTCAAGTGGCAAAGTTTCTCACTTTCACTTCTCCATGGCTTTAATCTTCATAAATGAAAACACTCAGGCATGGAGGAAATAAATAGAAAAATGGAGGTAGTGGGAGGAAAGGCAGCAGGGTTTTAAAAGAAACAGCAAAACATTGATAGCAGGGTTGTAGTACCAGTTTAAGGTGAGGTTTCAGCTGAGAAATGCTCTGCACAGGCAGAACAATGTGTGTCCCTTGGGGATGGAAGGGCTTTGAAGGGGCTCAGCATGGATAAAGGGGGGTCTTTTCAGCCCAGATCCAGTGACATGACCAAGCCCCCCATTCATAGGCAACCTCCTTCAAGTCAGCTCCAATCCCCTGTGAAAACTTTTTTTCTGTGCCTCTTCAGTGTAGAAATGGTGCCATCCCCTGCCTAAGCAACTTCAGAGACCTTTTTTAATCATACCCTGTGTGGTGGGGGAGAGAACAAAAAGCAGTGTTACAGTGTAGTACCAGATTCCTGAAGGGCAAAGGGGTCCAGGAAAGCTGGTCATTCTTCAGGGAAGAAATCCTAAAAGCACAGGAGCATGCTGTCCCTGTGTGATGGAAGATGAGCTGGTGGAGAAGCCTGTCCTGGCTGAAGACATAGCTTTGGCTGGAACTCAAGGGAAAAAAAAAAAAAGAGTTTAGCAGCTTTGGAAGAAGGGGCAGGCAACTCAGGAGGACTACAAGGCTGTTGTTAGGTTATGCAGGGAGAAAATTATAAGGGCCAAAGCCCAACGAGATATTAATCTGGCTACTGCTGTAATAGACAATACAAAATGTTTCTATAAATATATTCACAACAAAAAGAGGGCTGTGGAGAATCTCTGTCCTTTATTGGATGCAGGGGACATGTAGTGACAAAGGCTGAGGTACTAAATACCTTCTTTACATCAATCTTTAAGTCTTTTAAGACCAGTTGTTCTCCAGACAGCCCCTGAGCTGGGAAACAGAGATGAGGAGCAGAATGAAGGCCCCCAAATCCAAGGGGAAATGGTCAGTGACCTGCTACACCACTGAAACAAAGAGGAGTCTGTGGGGCTGGGTGGGATCAATACCCCTGGAGGTATTTAAAAGATGTGGAGAAATGGTTTAGTGCTGGACTTGGCAGTGCCAGGTTAAAGGCTGGACTTGATGACCATAAGGGTTTTTCCCAACCTGTATGATTCTATTATTCTAATTTTAGAGAACAGGCTCACTTTTTTAAGATAACAGGTAAAGCTGCAGCCCCTTTTGTCCGCTTGGATGCTGCTGTGTAGGTAAAAATTTGTTTACATGATTTAAACTACCCAGGCATTTGCCAGCCTTGACAAACCTTCCTGATATCTCCATAGCAATCTGCTCTAGCTGGAAAGGATGCACTTTTCACTGTTCCAAACCTGTGCTGTTCCATAAGAGTGCTTTTGGCTTGCATCCCTAACCTAAATGTGTTCTCTATGAAACACTAATTTTGACTCTGCACAGTCACAGGAGACAAACCCCAGTAAATTGAGTTGCCAGATAGGAAAAACAGTCCAGCAGCTCGGACCTCTGGAGGCTTGCAGCATTAGGCATGGGAAGAGATGACAGCAGCCTCTGTTCTGAGCTGTTTTCTGCAGCGTGGCGGGCGGCAGCTGCTGCCTCACCCTGCTCGGTGCACTGCGGCCAGCTGCGGTGCCTCCAGCGTTCCGGGGATGCGATGCCGCGTGTGGAAATGCAGCGGACGTGCCTGGGATGCTGCAGGCAGGAGGGCAGGGCTGCCGGGGCTGCTGTGCTGAGGTACCCAGCGAGTGCCATCAGCGCTCAGCTCAGGACGTGGGAGCGGAGCTGAGATGGGCAGTGAGGGAATGACCCAGCTCACCCTGGGCTGGAGCTGCGGAGCCGGCAGGATGGCATGGGCATCAGCTGAAAAAGAATAAGGTCAGGTTGGGAAAGATGCCAGCAGGAACAATGGTTGGAGAAAACCTGTGGGGTTTTTGCAGGTTTTGGGGCACCTCAACATTTGCCCCGGCGGAAAGGAGGAACAGCAGCGGCGCCCACAGCCTCCCGCCCATCCTGAGCCCCAGCTAACCACAGCTCAGAGGTTAACCCGGCAGCACCACGGCTTGCAGAGCCATCTACTGACTGAGGGATGCACCACAAGGAGGGATTTCATTTTTTTTCCCCTCTCCTGTAGGTTTGTTTCAACTTTATCCACGTACTTGAGGTTGGTTTTTTTTGCAATACAGCCCATGCTGTGGTCTGGCTCTTGCACACAACTCAGCACAGGAGCTGTTTTACTCTGCCAGCCTGATACCTGCTCTTCTCTCTAAGAAATGTTCCAACATTGTCCCATCTTTAGCTATGGATCTGTCGTGCAAGACTAAGAAAGAAGAAATGAAACATTTTTTGAAGTATGCTTGGAAGCCAGGAGACAGATCCATCCCACCTCAAACAGGAGCTCTGCCTGGAATCACAGCACTGTGAAATAATAAATAATGTGGGCACAGGTCTGGAAGTTGCTGGAGGACACAGCAGCATCTGGAGCAAGAGGGACAGGCTGAACAGAGCTGAGACCACAGGGCTGCAGTCCCTGAGTTAACAGTGAGGCAGGGACACATCTGCTCTAACCAAGTTTCTTTCCATGCCCTTTCTTGGGGCAGTTTTTTATCTGCTGTAAATGCACACAAGCCCCAGCACTTTTATTTTGCATCACATCATACGGCTCACTGCCTTCTCTCCCACAGCAGCAGAAACAAACCTCTTCTGCCTGACCTGGGTCTGAAAACAGATTGTGTGTTTATTCCATGACAATACCCACTTCTTTATTTGTGTGCAAACAGCAGGCTTCAGAAGGAGCGTGATTCTCCTTTGTGAAGTGCTCTGTGCCTTTAGGGTAGAAATGCACCTTTCCTTTAAAGCTAATAAACAGCTGCTGTGATTCTTGGGTTTGCAGGGAGGATGCTTCACAGAGAGCAGAGCTTACAGCAGGCTAGAAAGAGCTGCTTTTGTAGCAAAACGTGGATATTAGGATGGAGTTTGAGAGGATCATAGAATGATTTGGGTTGATAGGAATCTTTAAAAATCACTTTCTTCCAACCTCCCTGCCATGAAATTTTTCACTAGATCAGGTTGCTCAAAGTCCCATCCAAGCTGACCTTAGGGTGACTGTGGGTCTCATGGCTGCTGTAGTTGGTTCTCATCTCGTCCCAGATGAACACCTATGGGTGGCTCATCTCCCTCTGCTCCCACCCTGGCTCACACTGTTGGCTCCAGCTGCTTGTGATACCAATTCATCTGTCTGCATCCTGCCTCTTTCTCAGCAGGAGCTGGGCTTGCTTTTGCAGTTTGGAGGACCTCTGGTGATTCAATTTTTGACACTTTGGCAGAGGTGAAATGAAATCAGAAATAAAGATGAAAAAAATTAGTAACCAGGTTCAAAAAGTCCTGATAGCTATTCCCCTAGGAGAAACAGGGTGGGGGGGTTGAAGAAGAAAGCTTTTAAAAAGAAGGTGAGAGAGCTGAGTCTGTGCTATTTTTGGCTTGCCCAGAGTGGTACAGGGTGAAAGACTGCTGCTGGCTTATTAGAATATGCAGAAAGGTGAAACTGGATCATGATACTCCTGACACAAAGCCTCTCCCCATGGCACATGTCTGGCCTCTTTTCCCTGAGCCTGGCTTTCATGCTGGCATATCTACACTTCTGTGGACAGGGACAGATATGCACTGAACAAATATTTCAGATCTGTGTCTGCACAGAATACTGATAGGAATGGGCAGGTGTTATGTATTGTATAAATAATAAGCATGTTCATTCTCTCCAAAAAAAAAAAAACAACAACCATGTGTGAAATAGCTGCTTACATACTCCAAAAAAAGGGCTTTAATTTTGCTCATTATATTGAAATGCACTTTCATTGTGTGTGTCATCAGTGCATTTCAAAGTGTGAAAATGCCCTTTATGTATTTGTTACTTATTTCTAACATTTTATTTGTTTGATTTTAAGGACTTTTTTATGACCCCATGGCAAGCCTGGGCTGGAACAGTATTTCTGGAGTATTTTAATTAAGGCAGCTGTTGTTGGAGTGCTTTATTAACTGCCTGCCTGATGTGACACATTCCTGTAAGATTTTTTTGTCTTATTTGGTGTTTCATTAAAGAATGTTTGCAAATCAGAGGCATTCTTCAGTGCCATCCAACAGCAGTGTGACAGTGCTGTCCCCAGCCTGCTGCCAGTGTGAGACACCCAAAGGGACACAGTCCTGCAGGTGGGTAATGATGAGAACAGTCCTTCATTCCTTTCTGGGAAGGTTTGTATGGCTTAGCAAAAGATGGAGCTGGTGACAAATCAGGATCAGGAAAGTATTGCAGCAAATCAGACTGCAAATTACTGAATCATTTAGGTTGGAAAGGACCCTTGAGATCTAATCCCACCATTGGCTTAACACACCAAGCCCGCTACTGAATCATGTCCCTGAGTGCCATGTTCTACACATCCTTTAAACACCTCCAGGAATGGTGGCTCCACCTCTTCCCTGCTCTGAGTTGGGCCAGTCTTCTTCATCTACCTTGCACCAGCTTGGTGTGAATTGTGAATACAGCCTTGTTTTCTGTTTTCACTTGACATCTTTCCCAGAACTGCTGCATGTCAAAGACATCAGGTGACAAACACTTGGCAGGGCCACCTGCTTCCCTGCAGCTGTCATGAGACCTCCCTGCACTCCCAGGTAAACATCTCAGGAAAACATCTCTGAAAAGTCCCCAGAGAGCATTGGAGGCTGGGTCATCATAGGCTGCTGTGACATTTGCAGCCTCCTGTCTCTCCTTTGTCCCTGACAGAATGCAGTGGAGAGCACCAAGGTCACAGGAAGGTAGCATTGGTCAGTGTGGGAAGTACAGGACATTTCTTCAAACAACCTCCCACACATTTGTTTGCAGCCAGCCCTGCTCCGCTTTCATCTTAGATCCATCTGGAAATGGAAGCTCTCAGTTTTCCTGGTGAATTTCATTCAGTTTCCCTTGATTAGGCTGCAGCACTTCAAGACAACAATCAACAATATGAGATTCCTTTTGGCCTGACCCACTGCCCCACACAAATCAGCTGGTGACAGCCTGCACAGAGCTGTGCATGTGGGTCTTAACCAAACTGGGCACCTCTGCTTGGTGGGATAACTCAGGTTTGCAGTGCCAGCTCGAGGCAGGTGGGTTTTGATAACACACAGGAACATCGTATGTGTAAAATCACCAAATTGGTTAGGCTGGAAAAGATCTTTAAGACCACTAAGCCCAACCTTTAATCCAGGCTTTGAGGGATGGACCTGCTGCCTGTGGCTTCAGCAGAAGCACCATGGGGTGACAGAGATGGTCTGCCCTTATCTCTGAGGGTATCTTGCCTGGCCAGAGTGTCTGTGGGCAGGTCACAATGCTCACCCAGCCAAAAGGGCTCAGCACCTGGCTGTGGCACTGGCAGTGTGCAGAGCTCAAGCAGAAATCAGCTGTGGGGATGCTCTCCTGCTTGGTTCATGGTATTGACAGGCTGAGGGAGGATGAAAAAGGTGAAGACTTCTTGTGACTACCTCTCCTCCATGCTCCGGAGCTACAGTGAACCTTGGTGTAATAAATACAACTCCTTTGATCTTCCAAAAAATTTTTTTTCAGGCAGCTTGTCCATCTAAAATCCTTTTCGAATGAGTGCCATGACCAAGACACCAAGGAAAAATATGGAGTTTTTTTTGTCAAAAGCTCCCTTCCTCAGGGGACTTCTTGTGAGATCTTAAGTTTGACCTGGTTTTGGATGTGTTTTTTGAAGTAATGTGACATCATCTTAGACAATGAGCAGACTGAACTTTGTGGACCAACCCTCCTGCTGGATGTGCAAAAATGGCCAAGCTTTGGCCTCCCTAATTTTTTTCCTGCATGCTCTAGCAGCCCTTTAGAATACTTCTTTAGAGACCTGACCCNTGCCCTCTTAAGTGGGGTTGTGATCACATGGAAAGAATTTTTGGCATAAGGCTAACCTTTTGCCTTTAGTTTTGCTTGGAGAGCTTTCCCAATATTTACACCTGGGAAAGGATGCACACATCCCTCTAGAGACAATGCTGGAAGGCAAATTATTCATGCATTTGCTTAAAACAGGATCTTTCCTACATTAGAGTAACTTTAATATTCCTACAAGAAATTTCCCATTAAAAACAGAATCACAGAATCACAGAATTTTTAGGTTGGAAGAGACCTTCAAGATCATTGAGTCCAACCCATGTTCTAACACCTCAACTAGATCATGGCACCAAGTGCCACATCCAGTCTTTTTTTAAACACATCCAGGGTTGGTGACTCTACCACCTCCCTGGGCAGATGGTACCAGTATTTAACCACTCTTTCTGTGAAAAACTTCCTCCTTAAATCCAGCCTGTATCTGCCTTTGCACAGCTTGAGACTATGTCCTCTTGTTCTGTCTGTTGTTGCCCAGAGAAAGAGACCAACCCCCAGCTGAGCACAACCACCCTTCAGGAAGTTGAAGAGAGTGATAAGGTCACCTCTGAGTCTCCTTTTCTCCNCTTCAGGTTCTGTACAAATTCCATGGTTAATTAAGGGTTGCGCATGCCAGCATTAATTTTACTTTGTTGGATTATAGTTAAAAAAGGTTTAATTTCAAAAATTATGTAATTAATGCAATTTAATCTTTGGCATGACTTAATTAAATCATTGTGAATTGGAAATGCATTTAAAAATTAAAAAGAATAATATTTTTAATGCTCTTTTGAGGTTAATTAGCTTCCAGTTTTACTTGATTCTGTTATACCGGAATATATATGTTAGAAAGAAGATTTTAAAATTCTATAAACATGTAAAAGTGAATTTCTATGTATGAGGCAAACTTTGCCACCAGCTGTCAATGTAGCCAAGTCATTCTGTACCACTAGCATACATAGATGATATAACAGGTGCTTTTAAAAAATCTAATCACTAAACCAAGAATTTCACCAGTGTATTATTCTATATGACAGGACTATCCAATAAATGGCAGAAGAACAACCTATGCAGAGTTTTTGCAAAATATGGCAGATACTTGATAAAACAGATATTTGGCAAAAAAAAATTCAAATGAAGAATGAATCCTGTGAAATTTCACTTTGATCACTGAGGAAAAACTAGGACAAGGTTTTATAATTATTAAAAAATTATTTTCTTGAAAAAAATGTCTCCCCCTTTTTTTTACATTATGCAATAAACTCATGATTTCATGTGTGCTGCTGAAATGAACCCAAATACACACCTGCCAACAGCTCCTGCTGGAACACAGGGGGCTGAAGTGCTGCTTTATTCTCAGCACTGACTTGTTTCTTTTCCTGTGGTCACACAGAGTCAATTAATCTTTTATTAATTCTGCTTTCTTCAGCATGTCATGTAGTAGTTGTGTAAATCCCCATGAACTTTTCTCCAGTACAGAGAGTGGCTTTCCAGAAATATAGGTCTAGTGTGGCTCTTCACACCTCCAAACATCACTTTTCTGTATCTGCCTAAATTAGACCAGCTTTATCCTTCCCCTCTTGCAACTTTCCTGTGCAGGCTATTTCCTCTGCTAGCTGACAACTCAGTTTATTCTGAAAGAGACGTGTGCATTCATGGCCTCTCCCTGAATTGATACAGAGCATACAAATCTTCAGTGTATTTCAGAGCCTGCTGACATGAAGACAAAGCCCAAGATCTGCTGAAAAAACTGCCCTGTGCTTCACAAACATCTTATGCAGACTTGGGGCATGCAGAGAGTGCACAGACTTGTATAATACAGAAATCACCTGCTTTACAGAAGTGGTGATGGAATAGTTCAGAATTCAAAGACTGCTCAGATCAGAGCTCTTGCTAAGGCTGAAGCTCAGCAATCCTGTAAACTCTGGGTGTTGCTCACCCTGGATGAGCATCATGTAGGGATGTGGCTTCAGCCAGAGAGGAGGGACAGTCCCAGAGACATGGCTTTGTGATCCTGACCCATATGGAGTGGCTGCAGCTGGACAGCACAGCTCAGCCACTCTCATCAGACACCTCAGGGCATGAGCGGAGAAGCTGGAGGTTGGGCATGAGAAGCCCAAAGCTCTCCTGCTCCTTCTGCATCGTTTTCCTGGCTCAGGAGGTTCTCGATGTCAGCATGAGCAAACACCCCTTGTCTCTGGGGTGAATTCTGGGAGGGGCTGCATGGTGGGAATGGATCAAGATTTGCCTGTGATTAACAGAACTCCAGGCTTGGAAAATGCTCAAATTTTTATATTCTGGGTCGTGTGTGATTGTGAAAAGCACAGGGATTCATTTCTGCCAGGTGATGAAAAACTGGCAGTTAAAGGGTTAGCATGGACACCTCTAAGATGTTTCATGACAGAGCTGCCAAGCAGAGGGAAATGACCCTGGGTTAGCAGTGAATCCTGCAAGCAAAGATGAGGAATCACTTTTCCTGGCTCAGCCCACGCAGAGGTGCTACAGACCCAGGAACAGAGCAGTTCACCCCCAAGCAGAGATGGATCATGTGCAGTATGCAGAGACCCAGAACCACAAGTTACTAGTTATTTTTTAACGGGGTTTTTGTTTTGTCATGTTTTTTTTTAGGGTTTGTTT
>VWYE01014584.1:169791-191092 GCA_013398995.1 Alaudala cheleensis
TTTTTTTTTTTTTTTTTTTTTTTTTGTGAAACATTAGAACATTTACACTTTATCTTTTCCCATAGTTATTTAGTAACGATGCATCCAAAAAGGAAAGGAAGTATCAGCTGGTGTTCTTTTGCTCAAACAATATATTTCTTGTAAAACTTCACAAGCAATTCATATCTGATTAAAGCTGGGCAAAACACTTTTTTTCCCTGAACTTCAGACCTGCCTTTCTATTATGCTTCTCATGAAGGAAAATGTTTGTTGTGAACAATAAAAGGAAAGTCCCACTTTCCTGTGAATAGCTGTAACATCAAACCTCAGGCTTTCATATAATGGGTTCCTATTCTCTCCCTGGACTAAAGGGCAGCCTAAGTGAAACATTCCCAAGAAGAGATGTGGTAAAAGATCCCCTAGAAACAATAAAAAAAAAAATTCCAAACAACCAAACACTCAGACTTTGTCTTGTGCCAAATCTCTCTGCTTTGCTTTTTACCTGACTGTCTGCCAACAAATGCACAGATTATGCCAGAGCAAGACACAGGATCCTTTTCCCTGCAGCACAGCTTTCACAGGAAAAGTAGAGACCAAGCAGATGGAAAAACAAAAAGAAGTAGAATTTCTTTGTAAAAAGCAAGAGGACAAAGATGAACAATATAGATGGAAAAGAGATGGATGACTCATTGATTAAAAGGGAAGATGCAGCCATTTTTACCATCATGTAAAGATTAATTAAATCATGTTCTGAATGGGGGCACTGATGGGGACTCCCTCTGTGAGTCTTCAATTCACTGTATCATTTTGTCTCTTTCTGCCAGGCAGGAAGAAAGAACTTTACCTGCATTGCTGAGCTGTGAGAGATCAGGTAATGATTGAAGAGGATTTTAAAGATAGGAAGTGTGCAGCAATACAACTGGTAAATACCAGGTGGCTCAAGCTTTGCCCTCAGCTCACAAAGGCAGTCAAGCATCTGGACTTTTGCATTTTCATTCCATTTGGAACAGGCTCAGTTTGTGCTTTGAATCATGCTTGGAGAAATGGTGCAAGAAACTACTGTGAAAACTCTCAATTCTCTTTAAATAAAAACATTTAACAGTAGAAACAAAAAAAAATCAAAGAAAAACAGTATTATGGAAGCACTTCAGAATTGTCAAAATACTGTTTCCTGGCTAGTGTGGGAAACATTCAGAAAATACTCAGAAAATATTTGAGTTAGGGTTTATCCAACCTTTGCTAAAGCAGCTGTTTAATCATACAGTTAGGTTTTGTGTATTCAGACAGAATAAAATGTACTTTCAGTGGTCAAATGGTTCCTCTCTTGCAAGTCTATTTATATAAATAAAGAAATATAATTGCAAAAAAAAAAAAAAATCTGTGGTGTTTCAGTTAAAATGTATTTGCTTACTGTTATCTGTCAGAGAAAAGCTAAGCTACTGCCCTGTGTGACAGAAGTCCTGAATCAAATGGGTTTGGGCATGATGAATTCCTGTGACTGCCATAACCACTGGGACAAAAGTGAAGAGCAGAATAAGATGCAACAAGGAAATGGAATAAAAAATAACATGAGGACATTCTCCAAAGATATGAAAGATAAGTTAGTCCAACATGTGATGGGAAAGGAGAAGTAATAATGGGTGGCAGATTTGAGGCCTTCTTTCCTTCAGTAGTCACTTAAAAAAAGGAAGTTTATTTAAAATGGGTAAGTAGCTGTTGTGAGCAGGATGAGATGTCAGTGATCCTCCCTAAGAAGGCAGTGGGGACAGATGAGGTTCCAGGGCTCTGGAGAAGAACAATCAGGGTGACTGTTTTCAGAAAAGAAGGAAGAGAGGTGCATCAGAATTGTCACCAATCAACCTGATTGCATTTTCGGAAAAAATAACAGAACAGTGCTTGTAAGATGCAGGAAACATCTAATTAAGAAGAGTCAACCAGTGGGTTCCACCAGTAAGATGCTGAAATATCCTTGCCAGTCCAGATAGCATGGACAAGGCTGCAGATGGAATACATGTCCTCGGTTTGGGAAAAACACGTCAGAAAAGATACAGCCAACGAATCAGTTTCTAGAAACTTCTAGAGACTTCTAGAGAAGAGAGCAGCTGGAAAAGATTTTAACAACCCTTAAACACAAAATGACTCCTGAAAAGAGGAAAAGACTTGTTCCTCTAGTACACTATGAAGGGAGAGGGAATAATCAAAGTACAGAAATTACACTTGCACTGTTTTGAAGTCCCAAGTGACTGAACTGTTCCAGCTTGCCTTTGCTGCAGTGAATTCTGTCCTCTCTTGCACTGCAAAGCAGTCCTGCTCCACAGTAAGTGATTTGTTTACACTAAATGCTCTCCTTTGTGGGAAGTTGATCTGGCAAAAATCATTGTTATACCTCAAACAGTGAGTCACTGAGCTTCCTCTGCAGCAGGACAAATGAAACACCTTCCACAATCAACCAAACAATCCCTGTGGATCATGAGCTCTGATTGTTGGAAATCCTTGCAGACAATCATTACAAAATTTCCTTCCTCTGTACAGAGGCTCCTTCTGAATAATAATGAGTGCAAGAGAACCAGGGTAACCATATGGTGCTGCTCCTGGTCAAATATCTTCCTATGATATTTTTTCTCTTTGAACCTTTGCACAAGAGGGTGGAAGATGGCAGAAACAGGTGCTGAAGTCTGGAAATCTGAAGATCTTTGCTTCCTTTCCACAGCAGGTTCCTAAGACAGACCTGCAAGGCAGATGGTAGCAACAGACAATTAAGGAGAAGAATTCACAAAGCCCAAATTCTCTGTGGGCTGAATGGGGAAGTTTCCAGACCAGTGTTGGGATAGTGACCACCAGCAGGCTGCTTGCAAGGGTAGGAGCTTCCTGAAGGTCTCTCTTTGTTTTTTGCCAAATTTTAGCTTTACAGACTCACATAAAAAATCCAGCAGGCAATTCCCTAAGGGGCTCCAGCCCCAAATAAACACCCTCCCAGTCAGAAAAAGGGCTGCGTGCCATGGATATTTATGGGCCCATAGGGGCCTTCCCTTAACAGAGGTGGAGGTGGAGTCTTTGCTGAGGCAATCTTGTTAATTAGAGTACAGTACAGTGGGGATTCAAAGCATTTCAAGCAAACTGTGGCTGTAATATGAAGTCTTCCTGCTGGGTAAGAGATGTGGGCAGTGGGTTTGAGCAACCTGATGGGCATTGCCCCTGGCTGTGTCTGTGGGATCACAACATTGCTGTGTATGTTACACAACAGGAGTGAATCAGGCCTGCTGAGGGTTGCCCAGTTTCTAAATTCCAAGTACCCCTTGGCCAAAAATCAAGTCCAGAGAGGTTTAATCCAGCCCAGTGTTTACTGTAAAACATGTGAGTAACCCTGAGATTCACATGTACCATGTTCCCACTGAAAATACTGGAAGCTCCAAAGCAGCCTGTGTGCCTCAATGTCCTCAGTGCTAGTGAGGCTCTTCATTTTTTAAGCATCAGAATTTTAACTGAGCTTGCTGTGGTCTGGAGGCCCTGACAGTTAATTTTAGGCTGTGCTCCTGTGAACAGAAACGTGCCATTCTGATGCAGCATGTGTGCAGTGTAGATACAGGGCAATTATTGCTGTGGCCTGCTGCCAAATCACCATATTATTATCCCTTGAGAGGGAAACAATGTAGATTTATGTTTTGCTTGAGTTCTTTATTTTGGTTATTTTTTCCTGCCTGGTTATTTTTAGTGCAAAATTGTTCCAAATTATGTCAAGGACAGGAGAAGTTGAACTAAACCCATGATCGGAAGCGCTGCTGTCTGTCAGGGATGTTTCTGTGAACAACAAAGGCCAGCAATATGTTCTATTGCATAACCCTAAGGAAATCTCTAGAAAGCAAAGCGCTGCCTCTGTTATCTCCTGACAGCCCCCAATCCAACCTGTCCTGGTGTGAAGAAGCTGGCTGTCAATTTTAGCAGCTGCAGGATCACAGGCTCTGATGTGAAACAGCCACTTTCAAGAAAGAACACATCTCTGTGTAAGGACATGAGTTAGCTGGCACAGTCCCTCCCCTTCCACTGCTTTTGAAGAATACTCAGTATTCAAACCCCAACATCACTTGCAGGTTTATATCCTCTGCTCAAGACATTTTATATCTCCCTGGGCTATTTGCTTTCAAAGACAGACCCATGGTGTTTCCCAGAAATTAATTAACAAATTCACAACCTCCTCTGCTCGCTTGGGAAACAGCAGTATGGATGAATGCTCCACTGATAAGGTTTTAATGTTGAGTTGTCAGAGGTGCAGGTACCTGACAGCTTTTGGAGAGTAATTATGGAGCACAGCTTTCTCTGTTCTTGTCTGCCTGCTCTGGAGAGACAACTGTGTTTCCTGCTCTTTAATGAATGTGTGCTGTAATAACAGCTTGCAAATATTTTACCTCTGGAAGCAATTACTGAGTTTGTTTTAAAAGCTGAGCTAACACTGAAGACATGTTTACTCTCCAAGTAGACACCCTGCATTTGAGCTATTACATTTCTTGCTACTATTTTTAAACCAGTGTTGTGCAGTTGTGAATGCAAGTTGCTTCATGTGCTACAGCAAGCGCCCTAATTTGTTAATAAATTAGCAAAAGGGGAATTGAGGGAGAGGTTTCAAGAGCAAACAGTGTGTTGGGAAATCACCTCAATTCCAAATTCATTTAGAAGTCTGTGATACTGCCAGACGTTGTGGAAGCCATAATGAGCTCTATAAAGCTTGCAGCCTCTCTGCTCCCCTCCCTCTGAGTGCTTCTCCATTCCCTGGTGCCTGCAGCTCCTGCTGAAGACACTTTACTCTTCCCTGAGCTCCTTGCTTGGGTCCATTGCTTTCTGTCTCCTGTGAGAAAATGATGGCAGCAACCAGGAGCAGAGCTAGGACATGTAGGCCTCCACTGGCACTTTCTAAATCCTTTCGACAGCACTGTAAACCTTAATCTAAAAGAATCTGTACAGATTAGGGCCAATCTATATTAGTCTGCTCTTGGGAGTAGCCTCAGATTTTTTTTATCCTCACTTAGTAATTGCCATGTCAGGGATTACTCATTTAGCAGAGACCACATTTGGAAGTGACCACTGGCAGGAGTCTGAGTCACAGACAGAGTCAAATTCAAGGGAAGTTCTTTTCTGAATATGAAGGAGCTGAGGAAGATGCAAACTGGACAACTGTCACCCTCATTTTCTAAGTCTTCTGATGTTTTCATTTTTGTAGTGGAGTTTCTCACACAGTTTCATTTAAATAGTGAAATGTTATTGTAACTGTCTAGGTTGTTTTGCATTCCTTCTCCTGGGAGGAGAAAAATTGATAAACTATTGGTTTGACCAGTGTGATCGGAGAGGTGGAAACTTCATTCTCCAATCCCTAGCTGTGGTTAAGAATCTGTATATATTGAGGTCAAAATTAAACTGCCTTTTGGTTCTGCGTTGGAAATGTGTCCTGTTGTCTTTTTCATGTACTAGTGCGACAGATAAGTGAAGTTATTTCCATTTTTTTCTGTGTTATTTTTCCTGTGTTATTTTTCCTTCCTTTTCTGGAGGGAAGCTTGGTGTCAAAATCCTTCTCTAGCAATTAGTAAATGTAGGCAGTGTATCACACACCTTGTGTTCATGGCTCTCTGCATAACGACTATTAACACATGTTTGAGAAGAAGGAAAGGCAGCATTATATCCACAACAGGTGACATTGAATTTTGGAAAGTGGTATCCCATTTCCCCTCAAAAATACTGTGCTACAACACCAGCACAGTGTGGGAGGCATCAGAGCCACCTCCTCTCTGCCACCACTATGACACATTCAAGGTCAGGTTGAACGGGGCTTTGAGCAACCTGATGTAGTTCAGGATGTCCCTGCTCTTTGAAGGGCCATGGAGTTCAAAGCTCCCTTACAACCTAAACCTCTCTAAGATTTTATGGTGCTATTTCAACTCAGTACAGCCCTCTACCCCCATCCTTCCTTTGCTTCTTTCCTCTTGATCCCCCACTGATCCTTTTTGCTCCATTGCCTCTCTCCTTTTGGCATATTGGTGAAGAGAGGAAAAAGGACAAGAGATGGGAAAAAGGGGTGCAGCTCCTCCTGTNTCAGGATGTCCCTGCTCTTTGAAGGGCCATGGAGTTCAAAGCTCCCTTACAACCTAAACCTCTCTAAGATTTTATGGTGCTATTTCAACTCAGTACAGCCCTCTACCCCCATCCTTCCTTTGCTTCTTTCCTCTTGATCCCCCACTGATCCTTTTTGCTCCATTGCCTGTCTCCTTTTGTCATGTTGGTGAGGAGAGGAAAAAGGGCAACAGATAGAAAAAAGGGGTGCAGCTCCTCCTGTCCCTGGGAGCAGAAAGCCAGTGCAACACAGCCCTGCTTCTGTTCCCTTCCTACACAGGGGAGTTCAGGATTCCATCATACAGTAAAAGTACAAAACTGCTTCATTGTCCCAAAAAGCCATGCAAGAATCTGAAGTAATTTTTTTGCACAGTCAAAGTTGATGAGAGGTCTTATAACCAAATCCACAAGCAGCAGGACCAAGTCTGTACAATGAAAATGGGAGCTCCAGCATCAAAGGCAGGCAAAGAAAGGGCACAGCATGAGCTCATGGGATTGTTTACCATGAAACTGTTCTCTCCACATTTTTAAACTTTTTGCTTGGATCTCATTTTCCTTTGAACTCCAGGCAATGTGCATATTTTGGCCCACTAAAATACATGATGTTTTCTAACAAACTACAATGCAGATTAGATCAATTCTTTAATCTCATGTTTTCCTCTTAAACGCTGCAATCAACCATTTTATTCTCAGTTGGATATAAAATTAACCCAGGCCCTTTAGCTTTATTCCAGAATGTTCTGTATTTCAAACTGTCTAATTTTTCTGGGAGTATGCCAGGGTCTTCTCATCCCTAAAGGTGAACATAGCCCAGATTTAAACAGAAGGTGCACAGCTACTTTACAGTGAAAATACTGGGTGAGGTGGAAGCACACAACATTTTGATAGATATTAAAGAGAGGCCACAATCATTTGTCCAGGGAAAATGAACAACATAGAGTATGCTGGTGAATCTGGATAAATAACTTCAGAAGAAAAAGGCTCAAGAAAACATTCTAAAGATCTGAAAATCCCAACCACAAAGCCTCCACTGACAATGTGAATCATTTGCAGCCACCACTCCAGCTACTCTCTGTCAGTGACTGTCTCCTATGGACAAGTGTTTCCCTAGAGCACATGGATCGTGTATGGTAACAGTCAAGAGTTCTTCTATTCTGTAAAAAAAATATGTTCAAAGTATTGGGAAGCTTGTGAGCAGATCCTTGTGATACTGGAAGGGAGACAGACCTTTATGTAATTTACAGGAAGTGCTTTTAGCAACTTTATGACTACAATCTCTATAAATATCTGTTGTAGAAAAAACACAAGGACACAAAGGAGCTTTCTCAGAAAAACAATAAACTATCATGGGCTGACCATGCTTTGCAAAAACTACACTCAGAAGCTTTGGTTTATATTTTGAAGAAGTAATCTGCAGCCTTCAGATCCTACTGGGCTAAACTCTGTTTTTTCTGAAACCTGCCTGTTGCTGGACTCCTCTTCTTCCATTAAGTCCTTCTGATTCTCTACCTGGGCTGGACTACCACTGTTTTCTTGTACTTCTTGGAATAAATTTTGATCCTGGGCAGATCTGTGGCCTGTGTCATTTCCCACATTTTGGACTTTTGGGAGCTGGTGTTTTGGTTTTCTGGGGACAGGTGTTTCACAGTGCTTAATACAGCTACAGCCTTTCTCCAACAGCCAAGTAAACCACAAAAGTGCTCTCAGCTTTTCTATAATATTTTTGAGGGCCATAAGGGCTGGCTTTCATTATCTGTGAAGGACTTTTGTGAAGATTGGTTCAAGGCCCAACCCAGACACCTGAGAAAATTTCCTTTCCCATCACACAAATGAATCACTGCATTTAAAATATTAAAGGTGGAGAAGATAAAAAAATAGCATGTAATGACCAGGAGCACTTCTTCCAAAGTTAAGCAATAAATAAAGTAAAATGATTTGAAGTCTCCTTCTGTAATTTCAGGGTTCTATTCTCCAGTACTAACACCCCACTGGGCAGAGTCTGAGCCCTGTCTCTCCTCCCAGGATAAAAAAAGCTGATGACTCAATTCAGAACAACCCCTCAGCCAACCCAAGCTCCTTCTCCCTTCTGGCTCCTCTAGTAAGCAGTCCCTTTTTGACCATTATTCCTCTTTTTCAATAATTTCTACCCCAAGATCCAATTTTCCCCTAAGACCCTCCTTACTATGATTCCTTCTTTCTCTTCTTTAATATGTACCTTCATGCCCTAAAGCTACAAACTGTGAAAGATCAGACCAGTCACTCCAGGCCTGATCTGGCTCAGTGAATTGGCTCAGGCTTTTCTTGTGTTACAGTAATTGTGTAATTTCCTCCCCTTTCTCGTGTCTTTTAACTTTCTTCATTTTTTTTTAACAGAAATTCTCCAAATATGAAGAACTTAAATAAAAATCCAACATCTTCCAGATGGCTTCCTCAAACACAAAAATTCATCCATTTCCCCAGGTGCCTTCCCTGCTTCCAGACTCCAGCTGTTTGCTCCCTCTTTCCAGGCTGCCATCCTTTTAGAGCTTTCTGAGTAGAGCCCCCTTCTTTAGACCTCAGGCTTTTGTCTCCAGGGCTCAGCTCAGATGCATCTGATAGAAACCCTTTCTGTGAGGTAAGTTTCCTCTCCAGCACTTGTGCTCATTTCCTGGAGAAGGCCTTTGTTTCCCTGGTCTGTGTTTGCTGTGTGGGCTACAACTCCTTATCAGCCTTTTCCTCCCTGTGACCTCGTGCCTTTTCAGCTTCTCTGGTTTGCATCTGTGCCCTTCCCAGACCATGGACTTTCTATTCTGCTCTGGCATGGCACCACTGCTGCTTGGATAAGGCTGTGCTCCCATGCCCAGACTGTCTGAATACTGGGGGTAGAGGTTACTTTATGAAAACCAAGTGACTTATAAAATTAATCAAAAATACAGGCAGTTATAACACATTTGTGACTGTTATAACCTCTTTGGGGAATGACTTGAGAGGGGTTTTAAGGTGGCAGGTGAATAGCTGGTGCTTCAAAGACAAGGATCATCCTGAAGCTTATTACAAAAATTATCAGCATTTCCTACAAATGGCAAGATACACAGAACAGACCTCTGGATTAGATAACAACTCTTTTGTAAACAGCTTTACAGAAAAGAATAAAAAATGGATACAGAATTTAAACAAAAATAAATAGTGTATATGGAGGTGAGAAGGACAAAGAGAAAAGTGGTATGGGCAAAGGGAGATGAAGCTGTTGAAAAAACCCCAAATACACATGAAAGGTGACACAGAAGAAGAATAGGAGACTGAGGACTGCATAGGGCAGTGTTGTACTGACAAAAATAAGTAAGTAGAAGGAATAAAGATCTTCTCATTTACTAAGAAAAAAGTCACCATGTAAAAGTGACATAATGGTTCTTGTTTTTTTCTTTCCCCCTCCCTGCAAATGCAGCCCAGGAGAATGTGATTACTACATCACATGCATCACATTGTCTAATGGAAATTACAATGCTGATACCAGATATTGCCATGACACTCATCCCACTATGACCTTCTTTAAGGACCTTGTAGAGGAAAACTCCAGAATGTAGTAAAATTAGACACGTTTTGTATCTCTTTCCTTTGGTAGGGGTGAAATTCAACCCTGTGCGTATTCTATGTGTCTTGTAATAACACCTACTCATTCATTACAGAAGAGGCATTCTATTGTCCTCCTCTGCCACTTCCTTGGGATTGCAGCTGGAAGATGTGTCACTGGGACTTCCCTTTGTTCCCTTGCTCTGAACTAGACTGTTGTGGCAGGTGCTGGATTGGCAGCCTCACAGAAACACACTCTGGGCCACAACTTGCACAAGTGGAGACAATTTCAGTGTCTGGCTTGTGTATGGCACCTATCACTGCTGCTTGAGCAAAGGGTTAATCAGCAGCTGTCAAACAGCACTGTTCCATCACTCCTGGCTGGGGTGGTAACTCAGTGTTGTAGAACCACAGCCAAAGCTGAGAGAAAATTTCAATTCTTCATTTCAGCTTTTTTTTTTTTCCTTTTAGAGCAGGAGAGAGTTGTAGTCATTACTGCAGGTCTGTGCCTCTGTCTGCCCCTTTAAGGAAGCCCTTCTGGCAATCTGAAGACTGTCCTTCCTGGGATAAAGAAACAGGGAAAGTGGGACTGTGATAGCCCATTAATAAACCCAGTTTGATGAGGAGCAGCTGAGGGAGCTTGGGGGGTTCAGCCTGGAAAGAGGAAGGCTCAGGGGGGACCTTCTTGCTCTCTACAGCTCCCTGACAGGAGGTTGTAGCCAGGTGGAGGGTGCTTTGTCCTCTCAAGTAAAAAGTGACAGGACAAAAGGAAATAGCTTCATGCTGCACTGGGGAGGTTTAGATTGGATATTACAAAAAAAAAAAAATTCTTCCCAGAAAGGTTGTCAAGAATTGGAACAGGCTGCCCATGGGAGGGGTTGTGTCACCATCCCTGGGGATTTCTAAAAGATAAATGAGTGTGGCCCTTGTGGACATGGTTCAGTGGTTGTGTGAACTTGGCAGTGCTGGGTGAAAGGTTGGACTTGATGATCTCAGAGGTTTTTTCCAACCTAAACAATTCCATCCTTCCATGCTGTGACCTCAGACTGCAGACTGCCCAGCTCATTGAGATCTTTACCATGACTGCTGTCACCAGGACTCAGATTTGGCTGAGCTTGCTCTGGCACCTGTGGGCTGTGTTGGAGTTACTCCTGCATGTTTGGATGTCAAAGGCAAAGTGGGAATAGTGAAAACCATGCTGTACATTGTATCAGCCTGTAAAGGTACACAGATGCCTGGGCCCTTTGTTTTCCATGGACTGGTAAAAACTTGACCCTTGTGCACAAGAGTTCTGAAAGATTAATAAATAGCTGTATACATACAGCACATGCACACATACAAACATGCATTCTGTGTGTGTGCATGTTAATACATCAGCTTAGGGAATAATGTAACCAAGTCCTCTTTGTGCTACTAAAGCAAATCACTGAATAATCAATTACATAAAAGGAACAAGCTTCATCCTGAGAACCATTAACGTCACTTCTCTCCAAACTCCTGCAAGAATGTTGTTCCAGAACATCATGGCAGTGCTCTGCCATAATATTTCTTTTCCAATTTCCAGTCTAAGCACATCCACCACCATTTTGTGTCTCTTGATTCTGAGCAGTGCTGCTTGTAAGCTTTAGTCATGAACTAAATCTAATTCTGGATTGTCTGAACTGCACTGTTGATTTTGTTTGCAAGGAAAACAGAGGTTTAGCAGAACCTAAAGGCACAACCAACATAGAGATGATGCAAAAGGAATTTGTATGATGGCATTTGCTTTATCAAACCTTAGTCATCAAAGTCTAAGGTGGTTGTGTGTTTTCCCTCCACAACCACGAGAAAGATTGCTGGCACCTCTCCAGGGTTTTTATCACTCAGGCACTTATTTCATGATCTTATGAACTGTTTCCCATCAGTGCCTGCTTCTTCCTTTCCACAGATTGTCAGGTGAATCTGCATCAGCTGAGTAGCTGAAGCATGCACCTAAAAGCAAATTAAATGAGCCTCTCCTCAGTGTTTATCTCAAAATCGAAAAGAATATTCCAGTCAATGACACTTGGATTGTTTTGCTCATTGAGAAGAAAAGGATCACAGAGAAGTCACCTGCGATGTCAGAGAACTGTTTTGAAAGACCTAAGATCCCTAAATCGGGTCTTTATCAACATGTCATGAGACAAACATAAACACCGAAAGAAAAACATGGAATGTCTAAACCATTTTTCTTTCCCCAGAAGCAAATGGCTCTTAGAATATTCATTGCACAAATTGCTCTAATTACAATTTGGAACAAGAATAAATTTTGGAATTCTGATTTCACATGACAGAGCTCTGATTCTGTGGTGGAAAAACTGGCTGAAACAGGAAATTTCCTCCCTTCAATCCTGTGTTGCTCTCTGCCCTTATATCAGACTAATATCTTCTAGTAGCCCACTCTGAAAAAATGTGATCTTTTAGCAGACCGGTGTGTTTAAACAAAACTATTGTTCTCCCTCTTGTTTGTGACAAAAGGTAATGAATGGAGACTGGGAGTTCCTGAATACAGTAGGAGCTCTGGAATAACTATTAATATGAATTTCTGAAAAAGAAAGAATTTCATGTGAAGGGCCAAGGCATAAGGACAAATTAGATAGAAGAAGAGATGCTGATTTTCCAGTCTGGACTGGAAATAACACAGATGGAGAAGTGAAAATGAATAGTAAACATCGTGTCTGCAAACTGTTCTCTGAGTGGGTGTTTTTGGGAGAGTGCCAGCTAAAGGATTCAGCTTTTGGTAGGATAAGTATGTGTTGCCCGTGCCCAAATTTGTGGGTAATCAACTCACAAATCAGCTGATGAATTAGTTAAATGTTGCTTTCTTAGAAAAAACACCCAGGTTTGCAAATACCTTTGATGATACACTTTTGGCAACTCAGTGACACGCTGGAGCACGTTCCCCTTCTCTGTCACACATCCCCTTCTGCACTTTCCCATGGGCAAATGCAAGTCCAAAAATGCAACAAACTATTCTGTATTAATTTCTTTGTGGTGTTTTCCTCAAAACACAAAAAACTTGCAGTTCTTTGCACATTTTTAAGGAGAATCTCAGTTCACCATCCCACTTAGAATGGGAATTCAGAAACATTTTACTTATCAGGCCATAAATCCAATCTTCTGTTTGTGTCTCTAACTTCACTGGTTCTGAAAGCAGAACAGGAGCTGCTTTTCCTCTTTCAGGCTGAGATTTTTGGTAACAGTTAAAGTGGGAATACAGAGTCCAAATTTACACTTGTAGCCAATGAGTGAAACAGAAAATTCATATTCTGCTGCTTTTGTGGGAATACACTGTGGTAAAATGAATAATCCCCAATACTTTAACTTCTTAGGAAGGTAAAGATAAGGCAATCAGGTGCTTCTGAAGTGTTCAGTCTGTTGTTTGGCTCAGTTAGCTGCCTCTCTAGAAAACCTGATGTGTACTCTTGGCAGCAGGCATCAGTGCCCCGAGGGAGAGGATATACAAGCCTGCAGGAATGTAGATAAACATCTAGAATTCTTACTCTGCATAATAACAAAAAAAAAATAGTCAGTGAAAGCTTTCAAAGTGCTGCCAAGGGGCCCTTCTTCCTAGTCACAAGTACCTTACTAAGAGGAGAGCTTGCACTTCTAATTGAAAATATTTCATATTTAACAGATCCAATAATAATTCTGACTTTTTTGACAATGGAAAAAAATAATCTATAGAGTTTAATTTTTCTGGGGCCAAGCAGGGAGAAATGTCTGTCCTTCCTAGCACTGGGCAATGTTTTTTTGTAGTAATACCTAATGGTTTTGTCAGTTGTTATTTACATAATAACATTTAGAAGCAAAAATGCAGGAAATAATATTTTGTAAAATTGAGTAGCTTGCTGGAAATAATTATACTCCTCACTGAAGCACCTACTGACTCTAGAAGCACACAGAGTTCATCTGGTATAACTGAAGATGAAGGTGTGTTATTGTCAGGGGAAATAGTATTTTATGATAGAATTTTCTAACAGTGGGTATTTGGTCAACTGGCAATTCCACAGACATACAGCATCACTGCCCTTTGGGAATGCTATTTATAAACTCAAAAAACCAGCTGAACAGCACTCACAAAAAGGCTGCCAGTTTCAAGAAAATTAATGACAGTCTGACATTGTTGGAGGATGAAGAGAGAAGAGGCTTTATGCTGAGCTTAAGGCATGAAGTGTGTTTGCAGTGTTTTGTCTTGGCCCCTCTGTGGAAGCCTGGGGTATTGATGGGAGCACCCGGCTCATGGCACTGTCAGTTTAGGCAAATCAATACAGAAAAATGTAAACTTACAGGTAACTTCACATCCCTTTCTCCTACAGCCTCCCTAGAGAAAACTCTGTGTCCTGGAGCTTTCAGGGCGTGTCTTTGCTGTACTTACATTAAAAAACAAGCCACAACAAAACCACAAAACACCCCCTGAAGACAACAAAATAGTTCCCTGAGTGCAAATAGTTTGTGCAGAGTTTCTGCTCCTAATCCAGCCATTTGGTGATAGACTGGTTTAATTTGGAATTTTAAAAATTCCAGTCAGACATAGTTCAACTACAAGTCCACACTGCTCTAAAGACTAACAATTCCCTGCTTTAAATTTCCTGCCGGGTGTCAGAACTGAACTTACTGAGCCATCAGATGAGCACCAGAACCAGCACAGGAGTGAGAGAGCCAGAAAGAGAAGTTCAGTGTCAAAGAGTGACACATTCCAGTTGCTGTTTCAGTGCCTCAGCTGCTGTTGCAACCACCCTTCCAGCACAAAGGGCCTGTACAGGTATCAGTGACTGTCTTTGAATAAAAAAGCCCTGTGAGTTGATATCATCATCCTGCCTGTGGCACAGAAATGCAGGCACATATATAACATGTGTGCATTTACTGTGATATGAGTATTTATGTATCAAATGTTTTAATAAAACTCACTTTTGAGCAAACTTTGTATCTTCTGATCACTTCAAATTGGGCTACATTGCTGTTACTGATGAAGCGAGGGGAAAATGACATTGCTAATGCTGTATGTTTTGTGTGAAGTCACCTCTGCAGAAAAAAGCCTTTGTATCCTGCTCAGAGCATGTGTGAGAACTGTTACAACAACAAGCAGCTTCCCATTACTTTTCTTTTGGAAAGACAAAATGGCTGAAGGCCACAGCTGTTGATTTATTCAGATGCTGAAGGAAACCATTAGCCCACTGGACCCTGAAGATGAGATTCCTTTGTGCTAAATGTTAATATAAGGAAATCCCAAACAGGGGCTGCCAAAGGGACATAATACAAATGCAAAATACCAAATGTACCTAGAAAGGAAGGAGGTAGATGGTTGTTTATTAGAGGAAAAAAAAAAAAAGCCAGTGAAAAGCACAGTTTGCTTTTTGTCTCCTTGATGTACAAACTGCAAGATGAAAACTCTCCTGTGTTCAAATCAAACAGAATATCTTTGAAACACACAGCAACACATACGGTTGTACCATTAATGACTTCACGTCCATGTGAACTAGTTTTTATCAGCATAATGTGGGTGGAGCTGCTCCACACACTCCCTGCTGTTTGCAGCTTTGTTTTAATTAGTTGTAATAGCCCAGTATAAATGAATTGCATCCTCAGAAGAGAGGTCAAAGAAAACATATAATAGCTGTCATCAGGGTAGGCAACTCTTCTTTCAGATTGCTGCTGTAATGGCCTCATGGCAGAAACATGATTAATCATTGCCTGTACTTAGCCTGAATTTCACAAACATCTCCCTCTCCCCCAGCTCTTTTCTTTCAAGATTCAACAATTAGAAGTATTCTATTTCATACATTTGAGTGTTATTTCTAATACTTCATTCAGAACTTTAAAAATATTTAGTACAGGACAAACTGTCATCTTCAACAATGTTTAAATCAACATGGGGTCCCATTTGAAGGATGTATTTTTATATGTCACAACGAGGCCATAGAACTGAAACTTGTCCTGGCTCCGTCTCGTTCTCAGCCCAACAAAATGGAGCTTTTGGCAGGTGGCAAAAAAATGACACGAGGAAAAGGAACAGTACTCACTAATCAAGGCTGATCTGATTAGAGCAAAAAGAATGTGATTGATGAGGAGGTTGATAAGAATGGAGGAAATAGATCAAGAGTGGTTAAAATAAAGGACAGAGGAATTTGTTTCCGCTGGCTGATGTTCTTCCACTTTTTCAAGTAAAATTTTAACAAATAAAAACCAAACCATGTTTGTGGTGTTGCCAAAACAGTTTCCACTTAAAGACAAATCAAATCAGGATAAACTTCCAGTGTCCATATAATTTTCCTCATTTCATTTGGTTGCTTGCTTAATGAGTGAGAATGAAATATATGATTGGTTTACAAAGTAATTTGCAGTTATTTGCAGATCAGTTCTTATAGATCAGCGTTGACCCCCATTCCATGGTTTGAAAAATATGGCACTAGGACATGATTCTTTCAGCCTGAAAAAAAACAGCCCCACAAATTCCTTAGTATCACTGGCTGTATTCTGGTGATCCTTGCTATGTCCAGCTGGTTGCAGTTTTTCACCTTCCTTTAGCAATCATCTGCAAGACAGACTCTCACCAGTTGCCCTTGGCCTGGCTGGAGGGAGCTGCGCTGTACCCAAAGGGTCCATCCTGTGACTCTGTAGCTGCTAAGATGTCCCTAATGGAGAGTCTGCAGTGGGCGGGAAGAACAGGAAAAACAGTGCTTTGCTTCTTTGAGTAATGATAGAATTTAAGAATCACTAAAGTTGGTAAAGACCCCCAAGATCATTGAGTCCAACCTTTGACTGGACACCACTGTGTCAACTAAACCAAAGCACTGGTGCCATATCCAGTCTTCCTTGAAGAGTTCCAGGGATAGTGACTCCACAACCCATTCCAGTGCCGGACAACCCTTTCACTGATGAAATTCTTCCTGACGTCAGTCTGAATGTCCCCTTGAGGCCATTTCCTCTTGTTCTGTCCACCCCCCACCTGGCTCCACTCTCCCGTCAGGGAGCTGTGCAGAGACAGAAGGTTCCCCCTGAGCCTCCTTTTTCTCCAGGCTGAGCCCCCCCAGCTCCCTGAGCTGCTCCTGATCAGTCTTGTGTTCCAACCCCTTTCCCAGCTCAGTTCCCTTCTCTGGACATGCTCTATGCAACCACCTCCACAACAGATTTAATATTAGTATGCAAGCTTCTTTTTCCCCTTGCTTGAAAATCTGCATTTAGATACAATTTTTATTTACAAAAGAACTGCTCTGTGGTTTTATATTTTCTCCCTATTTTTTTTTTAATAAGAGTCCTGTCTCCTTCTGTGGAATAAACAGATTCACTCTTCACTGATTATGCAGTGAAGGGAAAAGTACTGTGTGCATTGAATTAATATTTTCCCAGTTTGTATGTTTTAAAATTAATGATATCTGCTGCTGCTTCAAACCAGCAGAGGGAGTTTGCTCATCCAAATAATTTTTAAACTTGTCAACACAATCCTATTTTTTCAGTACTGTCGTTACCTGGCAGGAACTGCTGCTGAAAAGAAAAGGTGAAATGTTACCATCCAGACTGTTTAACTCCTTAGTACTAGAGGCTGCTTGCTTCCAGTCAATTTTTCTGGATATCATTGTGCAAGAAGTTGCTGCAATGAAAAATGCATTAGAGAATTCAAAGCGTGAAAAGTAAACGCAGCTGGAATGTTTGGGAGCAAACTATTTGCTTAAAGGGGAACGTACAATTATTGCAGTGCATGTGCCACTCAAATATGCATGAAACCACTGTGTGGTAACAGCTAACACACTTTTTTCTTTCCTTTTTTTTTTTTTTTAAAAAAACACTGGTTCCTTTATTTTCACACTCCAGAGAGAAGCTTTGAAAGTTCCTGGTTTAGGTTTCTTTATTTGGAAATACTGGAGTAATTTTAAGACAACCACGGTGGCAAAAAAAGGTCAAGTGAAATGTTCAGTGTAGCAGTACTAGGGAAAGAGTCTCATTATTACCAGTTTCTTTGGGAGCAAAAAGAAATCAGCTCCAGCAGTGACAAATTGTATCATTCTTATCTTGTGTGATAAACCTGCATAGCAGGAACTATTCAGTGATCTCTCTCGTAAAATAAAATTGTAGCAGTTACTGACGTTAACAGTGGATATTATCTTGATCTGCAAGTATGTCACAACCCTTCCTCTCTCAAAAGTAAGGTAGAAATTCAGATATTCCATTAAGCTCAATCATAAAACACTTAAAATGCTAATCTTTCATTTTCAAAAGTTTTGTTGAACAAATTTGTGAGAGGATTGTATTATTTTTGGGAACTTAATTGGATTTGAAAATAGTCTGAAACAAATATGCACTTTTATAATTCCATAGAGTCAGAATATCAATTCTCTATACCTTGAACTGATAGTCTGAGTAAAAAGGAAGAGCCAGTGTTTCCTGTATCTCTGTCTGAATATGAATAAATCTATTTTCAAAGGACTGCATAAATACCAATTATTGACTAATATCCAACAGAAAATGGCTCATTAAATTTTTCAGGTTTTACTGAAGTGGAAAATGAGGAAGGAACTCATTGTAGGTGATTTAGAAGGCAATTTTCAGTAAATAAGCATTTACCACATGCCATCAAACATAGAGCATAGAGAAAAGAAATGAAGCAGTCATGTGATTTAACAGTTGAGTGAAAATAGTCAATAGCCTGGCACAGATGTATTTTCTTTACATGCATTGCAATTGCCAACTCATATGAGATGCTAAATACGGGTCCCCATGGTGCTCTGAGTCACACATGAACAGACTCTCACTTTTGCAAACCTCAGTGCCATGAAGTCTTGTCAAACTCAACAAAGCATGGGGCAGACACAACTGCCAGTGCCACACACCCCATGGGCCACAGCCCAGTTTTAGACAGAAAACTGCTCAGGCTGCAGGTGATGGATTCAGCAGCATTGCAGGCAGTCATAGAGAAAGAGACTTGGGCTCAGCAGCCACAGGGGCTCCCTCAGGAGCCATCCCATTTCTGCCTCGCTGGTACTGCAAAGAGGATGGAGGCTGAAGCATGGAACCAGTGGAGGCTGGTGCATTGTCACTAGAGCAGATGGGCTCGGAATAAACCTCAGGTTTTGTAGTCAGGCTGCTGAGTCAGAGCACAGAGCCAGACCTGGCCAGAGTTATCAAGGCATGCTGAAATAAAACAGAATTTCACAAAGCCAGTGCCTTACCTGTCCACAGTGTAAGAACCAAGAACCAGGGCTTTGCTCTCCAGCCTGTTCCAGGCTGAAGGGAGGGGCAAAGGCAGCTTTTTGTCAGCATGAGTGAATATGAACTGGAATGAGATTTGGCCAGCTTCCAGAAAGAAGCTTCCAGAAAGAAGGCTACATGGAGCTCCTTCAATGCTCTGTAAACATGTACACTATTGAAATTTTATTTCTCACCTCTTGTTCATGCACACTTAGCTTCGTGGCAGAGTTTAAAAAAGTAAAAACTACTACATCAGAATAAAATTTATAATTCCTCTTATCCTTTATCCTTCTTTTTTTAGCACATAACTCTACAAAGGAAATGGAAAAAGGCAATACATTAGACAGATGAGGATAGTTCATTCTCATGGAAGTTATTTTCTGATTTCTTATTTGGAGCAACTTCCCTAAGGCTGTTTCCTTTCTGTCCTGAATTTCATCTTCTTGTTAAGTACTTTTAACCTGGGGATGCAGGAGGGTTGTAGTTTTATAAAAATAAATTCTCCTTTTAAGGGTAGCATCATGGGGTCATTTATCAGCAAAACACTGCACCTGTTTCAAGGAAATTCTGACTGGGACTTGTACATTCCCAGTTCTGCAGTTGAAAAAAATGGAAGCACCTGCCTCAAAGTATGGTGAAGCAGATAAAATACCATAATAAAATGTGACATACACTTGTTTATACACTCAGACTTCATGTTTTGTCTGTAGTGCTCATGATCTGACTCATTTTCCCTTTCTGTGCCATGAGAAAGATGCTAAGCAAAAGCTGACTCCTGGAAATACTTGACATTCTTTTCAGGCTAATTTTGTCCTGAGCTTGGCTGAAACAGCTCATTTGGAACCACTCATAAAAGGATGTCTGCAACAAGGAAGAGGGAATATTTTCATTTCAGAGAGCCCTGCTGTGTTATATTCCCTGATTTTCATCAAAACCAGACCATGTTTACTTGTCCTTTTGCCCTCAGGGTCAGGGTTTTTTCTTTAAATTGCTTCAGTTCTAAGTAGTTGTTTCACTCATTCCTGAGTTTCCCACAAAAACCTAAACAGTGGCAGCCTGATATAGCTTGGAGCATTTTCCTTCATGCATATGAAGTAAAAAAAAACCCACCCAACAAAAAAGACCCCTACCCTACAAACTCTTCAAAAGCAGTGCAGAAGCCCACAAACATGTGCATGATGCTAATGACTTTGGCCAAGGGGATGGTTAGGTTGGAAAAGACCTCTCAGATAATCCAGTCCAACCTGTGAGCAGACGGCACCATGTCAGCTGGACCCTGGTACTGATGCCTCAAGTGCCATGTCCAGTCTTTGCTGAACATTCCTCCAGGGATGGTAACTCCACTGTCTCTGAGCTACCCATTCCAGTGTGTAATCATGCTTTCTGTGAGAGGCTCCAACCTGACCCCCTCAGTTCCCTCAGCCTTTCCTCATAAGATTTGTGCTCCAGACCCAGAGGAAGAGGAGGACCCTGCGCTGTGAAGCAGGGCAGGGATGTGGGGTGGCCTTGGCAGCAAAGGGAGTGGTGAGGGGGACAGTGCTGTTTATGAGCCATTGAGGCCAAAAAGGCAAAAGGAATCCTGTGTGCATTGCAAAGAGCATTGCCAGCACATCAAAGAGGTGATCCTGTACCTCTGCTCAGCCCTGCTGAGGCATATCTGGAATGCTCTGTCCTGTTCTGGGCTCTGTGAGAGACATGGAGCTCCTGAAGTGAGTCCAGTGGAGACCACGGAGAGGATGAAGGGAGTGGAACATCTTTCTTATGATGAAAGACTGAGGGAGCTGGGGCTGTTCAGCCTCGAGAAGGGACAGCTGAGAGGGGGCCTCATCCCGGTCTGTCCCTGTGTGCAGGGAGGGCTCAGAGCAGGGCTCAGGCTCTGCTCCGTGGGGCTCAGCAATGGCACCAGAGGAATTGATGCCCAGCAAGTCCCACCAGAACTTGAGGAAGAACTTTTCCTGCACAGTGACACAATCCCATGCCATGTGCTCTGGGTAATTGTGCTTGAGCAGTAGTCCCTTCCAACCTGACCTGTTCCGTGATTGTGTGAGGGGGCGGTGAGGCACGTGGAAGGCGTGATGAGGGGAGTGATGAGGAGGCTGATGAAGGGGCTGTGAGGGGAGGTAAGTGGGTTATGAGAGAGCTGTGAGAGGCTCTGAGGAGGCTGACTGGGAGTGATGAGGGAGCTGTGAGGGAGTTATGAGGAGGGGGTTTGATGAGGATGGCGATGAGAGGAGCGCTGAGGGCCTGATGAAGCGCCTAACGCGGGGTCCAACGAGGGGCACGATGAGGGTGTGACGAGAAGGGCGGTGCCGGGGGCGGACCCTGCCCTGAGGGGCGGCCTGGGGGCGGGGCGAGTTCCCCTCGTGGGGCGGGGCCGTGACCGTGACGTCACCCCCGCCTGGCAACGGCGTGGGGGCGGTGGCGGCGCGCGGCTCTCGCGGGACTTGGCGCCCCTCGCCGTGGGCGGGGCGGA
>VWYE01014584.1:191195-218777 GCA_013398995.1 Alaudala cheleensis
CCCTCTATCCCGGGCCGCCCGCGGCTCGGAGCCGCCCCTTCCACGCCCGTAGCGCCACGGATGGAGCCGCAGTGCCCGGCTTGAGCGCGTCGGCGGGACCCGGAGCCGCTCCGCCGCGCCTGGGCGGGCGGGCGCAGCATGGGTGAGCGCGGCGGGGAGGGCGGTGGGACCGGCCCCCTCTTCCCGCTTCTTCGGGGGCGCCTTCGCCGCCCTTTGTCTGAGGGGAGGGCGCGGACCTGCGGGGCCCGGGGCAACCCCCGAGGTGCCCGGGGCGGGAGCGGTGCCGGTAGCCGAGGGCCGGTGGAGGAGCTGCCGGGCCGGCGAGTGCGGCAGGTGCTCGGTCAGTGCTCCCTCCTGGGAGAGGCCGGGGCCGCTCCGTCCCGCCCGGCCGCTCCCGGGGGCTACGGAGGGGCCCGGGCTGGGAGGAGGCGCGGGGTGTTCCGTGGGTTTCGGTGGGGAGAGCGAGGTGTACAACAATACCCGGTACTGCTTGGAGGTAGTGGCTTGGTGAAGCATAAAAGTTTTTATAGTTAAATCCAGCCTTTTCGCCCCTTTTTTTTTTTCCCCACTCAGCGTCAATTTGAGCTGCGCCTTCGCCCATTTCCCCACCAAGGCGAGAAGCAGTCACTGTATTTTAAAGAGAGCGAGTGTAGAACCATTCGGAATGTTCAGGATGTGCCAGTTCAGGTTCACACTGGAAACAGTCGATTGCGATGGGTCTGGTTTTTAATGTAAGCGTCGGCATAGGGAAGTATGAACGAGTGACTTAGACACGGCTCTTCAGAGCCCTCTTTGCTTATAGCAACTTCCCCTTTATAGAGACTTTGGACCTCAGTGGGGTCCATAACGGAGCACGGATCATTTTGCCTGTCTCTCGTACCTCCCCCCTGCTCTGCTGCGCTGGGTAACACCGGTGTCTACTTGTGCAGGGGCTTCAGTGCCCCGTGTGCTTATGCTGCTGTGTGCAAACGTGCTCCGTCAGAACGGGAGTAAAGCTTTTGAAGTGGAAGGATACCTGGGTTTTGGATAGCTTCTCTGCCTCCCCGTTGTGCACAAAAACGAAGAAGTGCACGGTGTGCAGATCAAACGTGCAGTTAGCAAAGCGAGACGCGCTCCTTCTGGCTGGAGTTCTGCTGATTATCAGGATCTGCTTTCAGTGTGTTCATCTCAGTGGAAGTTGTCTTACGGGGTCGAAGCACACTTAAAATGAAATCCGAAAATCCGAAATGAAATTAGTGTTTTAAATTCTGGTAGAAACCAAACATCTCACTTTTCGATGCTTTGTGTGATTATTCAGAATAGGTAAGACTTGCTCTTCTTTTCGGGCTGCACTGTTTTATTTGCAAGTGAGAAATGTCTGCCCAGGTCATCGTAGGGGCCTGTGATGGTAGTTCCTAAAGCATAAAGGCTTAGTGTGCTAATTAAATATTGAACTCCAGCTGTAATGCTGAAATGAGAAATACCTCAGGGCTGACATATGGTAGGTTTGGATTATTAAAATCTTTAATATACTCAGTTAGTAAAGGGCAAAGTCCAGTTCATGATAGTATGTGATTATTTTGTGATATGGTTTTATGTATTTTTGTCCTTAAGTTTCCTTTTCTAAAGGAAATCCTCTTCTGGTGACCATATTACTGTTCTAGATATGACTGAACCGAGTGGGTGCGAACCCTGTGTCAAGTATTGCTGTTGTGTGGGTTATTTATTACCATAACACTGTGTGTGGATGTGCAGTTACAGAGCAGTTCCTGCCAGGATGGTGGCCAAGCTCTAGAAAGGATTGTATAATAATATCAGAACCTTTTAAACAGATCTTCTCTGAAGGTGTTATCCTTTATTCAGATCTCTAAGTGTTTCTTTTTTGTGGTCAAAAGGGGTGAGGGATGTACAATAAAACATCACTAAAAATAAGAGTGGAAAAAGAAGTAACTGTAGCTTGCTCTGCACTCACTGTAATTAGTATTTGCCTCACAACTTACCTTGAGAATTAATGAATTGATTATTTTATTATTGGTGTCATGGTAGAGCTGGCTCTTGATAAGAGATGGTCTTTTATGTCAGCTTGTGGAAGGGATTTTACATGTAAGAGGGGACTGTTGAGGTATCTTTGACAAACTCAAGGATTTTTGAGATTTATGGAGCTAGTATGACTCTGGAGGAACCAAAAGGAGAAGGGTAGAAGTACAAAATGCCTTCGAAACAAGTTCTTTCATGTTCTTCTGGTAGCTGGAAATTAATGTTTCAAGAGCACATGTGGTTCAGGTGTCTGAAGGATGGGGAGGGGGATGTGACCAGAGGTCACACACACAAGACCATATAAATAATTGGTGATGTCCAGTGACACTCTTGAGCCCTGTCATTATAATTCTCTGCCTTCTGCACTAGATTAATCATGTGTGTATGACTCTAAAACAGCTTGATAAACAGATAAAGGGAAAGAATGTATTCAGATATTCTAAGTGTAAAAGACTTTATTTGATTGAATTGTCTTTTGCTGTCTTGGGTTGATACTAACTTGGAGAGGTTTGCTTCCAGCTAGTTGTCAAAAGGCTTTAGAACTGAAAAGGAGATATTCCAGCAGCAGCTGATAAATTGCCACAGTGGAACACTGCAATCCACTGAATGTCTGTCAGTATTTTCTTAGCTATATGCATCCTCCCCATCTTTTTTATTTCCAAAAATTTGTGCAGACTTTGATTTGTGGTTCCATGTTAGTATATTTGAATTTGCTACATGTGATCTTCAGAAAAATTTGTAATTTTGAAATACTTTAGGAAGCCAGATACAGTTCTTCATTTCCAACAGAATAAGTACAAATAAATTTGGTCTACAGAGTGAGTTCATTGAACATTAAACTTGTGTGAAGCCTTTTGGTAACTTCATGTTGGCAACAAAAAACAATCTGGAAAGTTTTTGTAAGCAGACAATACTTTTAACATATTGTCATGGACACAGTGACAGCTTCAGTGTTCACCAGTAGTGTTCCTAGAACCTGTTAGAACATTACTTCAGGATCTGTTCTTCAGTTCAAAAACAAACAAAAAACCCTCACAGAATACCACCCCCCCCCAAAACCCAAAAATCTACTCCACACACCCCCAAGTAAATGGGATAGGATAGATGAAGAGTCCTGCTTGTCTTTACCAAGAAATATCTAAGGTGGGATGTGCAGATGAGCTTCAGTCAGACTTTATTGTAGAATAAAATGACAATCAGAAGTTCAGGTTGTTAAACCCTTCTGTACTCAGGTACTTGATGAGCCTGATGTTGACCAACTGTACTTGTGGTGGTCAGCAAAGAGGTTTCTTTGTACCATTTTCTTTATTGTAGACAAAACCATAAGGGAGGGTGATGTAAAATTGACTCTGGAAGATATGTGCCTAAGCTACTGGGAAGCCAAATTACAGAAACTGGGAAGAGTTGATGGATTCTGGCTTTGGGTTAAGACAGAGCAGAAATCACATTGAAAGATGCTTGAGAGTCTGTCAGCTCAGCTCTTTTTTGTTTTTGGGTTTCTTTTCCCCAATAGTGTAAGAACTGCTATGCGGAGAGTCCTGACTTTGGAGGCAGGTAGGGAGCAAAAGGATATGGAAAGCAGGTTTGTAATGGAATTTTTTTTTTTCTGTTAATAAAATCCCCTAGTCTGGCAGTTAGTGATTTTCTCAGAGGTGTTTGTGGTTTCACCAGATCTTTTTTTGTAGACAGTTCAAGTCTGTGCTTGTCCATCCCTAAGGGGCTTGAAAAAACCCTGTGGTTTTTGCCAAGCACCACTGTCTGTGACAGTGGGAGTCCCTGTTTTACATATGTGGGAATGTGTGGGGGAAATACATCCTTTCAGTGTGAGTTTTTTATTCTCTAAAACTGCTCTTTGTTCTGCCAGACTCCATTGGTTTTTTTTGAGAAAGGGTGGATGATTGTTTGGTGGCTTCATACTGATAAGTCTCTTCATGTCTTCTTTTGTCATGTGCCAGTCATTCCATGTGCTGGTCACCTTTACTGGATAGTTACTTCAGTATTGATTGTGTTTTCATCTTGTTGAAAAGAGTTTTTCATGTTATTTAAGAGTTAACTTCATGTAGGGGTGCAGCTGTATTTGCTTTTTTTTTTTTTCAGTTTCTTTTTTTCTTACAGTCCTTAAGAGCTTTGGTTTCAGCTAGGTAGGAACTTACCCTTGAATTATCCTCACCTTCACTGGGTTTCTCCATTGTCTGCCCATGCTTATTTTTTTTTTTTTTCCCCTTAGTGGGTTTTTGTTGCACAAACACAGGAAATGTGTGGGGACAGTGAGTGAGGTGGCTGCCTGGTCTGTCCTGCTCCTGCTATCACAGCTCTGCTTTCCCATTCATTGTGCTTCCCTGGAGATGCTGTCACATATGACTGCTGGTCTGGTAGTTCCTTAACCTGGCTTGATAAAAATGATTTGTTAGGAAAGAGCAGCAATGAAAATGCTTAAAGGGAGTGAAATCATCTTGACAGAAGTGGTGAGTCAGTCAGGTGACATTTGTTGCTGGTGGGTCTTTGGTGTAGAGATTTCTATCAGCTGTGATTGCTACTTGGGCATTAAAATGTGTTTCTGGTCCTTGGCAGGGCTTTAACCATTTTTTTTCCTCTGTTCCTTTTAAAGTCGTGGTGGTTTTTTTCCTTTTTTTAAGTGGCATCCTGTATTTTGTAAGGTAGTGAAATTCCATTCAGTTTTTTCTTTCCTGACGCTTTTCCATAATGTTGCTTTTTGTCTCTGCTCTGAATTGTGAATGTGCTAATGATCTAAAATGTGCCCAGTGTTCAGTGGAAGTGGTGCCTGAGCCTTTGCTGTACCTTGCTTTGGATCAGGGGTGGTGAGAATCAGATTTCCCCAGTGCTGTGGTGGTGGAAGCACAGCCCTGCCTGAGCATCACCCGTGCCTGTCCTGGTGCACTGGTAACAGCAGGACTGAAGCACTAAAACTGCCTTTCCAGTTGTCTCTTTTCTGCTGTGAACTCTTGCTATATTAATAAGTGTCCTGTTACCTTAAATTGTTCCCTGTTTCCCAGCATAAACTTGATTTCACCAGCACTATTATTTACTTTCTCTGACTAATGCCAACAAAAGTTTTTGGGTGGGATTGTGCTTTACTTCATTACTTCCATGCAGAATTGATTTTCTTAATATATAGTATATGAAATACTTTTTCAGAAATCTTGAACAAAAAAAACAATGCACTGTAGGCATTTGTGAACAAAAATTTAAGTCTTGCCACTGCCAGAGTCTTAAATCAGACTGAAGGAAAAAATCACAGTATGTGTCTGTCTGCCAAATGAGTTGAATCTTTCCACTTTTGGGGTGATCTACACTGTAGAGAGTATAATATGAGGTAATTGAGAATATTAAGTTCACTTTTCTTAAAGGAATATTTATTGCCTATAATATGCTCATGACCCTGAGTTTGGCTCAGCTCATCAGAGCCTGGTGCTAAAACCACCAAGATTATGAGTTTAATCCCTGTATGGGCTATTCATTTTAGAGTTGGACTCTTATGATCCTTGTGGGTCCCTTCCAACTCAGAAGTTCTGTGAAATCTGAATTAGGCCAGGATTGCTTTCAACAGAATAAATTAGAATATAATATTTTGAATAATTTAGAAAATGAAGCATTTTCCTTTAATTTCAGCAGTTTGTGCAGTGCTGACCTGTGGTATTACAGGTGAGGGCTGCAATTGCTCTCCACTTAGTGCTGAAGAGGCTTGTGATTGCAAATTGAGTTTAAATTTGACATTGTTGTTAAAGAAACTCTAAATGAATGTTATTGCATTAATTTATTTCATTTATTTAACTAGATAAAGTGTTGATTGATTTTTTTTTTTAATGGCTTAAGATTACACTGTTTCTTAACAGTAAGTAAATCACTGTAAACATGATACTTTTTGTCATTAGAGGCAAATGGTTTTGGAATTAAGCAGTGCTAGGCAATCTCATTATTTTTGCTTCTACAGCAGCTGTGAATAGGTATTAGTGGATGGGAGTTATTAATGATTTTTACTTTAATTTTAAATAGGGCAGTTCTGATAGAGCTCCTGGAAACTTGCCTGACTTTCTATTTAAAGAAGGCTTATAAGTCATCAGTTTCTGCCTCTTTTATAAAATTACTAAGTGGTCAGCCTTTGTCAAAAGTTTTTGACTGTGGATACCGTTTGGTGTTTTTAAGCTGCCACTGAAGTTAAGTCTGAGCCTTTGCTTACCTCTGATTAATAAGCATTGTCTCTTCCCTTGCTTCTATGAACCAAACAATCTGAAACTTCCCTGTCTTCCTGAGTCAGCTGTCAGCCAGGCTGGCTGTCCAAAAACTGGGGCTGATGCTCATGGCTGCAGGAGGAGGAGGATGCTACTGACATGGTATCAACTTTCAGCAGTTGTCAACTTGGCCCTGATAAAAATTTTTATCTTCCAGTTCTGGCTCTTCAGTTCAATTGTGGCTTTATTGGTAACATAGCAGTATATCTTCATTCCTCTTAGTGTGGTTTTTATTTCCCCAAGTTGCACTGCTTCTTCATTTTTCAGGAAAAATAGAAAAGCCAACTTGTCAGACTGTTTCAAGTTGTTTCTTTTCAATGCATCTTTGGCACTCAGGGAGAAGAGTCTCCATCTTTGCTGCTTGAAGAAATAAAACCATTAGTTTCATGAAGTGAAGGAGAATCTCATCACTTAACTCTGAACTTGAGCCTTGAGCTATGAACAGATTTGTTTGAAGGCTGCTTTGCATGTAATCTCCCTTGTCCTGAGGTCATGCTGTGGGTGCAGTTCCAGGCTGTGCTTCAGAGATAACTCCAGAATGCTGCTGGAAGGGCCCTGAGCTGTGCAGTGCCTGTGTCCAGTGGCTGTGAGCCCTGCTGGGAGCTGGCAGCTGCCTGGTGGGAGACACTCCTGTGCCAGCTTTGCCACCGTGTCAGCAAGCTGGATGGCCCCACTGGCTGCAGGCCTTGCCTTCTGGGCAAGAGAGTGCATGGGACTCAGTTTCAGGAGTCAGCGAATGTAGAGTGTTTTTCCTTTTCCTTTTTAACCTGCAGTTACTTTGCACTAGATCCATGCTATAAAAATTAAAATTTCTTCTGAGTGTCTATATTAATTGCTCTCCCTAAATGTTCACAGTCCGTGAAACTGGTTACTTCACAGCCTTCTTTTTCTGTATGTTTAAAGGGCTTTTTATCCTTCACAATCCATTTTAAACCAGCCAAATGTTCCTTGTAAACTGTACCTCTAATTTGCAATTTTTTGTTGATTTAATAGCACCTTTAAAGAGAAAATAGTTTCCAAACAGCTAGAACCTGTTACTGAGATGCATTTTGTCTTTCTGTAGGTGTTGGTTTTGGTTGTTCTCAATAATGTGCATGTCCTGAGAAGAGGACTGAACACAATACGTAAAAATATGCATCTGTTCTTCTGTATCCTGATTTTCTGCAGTTGGGCTGGACTTGCAATGTTCCCATAACTTAAATGCTTTTATGGAGTTTGGCTTATTTAACACTATCATAAACCAGTAAATACAAGATTAAGTAGAATAAGCCTGCCTAAAACTTGAGGTAAATCACATTGCTATTTGCACTAATTTTAACATTTAAATGTTTCTGTCAGGGAAGTTATTAATTGCTAGAACAAACTGCCAGGAGAATGCTAGATGCATCATTTCTTGGTCTGGTCAATCCCTGGATAATGCAGATATCAGTGTTCTTTAATCTCCCCTTTTGGCAGGTTTAGTGATCATGTGTCCACACAAGGATCTAGTTCAAGACACTGGCCAGGGTTGAATCCAGCTGGAAGAGAACCAGCTGGTTGATTTGGCAGCAAACATTACTGACACACCCTGGAGCAGCACAACTGTGAGACCAGCACAGGGGAAGAGGTGGTGAAATGAGGAGTAGGGAGAGATTGTGCAGGGTTACTCCTTTAGCCTCAGATTGGTGGAGTCACTGTGAAACTCTGTTCTCTGTAAGTGACTAAAGGAGTCCTGAAAAGCAGAGCCTGTCTGTTTCCCTTTCCAAAGGGGTTAAGTGAAGAATATTCTTTTGTTAAGAGATTTTGTTGCAAGACTTGACAAAATTAGCAGGGTTTACAAGCTGCATGAGTGTCTGCAGGGTATGAGCCATGGGCTGTTTGTTTGAAACCTCAGTGTCCCAAATAACTTTTCTTGTTGTGTTCAGCTGAGTTGGTGCTGTTCCTGAAGCCAGGTGAAATGAGATGCTGTGCTGCAAGTGAGGCAGTGGAAGTGCTGAGGTGAGCAAGGCTTTTGAAGCCATGAGGATAAAAGCAAATATGTTAATCCCATGCTCTCGTGGGTATGGTAGATAAGGAGGCAGCAGATTTTCTTGAAAAGTGCAAACAGCAGAACGTATCCTTTTAATTAAGGATAAATGATCATGAATGTGCTGTTTTGCTCTTGAAAATCAAATACAGGGCTTCCTTTGCCTGACCAGGTTACTGAAAATACATCTCATCCTTTAGCATGGGGAAGGAGAGTGTCTGTGAAGTGGAAGATTATACTGAAACCCATTACATTGACACATTCACATTATAGGAAGCCTAAGTATAACAGGGTTTGCTTTTACAGCTACCAGGATGTGGTGCAAGGAAGTAGGGGAATTGGAAACCATCTCAGTTGACACCCTCTGCAGCTGGAGGAGAGCTTGAAGGCGTTTCTTAAATCATTGTGGGCTATAGGGCTATATATATATATATATATATAAAAATTACCAGTGGGGGGTTGCCAAGTAAAAGCACAATTAAGAGTGTATAAAATTGCTTCCTCTTGTTCTCATGTGCTCATCACCTTACCAGATGCTTATTTTGTGGGATGAGTTTGCTCTTTCAGTCTTGGTGCTTCATCCCTACTGAGACAGAACTATAAGGCACATGTATGGATTGTAATGGAAATAGCTTCTAATATGTAGTTTGTAGGAGAAAACCTGCCCTGGTAGATAACCAGTAACAGAAAGCCTCAGGCTGGATGAACAGCAGATGAAATAAAGCTGTTTATGAAACAGAAGATGTGCTGTCAGTAGAATAAGACACAGCCTGCCATCACTACAGCAAGGAGACTGTACTGATTTCCCATCACCACGGAAATCCTGGATCCTGCTGTTCACTGCTGTATCCTGGTTTTTCAGCTCTGAGCAGTGACTGAAGTGGTAAATCCTGACCTTGGTGTTTGAAAAAGCCAAGGCTGTATTACTGACTTGATTTCACTTTTTTTATTGTGTATGTCCCTGACTCCTCAGGATTATGCCTGTAGTTGTGAATATGTGGGAACAATCAAGAGTACTTCCTTTGTGTACTTCTGAAATCCAAACTACTTCTTCAAGTGACTGTGTTGAGAACAGCAGAGGTGAGGGTTGGCTTCCTTTGAACTTGCCTCGGGTGCTTTGTCTCCTGATGGCAGCAAGTGCTATCCCTTGCCCCAGACTGCTTTTCACAAACCCCTGTAAGGCCTCTATCCCATCTCAAATTCTTCAAATACCAACTGTGGTGTTACTATCAATTAGCTCTGCAAGACACAGCACGTGCTGTGGTGCTTCCAAACTGCATATTTGGTGATCAGCCAGTCATCAGGTTAGAAGGGCAAGTGGTGGGGCACTCCTGAAGTCTTTTCCTTGGGAAGGACTGAGATTTGAGTGCTTCAGTGCTGACTCTGCAAAAAACCCTAAAAATGAAAAATGAACAGTTCTTATTTTAGAGATGCTGCTCTTCTGGCATGTTTCAGCTAAATGAGTGTACAGGGGAAGAATTATTGGGTGTGAAGCAGGAGGACAGGCAGGTAGGGATGCTCATGTGATGCTGATTTCTTCAAATGCTCAAGATTATGACCAGGTACCTAAAAAAACTCCATAGTGAGTGGGGTGGGGGATGATTGATGTGCTGCAGTAGTAACGAACTACCTTCCTGTCTGATGGGGATAGGACCAGGATAGTAGCCAGCAGGTCATGGGAAGTGTTTGTTCCCTACTACCTGGCACTCACAGGACTGTCTCTGGAATACTGTGTCCAGTTTTGCTCCTCCCTCCCCTGAAATGCAGTGGGAATGCCACTGAACTGGAGAGCTGAGGGTGGTTGGGAGGCTGGTGCCTATAGTGTGCAAGAAGTAGGTGTAGCCTGGAGAGAACAACCTGCTCTCCTTTGAGGCACAGTGAAAAATTGTGAACCAATGCCTGCAAGTTAGGAGTGGTAATTCCTACTGAATATAATGTGGAAAAATTATTATGAAACTTCAGTATCAGAAAAGGTGCTTGGGGTGGCTGTTTTATCTCCATCCTTTCAGGACTTCTAACATTTAGTGGGACAAAGCCTTGAGCAACCTGTTTTGACTTTGAGATTAACCTTGCTTTGACCAGTTTGGAATAAGAAACCTCCAGAGGTCCTTTCAAACCCTATTTTCCTGTGACTGGAAGCATTGCAAACTATACAGGTTGAAATCATGATCTTAATAAGAATTTAATCCTTCTAAATACATGTGGAAATAGATATTTGAAGGACTTGATCTCTGAACTTTTAGAACATCATTGACCTAATGAAACAATTTTGCCTCCTTTAAAACTGTCTGATTGAGATTGTAGGTTGCCCTTGAGTGTTTGCTGTTTTGACTGGCTTTTGTAAAAATTCAATTCATAAGGATTTCTTTCTGTGCTTTTTCCATCAGAAGTTCAGTTTATTGTCTTGACTAAAATGCCCACACTAAAAAGTAAATTAACTTTATGTCACAATTAGTATGCCCTGACAGCAAGGAGTCAGATACAAACACTTGTTCCTGTTGTAATGCTAAGCATATTTTGTGGTTTTTGCAAGATTCCAATCTGGGACCATTCAGACTCTTGCATCATGTCTGTTTTTACAGATGAAGGGAACACTTTGTGCATGCTCTGAAAAATGCTTTTAAGTTCCTGTAAATTTATTTCAAAGCCAGATTCTTGCCATGTTTGCACAAGTACTAATTGTCATTCAGAATTAGAGATGTGCCAAATTGGAGGCTGTCTATCAAAGCATTTCTGCATTTCTTTGGAGCGTAAGAGGAGTTTTCATTTAAACCCAAAAGGCTTTCAAAGATTTTGTTGTTTTCATAACTCTTGAATTCATAACCTGGGGCTATGATCATGATGTCCGTTTTGGCTAGGAGAATCCTGGAAAAAAAATCTGCAGGAGGAGCTGAAGTTTTTGTAGTAGTGTGGAGTCCTGATAGAAGAAAGGAAATTTCAAATACAATTTTTTATTTTTCAGGGGAATGACTTTGTAAAAAGAGTTCTCAGATAAGCAACAGAGTCTTCAGCTTCAAAGTTATTTTTGTGAGCTAATTATCTAGTCAAGGCTTTAAGAGAACACCTATAAATATAGTGTTGACATCAAGGTACTTTCACTGCTTATTTGATGCTTTGGATTTGAACAAAATATAAACGAGGTATGATTCTTTCGTTCTTCAATGCTTTTTGGCATGGCTTTGTTTTAGCAAAATTTGTAATCTGGTGTTTTGTGACTCACCTTGAATGTTTTGCCAAAGAGATGTTATAAAATTAACTTAAGGGAAGGAACAGAGGAAGAGGCATAAATCTATATATGGAACAATGTCTGAGTCATGGCTTCAGAAAATGTGGTGTGTTTCTTTTATATGTTCCCCTGTGACCTCAAAGATCCCTGGTTTTCTCTGCAATGTGAATTAGTGGCATTTTTTCACTTCTGCTCATGGAGACATTTGCTGCCTTTCCTGCAGGTGTCTCCTCTCATTTCCAGGCTGGTTTCTTGCTCTGAGCTCTGCTTACACTGAGGGAAATAGCAAGTAGCACAGACCTTCACTTTCTGCTTTGTGTCCCTTCCCAGGTGAAATGGTTTGACCTCCTCTATCCCTATAAGGTATTAAATAAAATAAAATAAACCACCTGGGCTTGGTTGAGGTTTTATTCTAATATTTCCTATTTCATGTCGTGTTCTGTAAATGGAAGAGCCCAGCTATTCCACTCATGGAAGTGAGGAGGTAAATTAAATCCACAACTATAATGTTTATTCAATTTATGACTGGGTTTAAGACAAGTATTTCTGATAATGTTGGAGGACATGATGGGGTACTTCTTCTAGAGCTGATAAATCTGCAGTGAGGTATCCCTAAAACACTTCTCATCTGGTTGGTAATGGTGACTTATCATCTACAGCATACAGTTATAAAATTATGAGGGTGTGTGTGATGACAATTTGCTTTAGGTAAGTGAAAATTGACAAACATTCAATTTTCAATTGTGTTTTATCTTAGCAGTGTTAAGCACTATAACGCACTCCAGAAAATTACAGGAGCCTGAGTAGGAAAATGAGGCAAATGTGGTTTGTGTCTTTCAGGGCAGGCTGCTGGGCAGGGTTTCTGCTACACTCTTCAGTTTCCCTCTCAGAGTCTCTCACTAATTGCACCCGAGCCAGCACAAGAAACTGATGTTTGAGGTGGTTGCTGTTAGAACTCAACGAGTTTCTCATTAGTTAAAGTCATTTGGGAGGAAAAGCCTACATTTCAAACTATTTTCAACTGTTCATTTCCCTAATTATTTCAGGCATTCTTACTGGGCTGTAAAATTCAACACAAACTTTTTATTAAAAATGTGTGGTGAGTCATATCTTGGAGAATGCACCATTGCCTTACCCAATCTCAAAATGCCAGGCGGATCCAGGGCGGCTTCCAGATGGACGAGTTCTGTGCAGACAGAACCAAGTCTCCTGGCTTCATACTGTCTCAAGGGTAGACTGCTGTTTTGGTTTTTATTTTCCTTTTTTTCAGGCAAGCTATGGATGTAGAGGAATAGTTGCTTTAAGCAGAAAATGTTTGTGCTAGAGCTGGGTGATGCAGCACAGAGCAATTTACAAAAGAAGTGAGGAAACATAGCAGATACTGCAGGGTGGACAGAAAAAAAAAGGAAAAAGAAACAGATTTGAGACACTGGCGCAGACTGCTCAGAGAAGCTACAGATGTTTCATCCCTGGGAGTGTCCAGTGCCAGGCTGGATGGGGCTTTGGAGCAACCAGGTCTAGTGGAAGGTGTCCCTGCCCATGGATGGTCTTTAAAGGTCCCTTCCAACCCAAGGTATCCTGTGATTCAGCCACAAATAACTTTTATGATATTTTTCTTATAATCCACAAGATCTCTCACATCACTCACTGAAGTTTCTTACACTTTTGATTTTACCTTTACACCTGACAGGAAATTCTGCAAAAGTTGGCCAAACTGAAATGAGTTTCAGCCACTAAACACTTCTCCCAAAAATACCTTCTCACTGCCATGCCACTGAGATCTGAATCACAGACTCTCAGACTGTACAATCCCCAGCCAGCTCTAGGTGCTGTCTAACCACCCTCAGCAGTGGGAGTTCCTTCCTGAGGTCTCATCTAAATTTCCCCTCTGTCAGTTCAAAACCAGAGCCCCATGTCCTGTCAGTTCTGTCACTACAGACCTTGGGAAAATGTATATACTGAAAGGATGTAATAATGTACCTGTTATCATTAGGAAGTAGAAGATGTGGTTACCCCATACTTCATGAAAATAACAGAACTGCCTTGATGCCAGCTTGTTCATTCCTCTCTTGCAATGGTAGTTTTTTTTTCCCTTTAAGCTCATGGTACTTCATCCCCATGGGAAGCTGATGGTAGCTGGGGCTGTTGGTGCTCAAGTGTGGGGAAGCAAACTCTTACAGGAGATACTGGATATTGTGAGAGTTTCAAAGTTACTTTGTTGCCATTTTTTCATTTGCTTGTTGTTGGTTTTCTCCATGGTGTGTGTTTATTCTGACTTCATTCTTTTTTTCCTGAAAGCTCTCTTTAGAGCAGTTTATAATACCCTCAGTGTAAGCACTGGAGAGAGCTTACTAAGTGCTGCAGATCATCACATCTCCAACAGCATTTTGGTAGTGACTTGGGATAGTTAAGAGAAATTATTCCAGAAGAATGATATATTTTCTTGATAACACAGCAATGATTTTTTGATTGAGAAGACTGATATTTAAATTCCTGAGTATTTTAACACCTGATAAAGGAATGGGAGCTGCAGCTGAAAGACTGAGTTGCCTTGGCACAGCACTTTGTCCTGGGGTGCATCAGGCAGAGCATCACTAGCCCGAGGAGGGAGGGGATTGTTCTGCTCTGTGCTGGGGTGGCCTCACCTTGAATATTTGTGCAGCTGTGGACACCACAGTGTAAAAAACATACTCACCTATTGGAGGGTATCCAAAGGAAGGCAGAGATGGTGAAGGCTCTGGAGAGGAAATCCGTTTGAGGTCAGATGGTTTCTCCATCTGGTCTGGAGAAAGAAGAGACTGAGGGGAGACCTCATTGTGGTCTACAGCTTCCTCATGAGGTGAAGAGGGAGGGCAGACATGGATCTCTGCTCTCTGGAGATTGGGATGGCCTGAAGTAGTGTCAGAGGAGGTTAAGGTTGGGTATTAGAAAAAGTTTCTTCACCCAGAGGATGCTGGAACAGGCTCCCCAGGGAAGTGGTCACAGCACCACCCTGACTTCAAGAGGCTTTTGGACATGGCTTTTAGGCACAGGGTGTGACTCTTGGGGATGGTGCTGTGCAGGGCCAGGAGCTGGATTCAGTGATGCTTGTGGGTCCCTTCCAGCTCAGCACATTGTGTGATTAATGTGATGATGGCTCAGATGGGGGATGGTGCTCTGACTGGTCAGCCCATGTGCTGAGGAAGTGGAAAGGGGCTTGTTGGGAATTTAGCCTGATGGCAGCTGAGTGGCTGATTGCCCTCACTCATCTAATGCTGCTTTGAACCTGCTGAGCCTTCTGAGATGGGGTGTGTTGAAGAGAGAGTGAAGGCTCAGACTCACTTCAACATGAAGTTGCTTTAAACAGCAAATCCTGTTGGCATCCAGACTGAGTCCCCACTGCGTGACAGCAGGGTGTTTGTGGTGCTTCCAGAGGCTGGGTGGACATAGCTGAGCTGGTTTTATGTAGAATCAGCTTGGATCCAACACTGTCTGTTTGTATGTATTGGAAGCATCTTTAGTGCTTGAAGGGGTTGTTTGTTTGCCCAGCAACCTGAACTAATAAATTGTGCAGATTTAAGTTCTCTGTCTTTGAAATAATCCATGACTGGAATAATCACCTTACAGCAGATTTGGAATTAATTGTGTATGTTTAAAAGAAAACATACATAGAATGACATGAAAATATTTCTATTTCATTGACATTATGTTGTATTATTATTATATAATGAAAGAATTCTCATAGCTCTGGGCATTTTGCTTAAAGTAAGACCATAAGTCAATATTTGAATAAATGAGGTCAGCATTATCTTAAACTGCAGAGAACCTCCTCTGCCACATCCCTTCCTTGTGGCAGCAGAGTTTGCTGGGCTGGCACATGAGATCAAAGCTTCAGGAGCAGGAGGAGGTGTGACTGCTTTGGTACAAAGCTGTTTGGCTGGACTGGAGCTGACACAACTGGTGTGGCTCCCTTGGGAGGAGGCACAGGTGGAAATGGCTCTGCCATGTGTCACTGCCACTCCAGGGGCTGTACAGGTGGCACCTGACCTCCTCCTGAGCTACTGTGAAGGTGAAACATCTCATTGGTGATGTTTAATGCCTGCAGCCACCCTTGTGATGCAGCTGTTTGCGAGTCCTCCACGTGGAACATGAATGTGATGGCTCTGCGTGGCTCAGCTCAGTGAAATGTCTGCTCTTCTGTGTGGTGTGGCTCAAAACCAGTGACTGTACTGTTAAATATGTGTGGACTGCATGGTCTCCATTAGCTAATTACACTTGTTCAGTTCCTTAATAGCATGGAACTGCATCCTTACCATCAGAGTTGACAGGAATCCAGTGGCCTTGTATCAATAATGTGTTGTGTTAGGATGTGGTTTCGTGGCACATATTGCCTTTGAGCAAAGCAGCGAGTGGTGAGGGGCAAGATGAGTGGATCTGTAGGGGGAAATGGCTTGTGGGAGGGACCACATTCAGGTTTCAAGTTTTGGACATTTTTATATCATTGTAGTTTTACTCTTGTCCCATAGACACAATGCTTGTTAAAGATTAATGTGCATTAAGTGCATTCCTGGGTTTAGTTTCAGTGGAAATTCCAGATTACTTTGTGAGACTGTTCCACACTGAACTGAACCACCACAAATGAAGGTGGTTTGGAGCTTCACTGGGCAGTGTGCTCCTGATCTGGGCTGTAACAGGGATGGAGAGGTTGATTGCAAGTGGGTTTGAAGTGTCTGACCCTGCAGTGAGACATCTTAAGGAGATAAACTGGCAGAAAGTTGTCACTATAAGCTTTCTCTTGAGCTGTTTTCTTTATCTGATTCACCAGTATTATAAATAACTACTAATTTAGGCAGAGAGCAGGGGGAAGGGACTGGTGAATGCACACAGAAGAAAGCATAGGATCACAGCATCTTCAGGTTAAGATATCTTGGAAATACAGCTTCTTGGGTTTCCCACTCCCTGTTGGTGATTTAGCTTTGTTGGGCCCCATGAGAAGGAAGTAGGAAATACTGAATGTTTCCATCTGTTCAAGGTTCAGTTCCTTGGCTGCTTCTCAGTTGGATGGTTATTAGGGTGTGAAAGGAGGGGAAAGACTTCTGCACAAGACCAGTGCTCAGAGTGGTTTCCCTGATAGTGGGAAATGCAAGGCATCCCCTACTCAGATTGAGGAAGAGCAGACCTACATCTGTACCCCAAAGGAATGCTTGGGTCTTTGGGGAACTGGTTATTCTGGTCATTTGTAAACAGGAGTGGAAGCAGATGCAGAGCCTGGAGGAAGCCTGGCTGCAGAGCAGTGGGAGCCCTTGGCCAGGAGGGATTTGTCTTTGGTTCCCAAACCCTGCTGCTCACCTTGTGCATGTGTTTTTACAGGAGAGCTTTGTAGACAAAGCTCACAGGTTTGGGAGCAGGAACTGGAATTTTAAGGGCAGTGGGAAGTCTGTCAGGCCTTTCTATTTGAGTGTCTGGGTTGTCATAAGTGACTCAGGTCAGGGTGACAGGAAATTATATGCTATTGAAGTGGAAAGAAAACATTCTTATAATCACTGCTTGTGTTTAACACTTACAGAGATGTTTTCATTGTTCAGCATTTAAACACCTGAGCTACTTTTTCAGTGTTAAGGTCTGTCTTAAGTGGCTGAACATATACTATATATATATGTATTATTAGTATTAAACCAGCTGGAATTCCTATAGCTCATACATGATATAAACATTTTTGTGGGAAAGCAGTTGGCAGGATCATTCTCCTGAAGTTCAGCATCTGATTTTGAAATAGTTGTGAAGTATGGTTGTTAAAAGAGGGAGATTGTGTCCTCTTGGTCTTTTGTCTCTAGTGTAAACTTGGTCTGCTATAAAATGACATAGCTTTGTAACTCTATTCTTACATAACAAAATTGTTAGGCTTTGTTTTATAGGAGACTAAACTTTGGAGGTTTTGCATTATAAATGTACTAGTGGAAATAACAGTACTAATGAAGTTTAGGCATCTAGTGTCTGTTGTGATAAATCAGAAAAGCAAAAGCTGAGTTTTTCATGTAACTGCAGTTCTGCTGGCAAGGTACTTCTGGAGGTCACATGACTTTCCAGGGTTGTTGTTCCAATAAATGACTTTGAACTGGCCTGAAACCTGCCTGAAGAGACCTTCATGGAGCACTGCAGCAATTCCGGCTGCTTCACGTTGGACTCTGTCCCTCCAGGCCTGCAGCAAGTTTCAGCCAGGCTTCCCAGTATATCCCAGGATTTCAATTATCTAATGAATCCCCCTCCCTTTTTTTAAAAAAAACATAGACGCTATTAAAGTGTGTTTTTCATGGGATTTATTTTAAATCTGGTTTGTCTTTTTTTGGCTGCTACAGCAAGGTCACTGGGTTCTGACAACATTGTAATACACTAAACAAAGTACCAAGAATGTGAAATGGTGCTCTTTGCTGGATGAGTGTCTATTTCTATTGAAGGTACAGGCATGCGAGAATTTTGATATATTTTCCACTCTTCCTTGATTTATATTTTGATTTCTGTTTTAGGGCTTCCAGAGGCCCTTAGTTACCTCTAATAGGCACCTTCAGAATGAGTCTGAGTAGCTGAAGGCATCCTTTGTTGGCAGTCCGAGAAGATGGGTATAATGTGGCCATCTCTGTTGGGAGACTTGGCCTCTGCCTTGGCACTGGGATGTGGTTGGCAGTGCTGGTTGTGCTGACTGGCTTTGGTGTTGGGTTTGTTTTATCTCAGAATCACTGAGGTTGGAAAAGACCTCGGAGATCATCAAATCCAACCTGTGACCAAGCACCATCATGTCAGCCAGCCCATACCACTAAGTGCCACATCCAATCTTCCCTTCAACACCTCCCTGGACTGTCCATCCCAATATCTGATCACTCTTTTCACCCTTTTGTGAAGAATTTCTTTCTAATGTCCAACCTAATTGTTTCATTCTTGTTTTGTTAGTGAAGTTGTCATCTTACTAGCAAGAACTGAGCAGACCCCTTCCACAGAGCCATCTTCCTCTGAAGATGCCCAGTCATTTTTTTTTTTTTTTTTTGTAGCTCTATTGATTTTAATCAGTCAGTTGCCCCTGAAAATGGGTCCGAACCTTCAAAAAACACCATCTGGAAGGTTCTCTGCTTATGTTGGAAAGCTGTCACGGCTGGATGACAGAGTGTGTTTATATATGTTTGTTTAAGTGGCATTTGCTTGGTTTCATTTTGTCCCACTGCCTCTTGTGCTTGGTCTTTTCCACACCCTGATCAATGAGATATCCCTGAGCCTTTTCCCAGCTCTTTCAGCCTTTCCTTGTATGAAAATCTGTGAAAAGTCAGGAGAAAGTTGTCTCCCCCTCTCAGGTGAACTTTGATGTTTCTGGATATGTTAGAAAAGCACAGTAAACCTCACAGTGTTCTGCTTAATCCTGTTTTTCATATGAGACTTGATTGTGGACTTTAAGCTACAGATAATTGATTTGAGTGAGGTTTGAAATGGAAAAAGCAGTGTAAAAAGCAGAGAGGAGATAAGATAGCTTGTGTTTGATAGCTTTTGTTGCTGGAGAGTTCTGCTGCACTTTCTACCAGTTGAGAATTTTTTTAAAAAGGTTTTGACCAGCTTATATTGCTGGAGTCCATCTTACTGCTGACTGATTGCTGTGTATCTGTTCTTGAGTAAAGCTTTGAAGTAAGAACCTGAAGCATTCAGAAGTAATAGAAGCATTAAGAAGTATAATCAGTAAACTAATGTAATTTCTAGTTAGTATTATTATAAGGAGTTGTGATTCCTTAAAAACATTTTCTGTCATTGCTGGACTCTGTTTTTACTTGAGTAAATATTATACTTTGGGATGTTTCAGAAATGTTTTTATTTAATCTGGACTGTTTGGGCAGTACAAAGGTTTCTTGCCCATCTCCTGGATGATTCAGCTAGTGCTGCTTGCTACTATTGAAAAGCAAAACTTCTAAGTATTCTTCTTGAGGACCACATAGTAGCAAGACATAGGATGTGTAGCTTCTTGCTGTTCCTTTGCCATCATAGGAATAAAATCTATGGGATGAAACTACTTTAACATTCCCCATGGTCCCTTCCACTTTACGGACAAGGCAGGAGAATTCACATCTGGTTTGTCTGTGTATCCATGAAGAGTGAGGGTGGCTTGGTGTCACTGACAAATACAAGAGGAGATTCAGCACCTAAATTTCAAGTGTAAGAAGCTGATGTCTGTTCACTGCTGTTTGTCTTTGGAACATAAAGACATGTGGATGATGACTGGGAGGTTCTTCAGGTTCTGTATTTGTTGTTGGCATGACCAAGTCGATGTTTTATAGCCTGGAAAGGTGACCAAATGAAGGTGCTGTGTATTTCAAACACAAGTACAGAAATGTTCTCCCAAGGGACTAAATAAGATTTCAATAGAATGGGTTCATGTTGACACAGTGTGGGTGTGATTATCTACTGCTGCTGTGGAAAAAGGACCAGGTGTTTGGCAGCTCAAATTACTGCTGTGAGCATTTGCCATGACTGACACTCTGTTGTGATCCATTTTCCATGTTTAGCTTTGTAAAGCTGTCCTATAGTGTGTCTATTGAAATGTGCTACCTGCTAATGTGCTTCAAAACAGTCTATCATGAGAGAAATATGTGACATGGATATTTCTCACGTTCTTCTACATTTATAGGTTTCCAGAATGGCTGGGTTGAGTTGGCTGGAAGGTGATGTTTTCATTTCCAGACTCTTAGGTGATGAATGGCTGTTGTCTTTATGATTTGTGACTGCCAGAATTTCCTGTCTGTTTGGCAGTGCTTCATGTCAGCCACTCAAGAGACAATTCTGTGCAGAAGCAAGACAGAACTACTCTGCTTGCTGCAGGCAGTAATGGGGGAGGTGATGCTTTGAAACAAGCTTAGAGAGTACATTTGGCAAAAATAAATATTTGCAGTACAGAAAGTGTGTGCTAGAAATTCCAGGTGTATCCTACCATAGGCAGGTAACTCTGGTGATGACTTCTGTTCATAAGGAAGAAAATTACATTTTTGTTGAAGGAAGAAAGCAAAATTGTTTGTCTATTGGTTCCTTTGTCAGTGGGTACATTCAGAAATACTTTGCCAGACATATCACTCAAGCATCTCTTGCATTCATAGCACCATCATGTAGTTCTGTTTTTACTAAGAGTTTTCTGGCTTCATCCATAAGCAGTAGAGGGATAAAGGCTTAATTGCAATCACTGCAGCTGCACTTGTGATTAAAACTGCCCACAGATTGGAATTACACATTGGTTTAATGCATCTGTAAGTTCAATAACAAGGAAATAATGCTTATTCCCATTTGATCCCTTCATTTTTAAATTAATTGTTGGGTATTATTATATACTGATAAAATAGATTAACCTGGCAAAAAAAAATCTACAGCCAATTAGGATTTCTGTCTTTAACCTTGTGCTCTTGTGCATAGTGATCTTCAGAGGAGAGGGAGGTTTCAGTGGGGACAGTGTTTTGACATTTGGCAGTGCCTGGATATTTGACTGAATTTGAGTGAGAAGGAAGATTATTTGATTGCTGCAGGTTTGTGGAAATTTCAGGCATGAACAGAATTTCTTGATGAACAAATGGGTCTTTATTGCCAAACAAGCATTAAGCTGTCAGTGAGTGACTCTCAGGGATCTTGTGCAACAGATGGACAAGTATGTGAATACACTGCTGTGCTCCCCTAAGTAAACTGTATCAAAAGTAAAGCTCATTGCTTATTCTGCTTCATACAAACCAAATGACTGAAGGAAAGTGCTTTGTACATATTTGCAGTTTAAGTTGTATGATATTGTCAATGACACCTTCTGGTTGTATTGCATTTCTGGGATCAAACCTGCAGAAATTCTGTGTGTGCAGCAATTAGTTTTTTGTGAACATAGTAGCAGGCTCAAGTTTGAGAATTAACAAAGCATTGCAAGTATGTACCATAGCCACAGTGTCTGATTCTTGGCCCCAGATGGGCTCTGAGTAAGAGGCACTTGCCCTGTGGGCAGTGATTCATAATTGGTAAATCTTCAGCTGGAACTTGGTGGGGAAAAAAACCATTGCCAGCAATTCCTTCCAGCAGACATGAACTAAAACCTACCCACCACCACCCAAGTATGACCTGGTATCTTATTCCTAAATTTGCTTTATTCTAATAGGTGACTATCCAATTGTTTCTCCCTCTCAAAAATACATGGGAATGTCAGACTTCACAAACCAGCAGTGCTGTGAGGGAAGTGCCTGTTGTTAGCAGTCATTGTTAGGTTTGCCTTTTGAACGTGCATGGCTTTCAAGTTGCATTTCCCAGTCCGTGTTGTATTCATTGTGCATTTTTTTCTTTTTTAGTGGACTATATTGTGGAATATGACTATGATGCAGTGCATGATGATGAGTTAACAATCCGAGTTGGGGAAATCATCAGAAATGTGAAAAAACTGGAAGAAGAAGGATGGTTGGAAGGGGAGTTAAATGGCAGAAGGGGCATGTTCCCTGACAATTTTGTGAAGGTGAGTTTCCTGCATTGGCTTGATTTTACTGTGATAGTGTGGCCAGGTCATTGTTACTAAAACAGTTGGAATACACAACAGTTGTATTTGTAGCAGGATGAGTTTTTTAAAATGGAAACACATTCAAGGTGCTGACAATTTTTTAAAATATTCTTTTGAACATTTTCTCAATTTCGGTTGTGCTGTCAGTTCTTACTTTAACATTTCTTTTGGTCTCTATCCTTGCATTATGTGTTCTGTGTAACTCTGACTTCTGCAGTGCCCCCAGTTGTCTGTAGCCATGCTTTAGTGGGATGAACTGATTAAAAAAACTAGACAATAAAAGACCCCTAAACCTGCCCCTACAGAAGACATCCACTCATGGCAGAGTTGGGAAAGTGGGCTCACAGCTCAGTCAGCTCATGTATAGTGAAAAGCTGCATGCTCAGGCTGTGCTGCTGTGGGTTCTTCAGCCTGGATCAAGCTGCTTTACTTGAAGAGTTTTGAAGTTCTGCTTTACCCTGGACTCTGCTGCTGGCACTGCCCTTTTTGTGACTCTGCAAACTCCTTGGTGTAACACTTCCATATAGTCCAAGTGAATGTTGATATTCCTGCCCCTTTTGAAGTGGAATTAATTCTTTGCAAACCAGAACTATCCAGTGTGTATCCACAGTATCTTACTGTGATACTTTCATGTTGTAAAACCCAAGGGAATATTGGTCCAGTGCTATAAACATTTCTTTACACTTGCTTATTTTAAATTTGACAATTTTTCTGAAAATTTGAAAAAGCAAAATTATTATTTTCTGATTTACTGTGAGGGGTTTTAAGATTTTCCTTTTAAAACTGATGGTAACAGTCTGAGAACAAGTTGTTCTCAGAGAGGGTCTTCTACCAAGTTTGTATGAATCCTTTTCATTTGTCTAACATTTTCAAGTTGTTGGTAGATCAGTTTGAAGTCATTTTTGGGTTTTGAGTCCTGTATAAATAGTAATTTGACCTCAAGTGGTATTTTGATGATTATTTTGCTGATGTTCTTAATTAGCTCTCAAGTGCTGTGTGGGAAGAGAGTGTCAGACTCAGCTCTTTGCTGGTTTGTGTGTCATCAATTTGTCCTGCTGTGGAGCAAAGATGGGTTAGATGTGACATGTTTCTGTGTCAATTACCATATTTGTTGGGTGTTTTCTTGCCCTTCTGCAGCTTTTATAAACTTAATTTAAAATTATTTCCATCCTGACATCTCAGCTGCAGGTATTTTTAACTTTCCAGCTGTTGCTTGGCATGGTCAGATGTCCTGAATTACAGGGGACACTCAGTTTTCTAGAGGGTGTAGGGGTTTGGAGAAGTAGAAGGGAAGTTGTGTAGANGTCAATGACACCTTCTGGTTGTATTGCATTTCTGGGATCAAACCTGCAGAAATTCTGTGTGTGCAGCAATTAGTTTTTTGTGAACATAGTAGCAGGCTCAAGTTTGAGAATTAACAAAGCATTGCAAGTATGTACCATAGCCACAGTGTCTGATTCTTGGCCCCAGATGGGCTCTGAGTAAGAGGCACTTGCCCTGTGGGCAGTGATTCATAATTGGTAAATCTTCAGCTGGAACTTGGTGGGGAAAAAAACCATTGCCAGCAATTCCTTCCAGCAGACATGAACTAAAACCTACCCACCACCACCCAAGTATGACCTGGTATCTTATTCCTAAATTTGCTTTATTCTAATAGGTGACTATCCAGTTGTTTCTCCCTGTCCAAAATACATGGGAATGTCACAGTTCACAAGTGAGCAGTGCTGTGAGGGAAGTGCCTGTTGTTAGCAGTCATTTTTAGGTTTGCCTTTTGAATGTGCATGGCTTTCAAGTTGCATTTCCCAGTCCGTGTTGTATTCATTGTGCATTTTTTTCTTTTTTAGTGGACTATATTGTGGAATATGACTATGATGCAGTGCATGATGATGAGTTAACAATCCGAGTTGGGGAAATCATCAGAAATGTGAAAAAACTGGAAGAAGAAGGATGGTTGGAAGGGGAGTTAAATGGCAGAAGGGGCATGTTCCCTGACAATTTTGTGAAGGTGAGTTTCCTGCATTGGCTTGATTTTACTGTGATAGTGTGGCCAGGTCATTGTTACTAAAACAGTTGGAATACACAACAGTTGTATTTGTAGCAGGATGAGTTTTTTAAAATGGAAACACATTCAAGGTGCTGACAATTTTTTAAAATATTCTTTTGAACATTTTCTCAATTTCGGTTGTGCTGTCAGTTCTTACTTTAACATTTCTTTTGGTCTCTATCCTTGCATTATGTGTTCTGTGTAACTCTGACTTCTGCAGTGCCCCCAGTTGTCTGTAGCCATGCTTTAGTGGGATGAACTGATTAAAAAAACTAGACAATAAAAAACCCCTAAACCTGCCCCTACAGAAGACATCCACTCATGGCAGAGTTGGGAAAGTGGGCTCACAGCTCAGTCAGCTCATGTATAGTGAAAAGCTGCATGCTCAGGCTGTGCTGCTGTGGGTTCTTCAGCCTGGATCAAGCTGCTTTACTTGAAGAGTTTTGAAGTTCTGCTTTACCCTGGACTCTGCTGCTGGCACTGCCTTTTTTGTGACTCTGCAAACTCCTTGGTGTAACACTTCCATATAGTCCAAGTGAATGTCGATATTCCTGCCCCTTTTGAAGTGAAATTAATTCTTTGCAAACCAGAACTATCCAGTGTGTATCCACTGTGTATGTTACTGTGATACTTCCATGTTGTAAAACCTAAGGGAATCTTGGTCCAGTGCTATAAACATTTTTTTACACTCGCTTATTTTAAATTTGGCAATTTTTCTGAAAAATTGAAAAAGCAAAATTATTATTTTCTGATTTACTGTGAGGGGTTTTAAGATTTTCCTTTTAAAACTGATGGTAACAGTCTGAGAACAAGTTGTTCTCAGAGAGGGTCTTCTACCAAGTTTGTATGAATCCTTTTCATTTGTCTAACATTTTCAAGTTGTTGGTAGATCAGTTTGAAGTCATTTTTGGGTTTTGAGTCCTGTATAAATAGTAATTTGACCTCAAGTGGTATTTTGATGATTATTTTGCTGATGTTCTTAATTAGCTCTCAAGTGCTGTGTGGGAAGAGAGTGTCAGACTCAGCTCTTTGCTGGTTTGTGTGTCATCAATTTGTCCTGCTGTGGAGCAAAGATGGGTTAGATGTGACATGTTTCTGTGTCAATTACCATATTTGTTGGGTGTTTTCTTGCCCTTCTGCAGCTATGGCTTTTATAAACTTAATTTAAAATTATTTCCATCCTGACATCTCAGCTGCAGGTATTTTTAACTTTCCAGCTGTTGCTTGGCATGGTCAGATGTCCTGAATTACAGGGGACACTCAGTTTTCTAGAGGGTGTAGGGGTTTGGAGAAGTAGAAGGGAAGTTGTGTAGAAAAAAAATACCACTTTTGTTTCAAGGCAGCAGGGATAACTTGCCTTCTTGGTGCTGGAGCTGAGTGCAGTTATGAGGCTGATCTTGGGAACTTCTCAAGGTGATATGTGTAGGCTGGAAGGCTGCTATGCAGTGTTGAGATCATGGGAAAACATTCATCGTTGGGGAGATGAAAGTTGTGTGTTTTCTTCATGGTCAATTTGATTATAGTTTCTTTGTAAAAGTTAATTTACAGGTAGTGATGGTTTGAGAGACTATTTCTGGGAAAGCTGTTGCAGAAAAGTGTTTTGATGGGGATTTTTTTTTTTTGTGGCTCCTCCCAAGCCATTCTTCTTTGCTGCTGCAGCAGGTTGTTGGATCATGCTGCAGGATCTGTGGGATGTACTGCGACCAGACTGCTGCAAGTATCAAACCTCAGCAACTAAATGCCCCTCCTTGGCCTGGTGTGCTGCTAATACCTGCAAGGTGTGGGTGCCCTGCTGCAGGGAGGTGGGAATGAGCTCAGGCAGGGCTGGACTTTGGCCCTGTGAATGAGGAAAGTCCCTGGAGAAATAGATTTATTTGTTTGTTGAGAGCAACAGCCTCCACTGGGAGTGGTAAGAACAGTGAGGATGCTGACAAGAGATGAGGATTGCTGATTCTCATTACCCACATGAGAGGGTAAAATCTGAAAAGACAACAGAAATGTCACCAGAGAGCACAGATTGCTCTGTACAGTAATAAGGGTTGCACCAAGTTTTGCATATTTGATTGCAAAATTCTGGGGCTGTACTTAGATATTTATTACTTCCTTAAAGGATCAACTTACTGACCTATTGTGAGTATAATTTCATGCATTAAATGAGCATCTGGCCTGAATGCATTATGTGGTTAAATTTGTGGTGGCTTTTTGGTGGTATACAAATACACACTAGTTTGTTAAGAATTGAACAGAGGCCAGGATACAGTCTCTCCATGCAGACTGTGGATGGTAAATTATTATTTGTGCTGATCTGGAAAAGATTGAAATTTGAAGCTGAAAGTGCATGTGTTAGCCACTAGATTTGAATTAATGTGTAAAATTTAAAACCATAATAAATATGACAGATTAAACTGAGTGAAGATAAACATGTTTTCTTTTTCAAATGTTAGATATTAGAGAAGATAAATTATTTTTTAAAAAGGAAATAAAAGCCTTTGATTTTCATCAACTGAAAAAGAATTTGGGAAGAAGGTTCTAATTCCAGCTGGTTTGTTTTTGCTAATTTTGTTAGTTTGTCTCTTCTTCATCCTGCGTGAGGGCAGGAGAAGATTTGGTTGCCTTGGTGCCAGCTGTTGGGCAGCATGAGGCTGCTTCTTGCCTTTTTGAAGGACAAGCAGAATTTGGACAGGAGGATTATTGCTGCATGCTGCCTGAATATGTTGGATGCCCCAGATTCAGAATGTATCCTCACTGCTAAAGCAGATCAGTCCCCTTCTGTTCCCTCCTTCTGGGCTCTGCCCATACATTGGATTTACTGGCATTTTATGCCACTTCTCATGCTTTTGCATCTTTTCTGTTTGAAGTATGACTAAGTGCTGTCAACTTCATTTTGGGTTGTCAAAGCAGGAAATAGCTTTTTGATTATGTCTTCCTTTTATTTCTCAAGTCTTCTAAGCACTGTAAAATAATTTTAAATTGTGATAGTAGGTTTGTTTCATGTAAATTGTAGCAGTTGGGTCTTTGCTGTCAGAAGTGCAGCAGAGGAAGCTGAGATTGTTTTTAATTGGGTTAATTTGTTGTACCCTGTGGGTGAGCTAAGCACGATGGGACTTTGAAACACTCCTATGGGGAAGTGAATTTATGGAAGCTTCCTGTGGATACTGATGTAATGCTGATGCTTGGTACTTTATAACATCATCTGGTAACTTTTTGGTTGGGTTTTATTGGCTTCTACCCAAGCCTTTTGCATACTGATGGGGAGATCCTGGAGAATGGTCAGAGCTTGGTGATGTCTGGTTCCTGGTGCCAGCTGGGACCTGGATGTTTTCTGTGAGTCCATCATCTGATGGGTTAATGAGCAGTCTGAGGTGGTCTGGCCCAAAAGGTGCAGTTCTTGGTGCTGACTTCTACTTACACCATTTTGCTTTAAAAGAAAGAGAACAGGTAGACTCAGCTAAGGGGAACCCCATAAAGCCTCTGAAACCTCCTCAGATGTTACTGTGCAGTGCCACTGTGTGGGGTGGGGGG
>VWYE01014584.1:219147-241678 GCA_013398995.1 Alaudala cheleensis
TGCAGGGAGGTGGGAATGAGCTCAGGCAGGGCTGGACTTTGGCCCTGTGAATGAGGAAAGTCCCTGGAGAAATAGATTTATTTGTTTGTTGAGAGCAACAGCCTCCACTGGGAGTGGTAAGAACAGTGAGGATGCTGACAAGAGATGAGGATTGCTGATTCTCATTACCCACATGAGAGGGTAAAATCTGAAAAGAGGACAGAAATGTCACCAGAGAGCACAGATTGCTCTGTACAGTACTAAGGGTTGCACCAAGTTTTACATATTTGATTGCAAAATTCTGGGGCTGTACTTAGATATTTATTACTTCCTTAAAGGATCAACTTACTGACCTATTGTGAGTATAATTTCATGCATTAAATGAGCATCTGGCCTGAATGCATTATGTGGTTAAATTTGTGGTGGCTTTTTGGTGGTATACAAATACACACTAGTTTGTTAAGAATTGAACAGAGGCCAGGATACAGTCTCTCCATGCAGACTGTGGATGGTAAATTATTATTTGTGCTGATCTGGAAAAGATTGAAATTTGAAGCTGAAAGTGCATGTGTTAGCCACTAGATTTGAATTAATGTGTAAAATTTAAAACCATAATAAATATGACAGATTAAACTGAGTGAAGATAAACATGTTTTCTTTTTCAAATGTTAGATATTAGAGAAGATAAATTATTTTTTAAAAAGGAAATAAAAGCCTTTGATTTTCATCAACTGAAAAAGAATTTGGGAAGAAGGTTCTAATTCCAGCTGGTTTGTTTTTGCTAATTTTGTTAGTTTGTCTCTTCTTCATCCTGCGTGAGGGCAGGAGAAGATTTGGTTGCCTTGGTGCCAGCTGTTGGGCAGCATGAGGCTGCTTCTTGCCTTTTTGAAGGACAAGCAGAATTTGGACAGGAGGATTATTGCTGCATGCTGCCTGAATATGTTGGATGCCCCAGATTCAGAATGTATCCTCACTGCTAAAGCAGATCAGTCCCCTTCTGTTCCCTCCTTCTGGGCTCTGCCCATACATTGGATTTACTGGCATTTTATGCCACTTCTCATGCTTTTGCATCTTTTCTGTTTGAAGTATGACTAAGTGCTGTCAACTTCATTTTGGGTTGTCAAAGCAGGAAGTAGCTTTTTTGATTATGTCTTCCTTTTATTTCTCAAGTCTTCTAAGCACTGTAAAATAATTTTAAATTGTGATAGTAGGTTTGTTTCATGTAAATTGTAGCAGTTGGGTCTTTGCTGTCAGAAGTGCAGCAGAGGAAGCTGAGATTGTTTTTAATTGGGTTAATTTGTTGTACCCTGTGGGTGAGCTAAGCACGATGGGACTTTGAAACACTCCTATGGGGAAGGGAATTTATGGAAGCTTCCTGTGGATACTGATGTAATGCTGATGCTTGGTACTTTATAACATCATCTGGTAACTTTTTGGTTGGGTTTTATTGGCTTCTACCCAAGCCTTTTGCATGGGGAGATCCTGGAGAATGATCAGAGCTTGGTGATGTCTGGTTCCTGGTGCCAGCTGGGACCTGGATGTTTTCTGTGAGTCCATCATCTGATGGGTTAATGAGCAGTCTGAGGTGGTCTGGCCCAAAAGGTGCAGTTCTTGGTGCTGATTTCTACTTACACCATTTTGCTTTAAAAGAAAGAGAACAGGTAGACTCAGCTAAGGGGAACCCCATAAAGCCTCTGAAACCTCCTCAGATGTTACTGTGCAGTGCCACTGTGTGGGGTGGGGGGTGGGAAATGTTGCAAAGGTTGGGTGGGAATTCGGTGTGTGGGATGTCCAGAGCAGTCCCAAAACCAGAAGATGGTGGTAAATGTGCAGTTGAATACAAGTAGGTTAAAAAAAACAGTGCAAGCAATTACACTGCCTACTTGTGAAGCTCATTTCCTTGAATTCTCTTTTCAGTGCTGCAGCTTCTTAAAGATGTTCTGCCTGTATTGCAGAGCTGGATTTGGAGTGCACACATTTCCAGTGTTATTAACAAAGCCTGGTGTGAAATTCCTGTTTGAACTGTGTGCACATCCTCTTTGAGTGGAGTTGAATTAGAGTTCTTGTTTCTGACATTGTTATTGCCATTTTTCTGCTTCTTCCTGTATGGGCAGTTTAAAATAAACAACTTTGTAAATTCCTGAAAGCAATTAGCAATGGAACCTAGCAGACTTTTATTGTTTTCTTTGAGAGCAGCTTTTCCTTTCTAAAATCCATCAAGGTGAAAAATGTGCACACATTTGTTTGTTTCCAGTGTGATTTAGAGAAGTGAAGTAATGCTGTGAGATGGAATGTGTGGGGTTTTTGGAGATATTGAGGTGTGTGGAATGTGGAAGACTTTTTGGTTTTGGGTTGGGTTTTATTTCTGTTTGCTTCTAGACTTTTATAATATACAGGAACAGTTCTCTGAAAGTGAAGATTAAGAGTCTAGGCCTCTCCTCCTTCAGGAAATCCCCCAGACCATCTTCCTTCTCTGGCCCCATGGATCTTAACTCCTTTTTTTGCATTTACTTTCACAAGGTGGACTAAGATTAATTTTTGTTGATTTATTTGTTTTGAGTAATTCTTTCTATTCACTCTCCAGACACCTGTTGTGTTGATAACTGAAAGTAATGATTTGGTGTTCATCCTTATTTTCTTAAGGTCTTTGTCCATACATAGCTGAGAAGTCTTTTTTAAGAACCAAAGTTCCTTGTTTTATTTAATTTATTGCTATCTTAGTTTTGTGAATTGCTGTATTGTGAGTAATAGTACATGGTAGTAAAACCAGTTTGATCATAAGCTCAAGGCAGTAACTCGGATGAGGGAGGAGCAGTGGGCAGATTAATCAGTAGCTTTCATCAGTTAAGGCAGAGAAGTTTGCCAGCAGGCGCTGGGGACATTGTGGTGGCCGAGCTGGGCACTTCTCTGAGTGAGTTTGGGACATGCAGCTCCTCAGCCTGGGAGCTGCTGTGGGTTCAGCTTCCTGCCTCCACAGGTGTGAGCAGCTGCTGCTGCCTGGATCCTCTCCAGCTTAACACGTGAACTTTGCTCACTGGGACATTTTTCTTCCTCCCCCTAACTAAAAAAGCCCTGCAACACTGGGTGTGTTCGAGCAAATATGTCCTTGGAATTGGTAAGCTTGTTTTATTTTCTGTATGTTCTTAACATCAAATGTTGCAGACAGACTTTGTCTTTCAGGGTAGTGAATGAAAACAGCATGAATTGAAAAGTTATGCTTACAGTGTGATTTTGAGAGTTTATTTAGTATATGGTGTAATTCTTGGTCTTAGAATTGTTTGTGTAATAAAATTACTTGGGGTTGGTTTGGCTCATGTCTTCTGTACTACAGGGAGATGCTTAGAGATTGCAGACAGCTACTGTGCTTGCAGAAAGAGTCCTTTTAAAAAGGATTATTTGTTTTTAGGTGATTCTTTCTGTCCAGCTTCCTGGTCTGTGTGTTTGTGGAAACAAAACACAGCCCAAGCTTCTTTTCTTCCCTTTTCATCACCCTTTAACACTTTGGAGTATTAGCACAGCTGACCTACCTTCTTAAGCCTGTCTTTGCTCTCTCTGTCCTGTTTTCTCACTGAAGGGATGCTGCTGAACACAAATGTGCTGTGAGCCAGTGAGAGAAGTTTTGGCTGAAAGCTCCTTCAAGCATAGCATCTTCCTTAATTCCTTTTCAAAAACAGTAAATTGACCTCACCCAGAACTTGAAACAGGAATCATGGAGTTGGGAGGGATTGCAGACAAAACACACTCTTCTAGGTCAGTTCTGATCTGGTCATGATTAAAAAGTGCAGTAACATTAGTTTAAAAAGCAGATTAGTAAATAAACTTTTAAGCAATGTGTATAGGTTAAGCCATATGCATTTAGTTTGAAATAAGTAGGATATATTTAAGGAAGAGAATAAAATACCTATTACCAAACTGTTGGCATCTGCTCCTTAAAGTATTTTGTTCAAAATCTTTGCATCTAGGTAAGGCTTGCAGAAAACAAGAGATACAGCAATTTACCAATCCTGTTAGTAAAATTACATTTCAGTTTATACAGCCTTCTCCTTTGCTTCATTATTGTTTTGAAGAAAGTGTCACACTAGCAGTGGGTTGTGCAGGGAGGTGACACTGAGTGCTTGGAGCAGCACTGCTTCCCAGGCAGAGTAGGCAGCCCTGCTGGTAAGAAGGTGATGTTTGCTTCAAAGCTGGCAGTTCTTGTTTCTCAGAAACAAAACAAAGATTACATGCAAGATTGAAGCCATATTAAGTAATTTCGGTTTCACTGCTGAGGATATGAGAGAAGCTCTGGGTTCTTTGTCTTCAGGCAGGGAGTGAAGCTGAACATTCAGGCTGGTGCTTTAAGACCTGTTGCCAATAGTGTGGTGCCACCCATTGTTCCTGCTGATTTTAATTCAGGCTTTTGGAGAACTAGGGCCACAGGAGGAGAGTGTTGTATCAGGTACCTTGTGCAGCCTGAGCTGCACCTGCTAATCCCATCCATTGACACATGTCTGGGGTTTGTGAGAATGGTGATAATGATTCCTGTGCATATGGGGCGAGACAAAGTCTCTGCTGTCCAGCTGTTCTGGCATGAATAAACAAGGGAACAGTTTTTGTCTCACTGGAACATTGGTAATTGGCTTGGGTGGGCCTTGCTTATGATATGGAAACCATTGTTTCTAAAAACAATAGTAAAGAAAATGAGATCAACTGAAAACATTGACAGATATAACCAATGGCACTGATATGTCAGCATTTTTCACTTTCAGAGCTCACCATGATTTATTCTTGTGACTTTTCCAGTTCAGTCACTGCATTGACTGCTGGGGTTCAGACCAGTTGGGTCCTGACCCTGTGAAGTTCTGTGACTGTTTCTGGCATGAAGAGGGGAAGACTGGAGGTGTATTTGATTTAGCACTGTAGAGCTGCTGCTGCTGACACAGCTGTGCCCACACAGCCATTTGTAGGTACCTCTGTGTCAGGTTGTTCTTTTCAGCTGTCACCACATCCACACAGGAATTTCCTTTGTTGGTGTTGGTTGGGGATGTGTAAATTATTTCATATTCTGAGGCAGTGTAAGTGTCTTGTTTGGAAAGAAAGAGCATGCAAGTGAGTTGACTATTTGAAATGTTTGTCTGGATAGACTGTTATATTTGAAATGTCAGATGCTTTCCTCAAAAGTGAACTATTTAACTGCAGGAAATCTATTGAAATGATGTGGCCCTTTCCCTGTTCAAGGTGAGCACCTGCTTTAAGATGTTTAAAAAAATCACCTGAGAGGATGATTTCACTTTGCATTCACAAACTATTGTTTCACTGAAAGAGTAAAAATCTGTGGCATTGTCATGTCTTCAGTGGCTGAATGTGAACACAGAATGGGGAAAACACTGGTGGTTCTTGTAATATTTAGTATCTTTTCAAAGATAGAACGTATGTTGATACTGTGTTGTCATGAGAGAAATGTAAAGAGCTTTAAGTTTTAACTCAGTGGCAGCAGTGGTATGGAACTTTAGGGAACTTAAGGTACTGTTCTGAAGGACAGCAGGATAAAGGGTGATTAATGACCTGTGTGAATACTGCCTAATATGCAAATTAGTCTCTCTCATTTGAGTTATCCAAGTTTGTTGATCATACCTGTGCCTCTTGCTTTTCTAAATACCACATCAGCTCTGATGTTGCTCTGTGGTAACTGCACACTCCTGGATACTCCCAGAGCTGCTCTGATTGAGTGTAATGGTTTGTGTGGGAAAAACAGCAGGTTTATACATGTCCTTATTCCTATAATCACATGAAGCAGTCTGCTCCTTTGTCCATCCTTATTTAGCTGTTACACTTGATTCCTATGTAATTTTATAGCTTCCTCTCCAAGCACAGCAGCAAGGCAGCCATTCCGTGCCTGGAGGCTTCAAGCAGGGTGTGCTCCATCAGAAGGTGTTTGCAGCCATCACTGAGTGAACTGCACACAGCACTGCTGGTGTCTCAGGCAGCAGGGACTTGTGCAGGAACAGGACTTCTAAGTTTAGACTGTCCCTGTGTACAGAAGTCTGAAATGCAGCTATAAATATGCACTCTGGAGTTAGCATATGTAATGAGACCAAAGAGGTCACTTATCCAGGTGCTGTTTGCTGTAATGTTTGTTACATCCCAGGAGGCTCTGGCTGCACATTCCAGCCATGTAACTGCAGTCTTATGTCTCATAAATCAACGTGTGTGTACACTCAACACAGTTCATGTTAAATCTCTTCTTTTGCTTTTTAATGAGGTGGAATGAAGTAATCTAGATGTGAACTTGTAGCTTAAATGTGCACAAGTGTCTCATCTCTGTCATCTCTTAATATTTGCACCAATTTTGAATTTTTTGTTTGGTGGCTCATCATTTTGGAGGGGGAAGTTAGCTCTTCTCTACTGTAGTACTTTCAGTATTGAGTTTCAAATGTGCGTGTTCCTGGAACATTGGCTTTATTTAGTATTATGAGCTGATCTGAAAGTTTATTGTGGTAAATATTTTCTAGATTTGACAAGCTTTTTTGATGCTCTTCACTTTGTAAAACTATATTTTAGTGTATGTGTGCGAATTCATTTGCTTTGGACTTGGTGTAATAAGCTTTTGGATTCTTAGAAACTGATGGTGATGAGCATGTTACATAGATGCTTTCAAAACAGGAGCAGAAAGCAAGATGTATTTTCAGTTAAAAATGTTAATGGATGAATCTCTGGTAACACTTAATCTTTAAACCTTTTCTAATCTCCACTGTCCAGATTTATATTTTTTAGCCCTTATTTGACAATATCTTAAGCATTTAATTTTGTGTCCTGGGCAAGATTTGTGAAGGGATGTGGATGTGTCAGTGTTTTAATTTGTGGCCAAGAGTGAAATGCTGAAGATTTTACAGGGAGTGCAAGGAGATGGTGCCTTGGAAAAAGGATGCAGGGGAGAAGAAAGCTGAGTGTGACAGAGTGGATGCAGAAAGACTGGATGATGGTGAGAAGAAGCAAGGGAGTTAAACATCAAAGCAACCTGTGTTGGTTACTGTATCCCACATTTCCCTGGAATTGCAGTAGAGGTAATTAAGGAGAAGGGAAAGAAATGTCTTCCTGCCTTCCCATGTGGGGGAAGCTGATAAAACACATGTGCTGTGGGAGCTGGAGCTCTGTCTTGCCCTCTGCCACATGTGATCCTTGCTTTCATTGATCTGTAGCACTATGTTGTTGCTGCTGGTTGACAGGACATTAACTGTTATTCTATAAAACAATTACAAGAAATACAATTACATTTTCATACATATGTATTAGCAAATAGAATAGAGAAGAAATACAATGAGCATTTGAAAATAGTTTTATCTGGCTATGAACATGGCAACACCATAAAGTATTCTTAAGGTATTATTTGCAGAAATATTTTTAAATGAACATTTTTTTTTAATTAAATGGTTGGGAAACATTGATGTGAAGATCTGTGCTTCCTCTAGTTATTCCAGTTAATTTAGGAGTGCTTGCTCTGCTGTTGGTAGACCTGGTGAGCTGACTGCTGAGCTTTCCTGGGCTTTCATGACTTCTTTGAGGTCTCTTGTATTTCTTCATGTCAGATTCTCTTTTGACGCTTGCTTGGTGCAAAGTTTATACATATCCAATACTCCATGACAAAACTGAATTATTTGTATATGTAAAAACTATATGCGTGTATTTTTATAATCTGTATCAAAATCTGAAACTTCAAGCCTGCTTCTGCATTACCTCTGTAGAGTGTTCTTTATGTAGGAAAGTTCAGCTCTTTGTTCTTGACCTTCAAGTACCACAATTATTCAGTGACTCAGGTTTTAGTGTGTAAATCTGCAGCAATTCAGTTAATTTTTTTATGCTTTTGGGAGATCCCACTTACTCCACATGCTGCATATTGGGAGAAAGAAGTGGTACTTACCTGATTGATGATTGTTTTCCTCCCACACAAGGAGACAATATGATTAAAAGATCTATATTTAGCATAGATTATAACACATGTAAAAATGTTGGAAACTTGTTAAACCGTATTAAGTGATGTGGGTGTGGTTTAGTAGAAAAATAACAAGTCAGACTATGAAGAGGCAAAGGCAGGGAGTGATGCTGCCTCAGTGTTGATTCAGCCTGATCATGGGTCAGCAGTTCAGCCCAGTGATTCACTGTTAAACATTCCCTACTTCAACCATAAATTAAGCCCCTAAAAATCGACTCATGACATGTGTTACACTCTCCAGGAGGTGAGTTGTGCAAAACAAAGGTTATCCATCTTGTCTGTTCTTCAGATGGTAGCTGCTTTCATCTTTAGGTGATTTGTTTCTATTTTTAAGAGTAATGTTTAATCCTCTGGAGAGTCAGGGGCAGTCTCTGACCTCTCCCAGCCAAACTCTTCTCTTGGGAGGTGGAACCTGCTGAGCTCCTGAATGCTCCAGGGAAGGAGCTCAGCAGCTTCTCAGACATTTTGGTCCATGGATTTTCTTGATGTTTCCCTTTAGTTCATGTAAAATAATGAGACAGATAAGAACAGCTGCACATTCCTCATCTTTCTTTCATTGCCTTTATTAAATATTTTGCCTCTGGGCACCTACATCGAGGATGCAAAATGAAAGGATGTGGGATATATAAGATTTAAGTGACTGGAGCTGTTAAGGCTGCCATGTGCCTGCCTGTCTGTTACTAAAACTGGAAATATGGTGCCTAAATAATAAGTTATGTGCAGATTTTTGTGCTCCGGGAACTGAGGTGTCATTGCTCTTGAACAGGCAGGTTATGGATGACAATGTCTCCTCTGTAGGCAGCTGTACAGATTTTTATATGTATTTACAGTCACATTTCTGTGTGGTTTTTTACAGGAATGGGATTTTGCAGGTTGTGAACTTGTATAAACAGAACTATTGCCTGCTTCCAATTCCTCCCTCTACCCTCAAACAACAGGTTCAGTTCTGAGTTATTTTCTGCTCAGTAAAATGTGAGTCATGGACTTAATTTGCCAGTCCATGGGTTCTCTATTGCTGTTCTGATGGGGGAGAAAAGAGATGAGATAATTGTATGTGTAGGCTCAGACATTTTATCTTAGTGTATTCTTTATCTCAGCCTCTTTAGAGATGGAGACCATTATCTGCTGCTGGAGATCTTGCTTTAAAATGTACTCAGCCACTTCAAGTAATGCACATCAGTTTTGCACAAACTGATGTTACAGTGGAATTAATATTAGCCTAAAGATGATTGTTCTTTGGATAATGGCATATATAGGAGGAGATGGCAGCTGAAGCTTTAATATTTATGATTGAAGAATCTAGCTAAGGATTTAGATTTGCTGGATAATGAACTTCTCTGTGCCCTGCAGTTCAGGAATAGAGTTTGTATTTTTAACTCCTGGCCTTTCAGACGCTCTGACCTGCTTTCTGCATCTCCACTGCCTGCCTGATTTGAGTGCTCTTGGCTTCTGGCAAGGCAAGTGGGGAGGATCCAGCTGTCCCTGCTGGAGCCATGGGTGGGTGTGCAGCTGATGGAGGGGAGGGGAGGCTGCTCCTGCTCGCCTCACAAGTAGGTCAGGAGCACCCGCTTATTCTAACAGCATCATGAGGCTGTGCATGCATTTGCATGTGTTGCATTTTTGCCTGCATATAAAGAATAGTTCCTGCATCACACATTGCTGCAGATTTTGAGATTGCTATTTGTAAACACATATATTTCTTTGAGGGATTATTAAACTGTGACAGATGCAATTAAAGCAAAAAACCACTTACTTTTTCATGGCTAGTTAAATTTATATACTTGTTTTTTGCCTATCAGGCTGCAGTGAGTTTGTAAGTGTTGCAAATTACACATTTAGTGGAGGTTATGAAAACTTCAAACCTTTATGATTTAGTTCACAACAGAACAAGTGAGTGCTTGCTTCCCAGTGGAGTGTGTTTTACACCAAGAGACAGTCTATTGACCTTGTACTGCCAAGTCATAAATGCATGAAATCTGTGCTGCTCATGGAAACACTGACAAGCCTGGAACTGCAATGGACTGGTGGAATAAAAATATTAAAATTTCCAGCTGCAGTTAATGACAGATGTTCATTTTGGTTTTGCTGGCTGGCAGTTGGCAGTGGCCTCACCTCAGAACAAGATGAAGTGTCCTGGTGCTTTTTGTTGGTATTGTCACAACACTGATCCTCTCTGATAATTTGGATATATGACGTTGACTTAAAACCCCCCAAAAACAAGGAAAGAAAACTGCCTGGTGAAACCCATGGACAGGAGTCTCTATGTTCAAGCTGCATATAGTGGTACCTTGGAGGTGAGACCTGTGGGCAGTGTCATTTTCCAACCACTGAAGTGCAAGCAAGCTGTTCGGAAGAGATGTAAGAATTGCAAACTCTTATCAATGTTATTTATGGGGCATGAGTTACTGTTTGCATCAATAACTGTCAGTTTTGAGATATGCAGTCCATTTTTGTGTAGAAATCACTTCCTTTGTGAAAGGAGCCATAAGGATGGTGCCCAGGATGAAGGTGCTGGCAGGGGGTGATAGGTGTGTATGTCAGAGGATCCTGAAGTGTGCTTTTGAAAATGAATCTTGGAGCACTTCCTTGTTGTTAGAAAACTGATGTGAACTACAGGGTTATGGTGTAGTGGGCCATATGCAGGTGTGGAGACCAGGGATTCCTGAACGTGTTTCAGTTTGGTTAAATTTTAGTATGGTTTATAATGCCCCAAGGAGGGATGATTAATGTTACATATCTTTAACAACAAGAACAAAAAAACAGTTCTTGCTTTACATGAATGTTACAAAGAGTAGAGGGCTAAATATGAAAAGAAAGCAGTCATGGGCCCATGTAGGAATTGCTTACTGACACCTTCTGTAGTTCTTTGTCAAAACCTGATTTATGCCTGTGGCAGAACTCTCTCATATGGTTGTTGTTTCTCTCCTTGTTGTAAAGCAGCTCCATGTGATGCTCCAGTGCTGCTTTCTAACACACCAAGTGAAAGGTCACTGTCAGCTCTGGTTCAAACCTGGCTGGTACCAGCCCTGTGCCCATGTCTGCTCATTGTAAATCTGATGGATTTGCAGTCTCTCTCCTCCTGTTTTTATCACAGTCACCTTGAAGCTCTCCTTGCATCCTCTTTGCTTTTGTGTGTCTTGGATTAGGATGATTTATCTTCACTGTGTGTTGGAGTGTTCATAGCTTCCTTATCCTGGCTGTGGTAGGGAGGCACAGAGAAAATCTTCCTGGTGCTACTGGACTCTCTCCCACTGTCTGATCTTTTTGATATCTGCTGAGGAAATTCTTCATCAGTAGTCTTCAGCCTTTGAATCAGGCAGCAAGATTTTCTGCATGTAATGACTATACACAGAATTATTTTAGAGCCTATTTTAAAAATGTAATTCAACTCTACTTCCTGCTAAAATTTGCCCTTGTCTTGTTACACCAACAGTATTTTCTACCTGTCTTCAGGTGGAGGCTCAAGCCTGGCAAGAAAGTCAATCAAGCATTCCTCTTTTTGGTTTTGGGTCGTTGGTCTTTTGTAGTGGGCACTGCTTTTTTCTGAAATAATTTCATGTTATTTATAACCTATCCGTTATTTTGCTGCCTTTGATGCTGGACTTAAAAGCATATTGTGTGTTTAATTAAAATTACTGATTAAGGTGGTGCTTATCTCACACCATTTTCTAGCATTTAGAAGTGGTGTGTGTGTTGGTTTTGGTTCTTTTTTCTTCTAATAAATATTTTTTTTTTTAAAGAAAGTCATGTTTTTGACCAAACTGCCTGTGTGGGGCTTCCCCACTTCCTTTTTGCATCTCTGTGCTTTTTACAAAGCAGTTGAAGCAGCTGCTTCTAAAGTCTTGTGCAAAGTGCAGACCTTGGGAAGGAGCCTGGAGCTGACTCCTCACTGGAAGTGTTACAGTTGAGAAATCTGGGGAAGTACTGGTTCCTGGAGCAGCTTGGAGATTTTAGGGTCTGTATAAATTGCGTAGCAAAAAAAATTATAATTTTAAAAATCCAGGGGCAGGCAGGAGCACTTTAAGCAGATTTTCAAGTAGCAGTGTGTTTTTAAGATGGGCAAAGCTGTGTTGTCAGCAAAGCAGCCAGAAAGGCATTTTGGAGGTGACAAACTTTTCAGCTGTAGCCAAATTTAATTGCTTATGGTTTTCTCAGACTTGTTAAGTAACAGGCCAAAGAACAGCTGTAGGCCTGAGAACAACAAAATCTTTGAAATGTGAAATGTCTGCTCAAATGGGAGGTAGGCAGGATGCTGTGCTACTCAAGAGGGGTTGGGTTTTTTGTTTGTCTTGGGTTTTTTTTGAACTTGAAAGATGGGCTGGATCTCAGCAGATCTAAGATCTCCAGGGCAGAAGTCACTGTGGAGGAAGGAGAGTAACAGCAGGAACTACTCGACTGTTTTCTAAAAAGCCTTTTTTATTTAATGTAGATGAGTGGGAGGACAAATTCTGCTGTCTGTAGTCTTGCTCTGTTCTTTTGAGAAATAGGAAGGTGCTTTGTTGTGTTTAACTTGAGGTTCATTGTACTGAAAGCATCAGTGGGTGTGCAGACCTGCTGAGTTTTCCAGCTGGACAGCTACAGTAAGAAAGCTGGGCTTTAATGGTCCAAAAAGCACCAGACAGACAGGTCCTGGGGAATATGTTTCTCATATTTTTGGCATTTTATCAGTGTATGGGCTTTGTTGTCTTGAATCTCTTGTTCAAGAGTCCACATGAGTAAGTGTATATATATGCTTTGCCAATTTGTTTTCAAGTATTAAATATTTTAGTGCAGCTAAAGCTGCAATAACTCATGGAGTCATTAACCAGTGGCTGCTGATGGTGGATACAAGAATTGTTCTGAAGTGGATCACAAAAAGCTGCAAGTACTTTTGGGTGTTTGCACCCCCAAGGATGCTGTGGAGGCAGACAGGACCATGGATGCAGAAAGGGGTTAGAGAGCTCCAGTTGCAGGCACAGGAGGCGAGGAGGTGATCCATCTCCCTGCTGGAACCCTTCCTGGTGTTCTGGGAATGTGGGAGGATCTGAGCTGCAGCGGCTCTAAAGAGATCTGGGATTTTGGCTGCTGGAAGCTGTGTTCTGCAATAGATGGGCCATTAATCCAATTTAATGGGTTTGTTCTTGTGCAAAGGGATGATTTCCTTCTTTCAGAATATCTGTTCTCCAGTGGAATCCCATTGAATGAGCTGATGCAGTAGAGTGGCTGTTGCTGCTTGGCCTTTTTGTCAAGAACTGGTGCTTTCTTGTTTATTGGCTTCTCAGTCTTGTTTGGCATAATCAATTTCAGTGCTAACATTCTAATTTAGAAAGATTAGGAGAGTGGGAGACATTAATCAGAAATATGATATCTCTGTTATTTTCCTCTTAGATATTTCCCTCACTTGTTCCCACTCTGTTTCTTGGAGCTTATTTCTTTTCTACTCACATCTCTTAGCAGTGCAAGTGCACCCCTCATCTCTAAACACCCTGGCGCTTTCTGGGGCAGAGATGATCACCTAATACAGTTTTATATATAAAAATTCTTCAGTACCCTACCCTATGGTCTCTCACTGAAGTAGTATTTATATTTTTAAAAATATTTTCAAATACGAGCTGTTACATAAAAGTTGTAATATGATACTTCTGGGCTCAAAGCTTCTTTTCTGAGATTTAGAGAGGCTAAAATGCTGCTTCTGTTTCTGATGTTTCTCAGCACATTACTGTTTACTAGCACAATTGTATGGAAAGGTCATGCAGCCTTGGGTATGTTTAGTTGTAGGATGAAGGCCATGTTTTTTGAGTATAATGTGTCATTATACCCCAGATGGTAAGTACCTGAAATATGTTAGTCTGTGGAGCACCTGTTTAAAACTACTGACCTCTTGGGTAATTTAAGTGGCCTCTGAGTCTTTTAAATCTCTTGTTTCAGGAGGTTAAGAAGGATGTAGAGCCCAAGGATGATGCTGTGCCACTCAGGAGGGAGAAATCTGGCAATGTGGCCAGCCTTGTGCAGCGTATGAGCAGCTATGGGCTTCCAGCAGGAGGATTTCAGCCTCATCCCCCATCCAAAGGCTTCAAGAAGAGTATGTGGTCTTTCCTATTCCTTCATTTGCTCATGCTGCTGATGTGCATCTTTACAATAAACATGAATTATTTAATGCATGACTTGGTTTTAAGGTTACGTGGAAAATGAGAAACGTGGGAGGAAAAACTGATTCAAAGACAAATTTTGCTCCTGTATATACAGGTAGAAAGCTTAAATGTAGCTTTTAACACCAGGAATAAGGATGAATTTTCCTGTGAACAGGATTTAGACTCCTTCCAGATATCCCAGAGCTCTATAATTTCATGTGAGCTCTGTCTGTGATATCTGGTACCTGGAGAGTTGCAGGCTTGTTGATGATAATCAAAAATTCTCCTGTGGTCATTTTAAAAGAAAAGTTGAAACATGAAAACATAAGTTTTCCTGCAAATTCCAGGCTTTGACAAGGAAACACTGTGCAGTTCAGAATCCTGATAGACTTGTTTCTGGTCTGAAGGGGGAGTTGGTGATGTTAACAAAAAGTAGTGATTTTCCTTTTGTTGTAACAGTTACCCTCAGATTGGCCAAGAGTGTGACATTGGTGCTTCTGTATCTGTGATTTTTGTTATAATGCCAGATTTTACATCAAGGTGACTAAAGCCTAGAGCAGAAAACTTGCCTTCCCCTGCATCCAGCAAATGGGCTTGTGATTTGTACTTGGACATACTAATCTCTTGTAAGATATTGCTTTAAATTACTGTGGCTTCCTCTGTCTTACAAGGTTTTGAAGGCATTTATAATTTAAGCTTGCTTTTTAAAAAAGAATTCAGAACTTACTGGTTCTGGCATGTTTATGTTTGAGGTTTTGCCTATAAAAGAAAAGCCACTAGTTGTCTTTTAAAACCCTGAAATGGGACCACCACCTCTACAAATTTGTTGAGACTTTGTTCCAGGAAGCTAAAGACTCAAAATCACTTTGTAGTGACTCTGATCTAAAGACAATTGTTGGCAACAGCAGGTGGGTGCCTGTCAGATGTTTACACAGCAGGCTTTGGAAAAATCCAACCTGAAAGATTAATGCTGTTCCTAAATAAATACAGCCAGACTCTAAAAGGGAATCAATGTGATCCTTATGGGTCTTCCCAGCTGGAGGTACTGTAGGATTCTGTGAACATGGTCTGATACCAGGTCAGCTGTCAGCTGTGGTTCTGGTCACTCTAACCTTGGAATGTTTCCATATTTTCTGTGTCACATTCTCATGCTGGTGGCCAGGGTAGAAGGTACAGCTTGGTCTCAAACTCTGCAGAACTCTGGCTACTCTCATCCTGCTGGAGAAGTTCTCCTTCCAAGCAGTTCCCTTTAGGCACACAGCTGTTCACCTGGTGCAGTGACAGTGCCTGCATTTCCATTTCACCTGCTGTTCCCTTTTTCCTGGAAGACTGTTTAAACAGCTCCTGCAGATCCTGTTTGCTTTGTGCCTGGGCAATCACTTGCTTTCCAGAGCTTAGTTGTCTTTGTGTTCCTGGTTTTTCACTTGCTGAAATGAGGTTTACAATGTTAAAACCAGAGTTAAGTTTCTTTTAGGAAGCTCTCCCCAGATTCAGGTGTTTTTGTGTCAGGTGGGTGGTAAGCTGCAGGCAGAATTCCTATCAGTTAAGATGTCTGCCTTTGTTCAGCAGAAGGAAGATACAGAAGGTGTGCTAAGTGATGGCAGCAAAGAGCTAAATTTGGTTTACCCTATACAAAACAAACAAAACCTGCAGCCAGACAAGTTATTTTGGAAAGGGACAGAATTGCCTGCAGGCTGCTAGCCCAGCAGTGCTGCAGCAGCACGTGAAGCTGGAGTGCTGTTCTCTGAGAGTTCCCTTCCTAGGTTATTCTAGAGATTTTTGAAAGTGGGAGGCAGTACTTCCTAACCTGTGTCACTGGAAACAGACCTCAGAGGAGAGGGAAGTTTCTGGATGTGAAATGCATCCATGGGTTTCACCCCCACTCCCATTTAGATATAATTACACTATGAAAAGGAACACTGAGATCAGATTTATACCAAATGGCAGGGAATTTTTAATTTGTCTTTTTTTGGTATCAGTTAATCTCCTACAAAGCAGAAGCTTTGAAAGCACTGCAGGAGGCAGTAAATGCCATTGAACCATTTATTGCAATTACTCTTAGCTGAACAATCCCTCTGGGCTCATGCATGAGTTCCAGTGGAGGTAAAAACAGGGTGTATTACGTGGGCAATTATGTGGTATTAGAAATAAAAGCTTCATATTTCTGGTTTATTTGTTTCTTGCACAGATCATATACCAGCATGTAGAAAATTCTTGATTTGATGAGCCCTCTGAAATTTTAGATGCTGAATATCATTCTGATGCCTGGCCTGTTTTGTACTGAGGATGCTGGGTGTGGTTTTCTGTGCCTTGCTCTGGACTTTGAACAGAAAGACAAGGATCAAGCTTGGAGGCAGTATCTGTGTTTTGAAATGTTCTTGCTCAGCTAATCTTAATTGCTGAAGCTTGAGTGTGGAAGGAGTACAAAGTATAAGAGAGAGCATGGAAATCACACAGCTCCTGTAAGCTGAGGCTTTACCACTTCAAACTTTTGATTGATATTTTCATTTAAACTGTGGCAGATCGTTTTTGAGGAGGATAGGGAGCATGCATAGGTCATAGCTCAAGGTGATAATTGTCTTCAGAAGCATGCTGGCTGCTCTGTTGTGGGAAAGGTCTGAAGGCATGGCCTCGTGTTTGAAGGAGAAGTGCATGAACTGTCTGGGCTCAGCAGCAGCACTCCAGGAAATGTGCAGGGTAATTAGGCAGTGTGGCTTCACACCACTGTGCCTGCAGGGCTTGGGTTGTCAGAAGCCACTTCAATGCTCTCCCCTCTCAGGATGTCATTTTGCCTTGTTAATGCCTGCAGAGCTTTAGTGATATGGGGCAAACAGCTAAAGACTGCGCTTGATTTTAATCTTGCCTTTGTCAAAGACTGTTAATTGACAGTTTGAATTACTAGATGCCATACTGGCACTGAGAAAAGGGAGGGATTTTTTTTTTAATTCATAGATTAAAATGAATTCAGATTTTAAAATATGAGCCCAGCAAATGTTGGCATTACCTCAGAGCTGTGGTTAGCAAGGTTCTTGTTAGAAGCCAGAAGGTCTGTAAGCTCTCCAGTGTGGTTCCTGCTTTCAGGATTACTTAAGGACTGGAGGCTCAAACGTGTGCATTTTCTTCCAAGTAGGAGCTAACTGGCAGTGGTTGCCATTCCTGCAGATTTTAGTTGGGAAATAGCTTGAGAAATCTCTGTAGTGGGGATTTACCTCACTTGCTTGTGTCAACATGCTTTTTATAGCAGGTTGGTAATTGATACAGTGTTCATTTGTCAAAACAATGTCTGCCTTGCCTAAGGTGACCCAAGCAAACCATAAACTGGATCAAAAGCTACATAGGTTTTTGGTATAGTCTTCAGGAGCAGATGAGTTGTCCTTGATGAGTGCTCTCACTGCTGGTGTTTCCCCTGAATCAGGGTCCAAGAAGAGGCAGTGCAAGGTGCTCTTCGAGTACATTCCACAGAATGAGGACGAGCTGGAGCTCAAGCTGGGGGATGTGATTGACATCATTGATGAGGTAAGTGTTCTACAGAGCTGGCTATTCATGTGCTGAGAGTCAAACCATGTTTTTGGCTGATTACTTGTATTACAGGCATGTCAGGAAAATAGCATGGGAAGTAGTGTTTTTGCAGCTAAAGTTAGTAGCTGAGGAGTTTTTTCTCTCAGGATCTAATACTCAAATAATGAATGCTATATGTTTAGAAGAAATATTTGTTCATCACAGTAATAAACTGTGATCTGTTGCATAGATTCATTTTTTGAAAGGGTTTTGCAGTTCTTTGGTGCTGTCTGTGTGATCCTTGGCTTTAGGATGCTTGTGATAAAACTGTTGGACTACTTTCTATAGGCTGACTTACTCCAGATTGGTATAGGTGAAAAATGTTATTTGACATGATTTGCCAGTTTCAAGCTCTCTTGTAAACTCATGGAGTGGGAGTAATTTGTTATTTTTTCTAACCCAAGTGCTTCCTTGGTATCTGTTCCATTCAGTAGCCGAGGTGGGAAGCTTGTATGTGTAAGAGGAGCGTCTCTTCCAAATGTGAAATCTGTCAGGGAAACTGTGGAAAAGATCAGAGTGATTGTGGAAGGAACCTTTTTAGAATTGGGTGGAAAACTTCTGCACAGCAGGCTCTGACCTTCACTGGTGCCATCTCTTCCTCCCCGAGGCTCTAAGGAAGAGGAGAGTGAAGCTTTCTTTCTAGCCATGTGTTATTGCTGGTGCTTTTTAAGTAACTTTTTGAGACTGTTTTTCACGTGCATGACTCTCTTTGGAAGAGAGTGCTAACCTGACAGTTGCCAGGAAGGACTCTTCTATTTTCCCAGTAGTGAAAAAAACTGTGCCCTTAGATACATTTGCACTAATACTTCCAGAATTTAATATCTGGGAGTAAACAGAGCGAGTGACTTGCAAAACCTGCTCACTAAACTGAGTTTCATAAATACCTTTGTGTGTGGGTGTTTTTAGAGGAGTGTTCCTGGGTAACCTCAGCAGTTTAATTTGGGGATGGTGCCTGCACGGGCAGTTGTGACTGGATGCTCCAGTGTAACATTCATGAGAGAGCACGTGCAGTGAACTGCTGTGGAAACTGCTGTTCTGTCTGCGCGTGTCAGCATCTGGAATTATTTTCAGTGTCCTCTACCAGAGACATCCAAGCAGCCAAACAGAATAAAAAGATCAGAGCATTTCCTCATCTGGTTTCTTAAGAAAGTGTGGACTATATTTTATTATTTTGATTTTGTTAGTCGCCATGCTTATTCCTTTTTTAATGATTTGAAAAGATGTTTTTGTAGTACCCAGTCTTTGCTACTTCTTTGAGAAACTGTTAACAAATTCTTAGGGAAATGCTACCTGGTAGACAGATACTGCTGCTTCCTGTGATCACAGAGCTGTTTGCACACTGTTTTCATGATGATGCAGAAGAGACCTGACAGGTGTAGACTACATCTGTCTGCTCCATGAAACTGGGACCAGAAGTGTAGAGAATGGTAGCATATACTGTCTATTGGTTGTGCAATATGCTGGGATAGCTTGTCTTAGGTAACTTTTTCCTCACTGCTATGAGATGGTTTGCCTCTGTTTATATAGAAAAGGTGCTGTTTCTGCACATGCAGATGACTTGTAATTGTTACTTCAAGGAGAGATCATTTGGTCACCTCTTACTGTGGGGAAAATACGGTAAAATCGGCTCTGTGAGGGGATCAGCTCTATCAGTTACTTGAGAACAATTCTATATTTAACCCTTGAGTGGATTTTGTAAATTGACTGTAAATGACCACTGATCATGAAATCAAAGGTGGAGGCAAATGGGTTCAGAAATTAAATGGTTGATATTGAAGAGAGCAGAAGTAACTTTGGGAAGAAAATTGTGCTATATGCTGGCTGAATCCACAGGGCTTTTTGTTTATAGAACATCATGTGGGTTTTATACATGAAGAACATGCACAGAGTGCATGTGATGACTGTGCACTGATGAAAACCTCTGATTCTCCTTTTTGTCTTCCCCTCTCTCCTGTCAGGAGCAGCATTAAATAGCAGATTTATTTTTGTGGTATTATATTTTTAGTATTTACATACTGTTTTTTCAAGCAAAATAAAATTTCATACAACATAATTAGGAAAGTTTTTAATAAAAAAATAAAACAAACCAGATTGGTAAAGCTGCTTATTTCAGCCTTCTTCTCCATTTTTTTCCTTAGAAGTCTGAGTTTTTCATAGCAATAAGTCAATGGGATTTTCACTGGAAAAAAAGTTCTGGTGTGTTCCAGAGCTGTGCCTCCCTCTTGTGGAAATGGGATCATATGATAATGTTTTGGAATGGAAGAGAAGGGTTATGAAATTGTCATCTGTGTTGCTGCTGTGAACAGATGTGCAGATGTTCTCCACCAAAGCATGGAGAACTTCTTTAGCCTGTGTCTTAATGTTGATGAAAGAAACCTTTTGTGGCAGTACAGTTTGTGTATAGTCAGGGGTTTACAGAAAGGCAGTATGATGAGGTTGAAGGGAGTGTGCCCAAGAAATTTTGGATTTGTTGCTGAATGCCTGAGTTGGCATTGCTTTGCTTTGCTGTAAAGTGCTTTGCTGACCACATCTCTTGGCAGAAGAATAAATGGATGCTCAATTTGCTTTCTGTATTGTAGCCATTAAAATTCCCTTTCTCGTGGCTCCTGAGTGAGTGGTGTGGGTGAGTCAAGGTATTTATATTTTAGTTTTCTGTTACATGTTCCATAAAGCCTGAGGTGCCAGAGCCTGGGCAGCACTTCTCAGTAATCTGTGCTTAAAATTTGTTTCAGAGGACCAGTCTCTGAGACTCAACCATCCACAACAAAGCTGTATTTTTGCACCAGGATGCCTTTAAAAACAACAGTGCTCTTTTCACTGCCTGTGTCTGCAGCTGCCAGGTTCTGCTGGGGCTCTGTTTGCCTGGAGGTGGGCTGGCATTGGGAAACTGTGCCTGTGTGTCAGGCGTAGTGACCTACAAAGCCAGGCTAAAAAAAGATATTGCAAACAGCTGCTGCTTTGGTTTTTCTTTTCCTTTTGCTTTGCTTTCTTAAAAACAGCTTTCCAGCCCCAAAACAGGGCAACCTAAATAAAAGATTCTAACAATTTATCTTAATTACAGTTTTTAACTAGTGTTCATTAGTTAAATAGACTGAATTGATTTAAGAAATTTTGAAAACTGCATAAATTCCAAGAGCACAATTCTTAGTCCTTTGGCTAATCATTTTACTCCATCAATTCTTCCTGCCCAGCTTTTGCTTGTTCTGCTTTAGACCATGTGAGGTATTCTGGATAAACTTCCCAAGATATTTCTAGCCTTTGGACTGCTGTGTGCCACTACAAAATCCTCGTGGATTCAGCAATGTGGGGCAGGTCCCTGCCCCTGTGGGGCATGTAGGGCCAGGCTGTGCTGTTCAGCCTCCTGCCAGGGGTGGATAGCTTAGTTTTCCGTTACTCTGATGTCCTTAAGGGCTTTTCTCTGTTCTACCCAACATTATCTGTAGAAATTTTGTCTGTGAAATTTGTCATTTGATTGAAATTGTGTGAAGCCGCCCTGTGGAAATGAGGCCAGTTGGGAGCAGGACGGGTGGAAACTGGACAAGGCAGAGAAAAAGGCAGATGGACAGCAAGAACATGTAAAAATTTCCATGGACACGCAGACTCACAGTTTCATCTGTATTTCATGAACAGTTTAATACTTTCTTGCTGTGTTAAATGTGCAATGCCTCTTATTCTATCTTGAGAAAGCTGATGAGCATTTTGCTGCTTTTCAGGATTAACTGGCATGGGGCTAAACTCCTGTTCTAGGATCTTTGCTGTAGTGGTACAAGTAACATTAAATTGTTTTCTTGTTCTTCTTTTTGGCTAATGCTTCTACATCTCTGATAGGTTTCTTTATAGAGAAATCATGATAATTTGAACTTTCCCCAAAGTTGGTTGTAGAGTTTGTGTGGAATTGATAGGAATTTCCTTTCACTCCACTGGTAATATACAAAATATTTCTGTACAGGTAGAAGAAGGATGGTGGAGTGGAATACTGAATGGCAAGGCAGGGATGTTTCCTTCCAACTTTGTGAAAGAATTGGAATCAACAGATGATGGAGAAACACAGGATGCTCTGGATGACACAGGTAATGTTCTGTTTGTTGCAAACTCTTAATAAAGTAATTTTTGATTTCTGGTATAATTTGGAGTATTATGGTTAAAGTACAACAGAGTTGTAAATTCAGTCTTCCTAAGAATGGTGTTTCAATTTCTTTTTATAAAGTGTTGATGCTGAATATGATGATACCTGTTTGCTCTCACTTCACTCATAATAAAATTGCAGTCAAGGTCCTAATTTTACAAATGTGTTCTACACTTTATCACTAGAAATTGTATCATATTCAAAACAGATATTTTTTAGAATTGGATAGAAAATTAGTCTTTTGTTTAGTAGCCTTTTTCAGTCTTATTCTCACAGACATGAGCTCTCTAAAACAGAAAAATAAAGTGTTCAAACAATTCATTTGAGAGTCAGAACAGTTTGGAAAGCCTCAACTTAAAATGAGTCCAGGGAAGGAGAGCCTGGTTCTTAGGCCTTAGATTATGTTCTAATCTAACAGTAAGATGTTTTTAAGGCAGAATTTTCATTTGGCTGTCCTTTCTGGCTATGACTGTGTAGCTGGTGCAGAAGCAGATGCTGTGTGGCTGAGTGGTGCCAGGCAGGTCTGTGCTTTACAGGCAATTACTCTGTTCCCTCCAAAATGCACTTTAGAAATGTTTCAGTCTCTGATGATCAGTTGAAGGGGTCTTGTGATATGGTATTGCTGGAACAGGACATTCCCATTTTCTTGGGAATGTCTTAGCAGGAGTTAATTGATTTTTAGAAGATAGTGGTGTAATGTTCAAGGAAAACAGATTACAATTTTTTTTTACCTTGTGATAATGTGCACCCTCATTTACATGTCCAGTACTGATTGCTCCAAACAAGGGC
>VWYE01014584.1:242338-280118 GCA_013398995.1 Alaudala cheleensis
GATAAACTTCCCAAGATATTTCTAGCCTTTGGACTGCTGTGTGCCACTACAAAATCCTCATGGATTCAGCAATGTTGGGCAGGTCCCTGCCCCTGTGGGGCATGTAGGGCCAGGCTGTGCTGTTCAGCCTCCTGCTAGGGGTGGACAGCTTAGTTTTCCATTACTCAGATGTCCTTAAGGGCTTTTCTCTGTTCTACCCAACATTATCTGTTGAAATTTGTCATTTGATTGAAATTGTGTGAAGCCGCCCTGTGGAAATGAGGCCAGTTGGGAGCAGGACGGGTGGAAACTGGACAAGGCAGAGAAAAAGGCAGATGGACAGCAAGAACATGTAAAAATTTCCATGGACACGCAGACTCACAGTTTCATCTGTATTTCACGAACAGTTTAATACTTTCTTGCTGTGTTAAATGTGCAATGCCTCTTAATCTATCTTGAGAAAGCTGATGAGCATTTTGCTGCTTTTCAGGATTAACTGGCATGGGGCTAAACTCCTGTTCTAGGATCTTTGCTGTAGTGGTACAAGTAACATTAAATTGTTTTCTTGTTCTTCTTTTTGGCTAATGCTTCTACATCTCTGATAGGTTTCTTTATAGAGAAATCATGATAATTTGAACTTTTCCCCAAAGCTGGTTGTAGAATTTGTGTGGAATTTATAGGAATTTCCTTTCACTCCACTGGTAATATACAAAATATTTCTGTACAGGTAGAAGAAGGATGGTGGAGTGGAATACTGAATGGCAAGGCAGGGATGTTTCCTTCCAACTTTGTGAAAGAATTGGAATCAACAGATGATGGAGAAACACAGGATGCTCTGGATGACACAGGTAATGTTCTGTTTGTTGCAAACTCTTAATAAAGTAATTTTTGATTTCTGGTATAATTTGGAGTATTATGGTTAAAGTACAACAGAGTTGTAAAGAATTCAATCTTCCTAAGAACAGTTTTTCAATTTCTTTTTAGAAAGTGTTGATGCTGAATATGATACCTGTTTGTTCTCACTTCACTCATAATAGAATTGCAGTCAAGATCTTAATTTTACAGATGTGTTCTACACTTTATCACTAGAAATTTTATCATATTCAAAGCTGATATTTTTTAGAATTGGATATAAAATTAGCCTTTTGTTTAGTAGCCTTTTTCAGTCTTATTCTCACAGACATGAGCTCTCTAAAACAGAAAAATAAAGTGTTCAAACAATTCATTTGAGAGTCAGAACAGTTTGGAAAGCCTCAACTTAAAATGAGTCCAGGGAAGGAGAGCCTGGTTCTTAGGCCTTAGATTGTGTTTTAATCTAACAGTAAGATGTTTTTGAGGCAGAATTTTCATTTGGCTGTCCTTTTTGGCTATGACTGTGTAGCTGGTGCAGAAGCAGATGCTCTGTGGCTGAGTGGTGCCAGGCAGGTCTGTGCTTTACAGGCAATTACTCTGTTCCCTCCAAAATGCACTTTAGAAATGTTTCAGTCTCTGATGATCAGTTTGAAGGGGTCTTGTGATATGGTATTGCTGGAACAGGACATTCCCATTTTCTTGGGAATGTCTTAGCAGGAGTTAATTGATTTTTAGAAGATAGTGGTGTAATGTTCAAGGAAAACAGATTACAATTTTTTTTTACCTTGTGATAATGTGCACCCTCATTTATGTGTCCAGTACTGATTGCTCCAAACAAGGGCCTGCTCAGACATAGGGAAGAGCCTGGCTTGGAATTTTTTTTTTGGAAATTGTGTAAATCACAGTAGCATAAAACACGAGTTTGACTCGAGCAGTCCCAAAAGCTCAGTGGCTGTTTCCTTGGAGGTCAGGTTCCCTGAGTTTAGTGGGGTCTGGTGCAGTGAATTTACAAATGGGTATGTGTTGGTCTTAATTCCTTAGTACTGAGATCAGTGACACTGCGCAGTAATTTGAAATAATTGTATTTTCTGTCAGTACTTAACAGGTTGATGTGTTCAGCCCCTCATCCCCCAGGGTTTATATTTAATGCTCAGTAGTTTCACAGTCAGGGTCTGGAGTATCTTTTTGTTCCCTCCTCACTATTGGGAAACAGTGACTTCTTTCACTCATCTGTGCTCATTCAAAGGTGCAGCCTGGACTTTGCCCATCAATAGGATCTTTAGCTGTCCTGGGAGACTTCTGAGGGGGATATAACTAAATAAAGAGCATCTGGGTAGACAAAAGATGAGCAACTGAAGTCAAGAGCAACTTAGCTTCATTGTACCATCAAAATATCTTAAATTTATGATAAAAGGAAGAGGTTTTAATGCTTCTTGCAGTTCACAAGCCTGCATGGGTTGAAAAGAACTTGAACTTAGGCTAAAAGCTGTGGAGGCCATTTTGACTTTGATTTATAAAAGCTGTCTGTTTCCACATGGCTGTCTCCTGGAATTCTGCATGCAAAAATTACTTGCCTATGTATACTAATTTGTGGGCTTTAACAGATGTAACCATAACTTTAAAATTAAAAATTAAAATAAAAAGTTGTGAAGCTCTTAGCAACAAAATTAAGTTATTCTCAGAAATATATTTCGGGGGGGTGGATAAATGCTGTCCCTTAAAACTGAAAGATTGCAAGAATTGTAAACAGTTGAGTTATTCAGCAGTGATTAATTTGCAACAACTATATCTGATTTGAATGCTTGGAGCATTTTGAGCAATAGGAAAATGTCATTCTGGTTCCCTGAGAGGCATCACTCTGTCACTGAAATACACTGTGTTTTCCTGTGGCAGTTGAAGCATGTTTGGATTCATTATGGACCTTTATTGATTATTGCTTTCTGTGGCTGTAGCTGTTCAGATGAGAAGCTTTTAAATGTTGGACTAAAATGCCATTTTCGGAGAGTGTATAAGCAGTGTTTCATAAAACTAATGGAAAACACTGGCATTAACGGGCTGTGGAGCCTGAGTGCTAATTGAAATAGCAAGAATATTAGTAAGCTGTTGACTTAGTTGCCAGAATAATCAGGGCAAAACTGGTCTGATTTAAGTTGGTCTTATTTTAAATATAAAATGAGAACAAATGTGAGCTGTTACAGCTACAGTGGTGTTTCTAGGAAAGCTCTTTATCAAAAGCAGTGCACAAAGCTTTGCTGCTTCTACTTCTTTTCCCAGAAGAACTAAATAATAATTTCAGCTTTTAAAATAGCTTTCCCTTTCTTATTTTATTTTCAGAGCCTGTTTTCAATAGTCCTACCTCACCTGTGACCTCTCCAGGAAATGGGAGTGAACCTGCTTTGGGACCAGCACAGCCAAAGAAAATCCGAGGTGTTGGGTTTGGAGATATCTTTAAGGAAGGCTCAGTGAAACTTAAAACAAGATTATCCAGTAATGAATCAGAAGATAAAAAACAAGATAAGGTTTGTAGTAGTACATATTGTTCTTTTGGGGTTTCCTTTAAAAATAATTTAGGAGATGTGAAATCTGACCATTATCCTCTCACAGGGCTCTTGCCTATAAAACAAAACAAATCCCCTCAAATTTGATTCACAGTAAGTAGTATTTAACATTGATTCCAAAAGGTCATTCAAATGTTTGGTATTTAAACCATTAGAGACTGAAAACCAAGCTGACACATAAATTGTGATTTCAGAGCCATGTGGTGAAAGACACAAGGACATCTCAAACACATCTGCAGTGAGGTCTCATAGTTCACCTAGTAATAGACTTCATATATAGTCTGGGAGATTAGGTCTACCTAGGAAAGTTAAATTTGTCATTTAAAACAAGAAGTATTTTGGCATTTCTTTGTGTTTTTGGCTTATTTGGGTTCTTTTTCTCAAATTTTGGCAGATGTTGAGATGGCTGTTTTAGGTGTCAACTGCCATTACCTTCAGTGAGTGCTGCCAAGCTTCTGGCTTCATAAATTACTGGTTGTGTAAGCCTGTAAAGCCTGAAAAGTGCAGTTCTAGGATTTTGCATTTACTTTACCCCATTTTTTTATGAGTGAGTGGGAAAAGGAGCACTTCTATTCTTTGTTTGAATTTTATTTTAGTCTGAACTCGAGAGTGCTCTTACAAAGCACAGCAATGATGCTCAGTCCTTTAACTTGAATTTATTATTCCAAGAGCTTATATATGGATTTTTGGCTTTTGATAAATTAAAGGCAGCTGAGATAGTCCAGAATTTCAGTTTTGACTCAGGTGATCAAGAAAGCTTTGAAAGCCTTGGTCCATTTCAATTTTTGTTTGTTTGTTATGGTCATTAATGCTGTTTTGATGAGTGGTTTGTTTTCCTCTGCCATGGTAATAATTGTAATGGTGTAGGGCAAAAAGTGAGGTGAATCCCTGGGAGGAGGGAGGGTCAGAAGCTTCCTTGAATGTGTTTTCCCTCAATAGCAATGCTCAGAGCAATTGCATGGTGTGTGTAGTGTTTGTTTCTGGCCTGGTCAGAGCATCAGATGATTTGGAAAAGCTGCAAATGTGTTGCCTTCTGTTTAAAGCTGGGGAATGTTGCTTCCTAAAGAGGGTGTTCTTTAGAAGAGAAGGTCTGTGGCAGACCTTACTGCAACCTTTCAATATATAGATGGATCTATAGATGGAGAGAGACTTTTTACTGAAGCCTGTAATGACAGGACAAGGGGAAATTGCTTAAACTGAAAGAGGGGAGATGTAGGAAGAAAAGAGGTGAGATGAGGAAGATGTTCTTCATGGTGAGAGAGGTGGGCTGCTGGAACAGGTTGCCCACACAAGTTATGGTTACCACATCTTTGGAATTGTTCAAGGCTGGACTGGATGGGGTATTGAGCAGCCTGATTCTGTGGGAGGTGTCCCTGTGCTCCCGGCAGGGAGCTGGACTTGGATGGTCATTGAAGGTCCCTTCCAACTCAAAGCTTTCTGTGATTCTGTGTACTCACATGGGTTCTCCTCATTCCTCTCCTTTGTCCCTTGATGTGGCAATCTGTGATCACTACATCTGCATGTGAATGCTGTTAGAGGAGGTTTTCAGGACCTAGCTTTCAGTTTGCTTTCTTGTCATGAGATTGATTGTTCAATTCACCTTGTTACTTGGGAATATAAAGAGCCTATCCAAACTTGTGCAATTAATATGAAGTCTGCTCAGACCTTCTGAATTGTTCTATTTGGCTGTGTATAAGCAATAAAATATGCTGTTGATGCTGTGCAGTTTTGGTTGGCTTTCTGGAAAGGTCTTGTAGGTCATTTCTTATCAAGAGAGGAAATGAAGTGAGAAAACAGTTTTGCATAGCTTAATGCCAGAGAAATAAACAATTCAGTTTAGCACTTAATATTGCACTTACACTTGTTGCCAAAGTCATCCCAACGGTGGACAGACTTGCATAACAGCATGGAGAGCCCAAGGGATATAATTCTCATGAAGCTCTTGTGAAAATAGATGGCTTCCTTGGATTTGTGCTTAACTAGCTTTGGGGATAGCTGATGAAATGCTGGTAGAGCACTGTCAGTCTTTTAAGACAGTAAGAAAAAAAAATGCTGTGTAGAGGAGAGAGGGCTCTTTTCCCTTGGAAAATTCAGACTGTTGAGCACAGGAAGGCTGAGCACTGATGGATCTGAAGTGCCCAAGAGTGTATAGGCTGCTGCAGGAGGTCATTCCAGCTCTTTCAGCATTCTGCCTGGGCTCAGGCTATTTATACCCTGTCTGCCTAAACTTCCTCTCCTTCTCCTAATTGCATCTTATTTTGGAAGGGGGAAATGCAGAGAACTATTTCCATGTTGGAGGTGTTTAATCTCAGAGGAGGGTTATTTTAGTGCTTTCTTCATATACCATTCTGGAGAGAGTTAAATTGCATAGGTACTGCAGGGACATCCCAAGTGACTTTGGCTTCCTCTGTGGTGTGTCAGAGACACCAAGCACCAGCCTACAGGTACTGTCTGGTTCCAAGGAGAGTAAATCCAGTTCCTCTGACAGTAGAAGGTTCTGCAAAGTTGAACTGTAGATGAAAATGAGCAGAGTAACTAAACGTGGTGGGATTTTTCACATCACTAATGCTGTTAGAGCTGCTCAGGTAAGTACTGGCTGTAAGATCATATTCTGTGTTTGTAGCTCTTTGGGTGCGAAGAAGTTGGATGCAGTTGAAGCTGTCAGAATCTGCCTGGCAGCTCAGTAAGTTTCTGAGGGGGAAAGTGAAATATTCTGTAATTTATTTTGGTTAGATGTTAACTCTGACACTTGTGGCAATGCCTCTTTGTTCTTTCATTTAGGATAGTTCTCTAGTGACACTGAATCTGTTCTGTACAAATTGCTGAGAGTGAAGGGAAGCTGGGGATGGGTTTTCATGTTTTCTTTCATTTGTCTGAGTAGTTAAAAAGTGCTTGTCTGAGGTGGTGTATGGCTGCTGAATATCCCTGCCTTATTCCAGTGCAAAGGAAGCATGGCCAGGGAGTTCCTCTGAGCAGAGCTGTTAAATGACTGCTTCTAATATGTGCTGGAGGAGGCAATATTCAGGCTAATGGGAGAGTAACACCTGGAACTGCTGAAATAGAATTGCTGAAGTATATTTGGCCATATCCTGAGATCAGCTTCCAGTTTGAAAGCTGTGCTCTGTCTTTAATCAGTAGACAAACTATTATTGCAGTGTCTGTAATAAAGTAAATACAGTAAGCTAAGTGCTTAGTGGGAAAGCTCATTAAATCTCTTGAAGATGGTAATTTTCATCATCTCAGCTAATGAAAAATTCAGTGTGTTCTGTAGCCTAACCAAAAGCAAAACTCTAAAGAAATTTTGTTAATGAAGTTCTTTTCCCTTCCTGCAGCCATTACCTAACCATCCCCCTGGAACAAAGTTAATTCATTTTCCCAGTGTAACAAAACCCGAAAACACACCTGAAGTAATGAAACCAGAAGCTGAAAGTAAACCAAAAGGTAAGGCTGATGGATATTTACATCTGTTACTTGGTAGTCCTTTCTTGTGAACTCTTTGGTTATCCTTTTTTTTTGTGTGTTAAAATCTAAAACATCTGCATGTATTGGAGTTTTGTGTAATGTTCTGTACCTTTGAGGACTTATGCAAGTCTAGAAAAGTTTAAAGGAATTTTTGCTTACATTTCTGTAGAAAAGGAATCAAAAACATTTGTACAGTTATCTCTCAGAACAAAATAAGGCTGGAGTGGGAACTTTTATTGCAACAGTCCTTCATTAATTTTCTGTTGATGTGTTGAGAAGGATTTACTTTCTGCCTGGTTTTATTCTGATGGGGTGCTGGAGACCAATTTCCATGGAACAGTCTCCCAGCACAATTTCTGTCCCCAGGTTACACAAGTTCCTCTTTAGGCTCAGGATTTTCTGTGGAGGTGGCAGTGTGAATCAGAAGGTTGGTGTTTATGTTGTGTTGAGGTCTGTTCTCTTGAGAATCCAATTTCATTGTGATTCTGTTTATACTGTTATTTTATTGTTCTTTTTTTATTTTCTCTGAAGAGTTTATGACTTCATTTAGCTGCCAAATTGCACAGTTTTATCAAGAGGGATATTTTTAAGCCAATCCAAAACATCTTGTGGGAGTGCCAGCCCTGTATGAAAAATTAACTTTGATTATGTGATGTGTTCACTGCTCATTTCCCTGGGTCCAGAGCAGACGTTTTGTCAACTTCTGCATTGTAATTTTAAGTATATTTTTGTTTTATGTGGAAATACCTTATTTTGGTGTGTTGTTTTCTATGGAATGCATAATTCACAGAAATAAAAAAGCTTCAGCATCTTGCTTTTAAACCATTGCAGTGCAATTGCTCTAAGAACCAGCAAGACAATGTGCAGCCCTGAGCATTGTGAAATTTGACTTGTCTAAAACTTTGCATAAGAATTAACTCACTCTGCCTAGAGAAAGATCCCAACATTCAGTGCTGGACACCCAATACATTCAGCATTTAGCTCCTTTCATACTTTCAGGTGCATCTCATGCTAAAAGCATGGGAGTTGGACTAATCCTGTAGCCATGCTGAGTCTCTTTCCCAGAGAAACAAATATATCAGAGAGGAACTTAAATGTGACAGTAATAGAATCTGTAGCAGAACATCAGTAGTTAATACCTATAGACACCAGATAAGAACATCTTAAAACTTAGGAAGAAAGCTTGTTTTTCTTCCTTAGTGTTTTATTTAAATATAGACCATAGTGTAGTTTTTTTATGTCTCATCCTCAGTTTTGACAGACCAGGTTTTCAAATAAACTGGGTTCATCTGTTAGCAGATAAACACACATCTCTGAAATGTTTAGGCTAGGGTGGCTTATTTTGTACTGAGGTTCTTCTGATTTTGGAAGCTTGTTTTGGCCTCTGATATAAGTATGTAAAAATATTTTCTTTAAAAAGTAAAATAATCACAATTTGACCCCTCTTTCCCTCTGTTATGTTAGGATACATAATATCCATGATTCCTGCTACTCTTGCTAATGCCTAGACTTTGAAAAAGACTTATTTTAAAATAAGTGCTTTTAAAAATATTTATTGAAATTTAAGTTCTGTAAAGTGAAACTGGGCAAAATACCAGGCTCATAGAAGAAGATGTTAAAGGGGAAATTGTACAAACTCCTGTGTCTGGGTTTCCTGGTGGTGCTGATGCTGGGGTTCCCAGCCTGGCACGTGGGGACACCTGGGCAGGTGCAGGGCTCCCTGTCCCCAGCCCTTCCTGGCAGCTGGCACAGAGTGAAGCTTCCCCCTTCTGGCACTGCTTTTTGTCTGCTCTGGGACTTGGTCTGTGTGAGGGGGGAGAAGTGCCTGGGGGAAGAGAGGAGGTAAAGGGTTGTACTGGCCAACTCCCCAGGCAGCAAGGAAATGCATGTGTTTTCACCAAATCAGGATGTAGTGGAATGTATTAGTCACACATGACTACTGATAAAATCCTCACATTTCATAGATATTTGTAGTCTACCTGTTAAATTTTTTTTTAGAGTCAATATGAATTTTGGGCTTTGGACCTCAATTTAAATCTGTTTGATGTGGTTCTTATGTTTCTGTAATTCTTCATGAACCACAATGTATCAGACTATAGCCGAACTTTTTTGATTACTAGATAAGAGATCAAAATAATACAAGTTCTTGTACCTAAGATTGCTCATGTGGTTACATATCTGTGTGTGTACATACATAAATCTCTATATATGATCTCTAAGCTTGGCATATTTTGGCATTTTAACGTAGTGGTTATCACTGGTTTTTATTTGTGAATACAACTGGTGCATTTTCAAACTGAAGATGTGTATCTTGTTTAAACAAAATACAACAAAAAGATTAAAAAAAGCAAAAAGGTTTGACTGCAACTGATTTATGCTCTCACCACCCAGCAAAAGCTGTCATTAAGAACTGCGGGTGATTCTGTGATTCTGTGACTTTATGGTGTGCTGCTCTCACTGGAGGTGAAGCAGCTGCTCACTGTGGTGTCAGTGCCAACACCTGATAGGTTATGGCAGCACCAAAAGAGCCCTTTTTGTTTGCTTTCTCTTTCTTAGTGTCAGATACAGAAATCCAACCTTTAGATCTGCTAAATTATTTTGAATGTGCTGGGGTTTAAAAGTCTATGTATTTTGGCCTTTCTCATGGTTGTTTTTGTGCCAGTGTGGGAAAGGAAAACAAATCCTCTTGCTTTTTCTGTTGTTCCTACAATTTAAAATGGATTCGTTTAGAACAAATGGAAAGAAGAGTTATTCTTTGTGCTTTTGCAGAAGAGGCTGTGGCTGAGTTGATGGCTCAGATGAGCTCTGGTTTCAGGTTCTTAGCCAAGGAATGCCTTTGCTAAAGTTACTTGGTTTCACTGCACAGTTACTGAAGTCTGCTGCTTGAAATTCCTGTAGTTGTACATGTTAATAAAGGATGTCACTTGAAAACATCTGCCTGTATTTAATTAGGATTACACATTTGAAATTTAGATCAATTTTGAGAAAATACATAGAAACTCTAATCTTGAAGCCATTTTTGTGTAAAGTAACTCAAAATTGAATATATAAATATTATGGGGGGTTAGATGGGCTGTTAAAATTTTAACTGTTACACTTTTAACACTTTTCTCCCTCTGAAATCAGAGGGCTTGAATCAATTTGCTGTTTGGAAAAAAAAAGTTTTGAGGCTTGTACTTCTAACTTCTCAAAGATTTATTTCCTTTGCTCAATAAATATATAATCTTATTTTTCCTGTGATTTGAACATTCAGAAAGCAGTCTCAGGGGGCTGGTCTAGAGGGAAAGTGTGATTATAGTGTGAATTTCTCAGCTCTCAGACAGCATAAGTGAGCTGTTATAATGAATGTTGCTACTCAATTGTGCTCCTCTGTTGCAGCCAAGGAATATTGCAGGACAATATTTTCCTATGATGGCTCAAATGATGAGCTCAGCTTTAAAGAAGGCGAGATCATTCAAATAATCAGCAAGGTAAGAAAGTCTGGTCTGCTCTGACCTTGTGTGGCTTTGGTGAATTTTGTACAGGGAGGTTTTGTGTGAATTGAGAACCAGGAGGGTCTTTGGAGTAGATATTCCTGTAAAGTGATTTCTGTCATGTGAGAGTCAACTCTTTGCTTCTGCACTTGATGGAAATACAGATGATTTCAAAGAGATCATTCCAGAGCAGGAGATTATCTTGGAGTCCTCAAAGGCCAGGGGGATCAGTGTACACTCAGTACCAAATGCCTTTTCAGTGAGGAGATGAGAAAAGCTTTCCAAACAGTCTCTTTACCTTCAGGAACAGTTATTTTCCCCTGGAGATTCAGAATAACCAGACAGAAGTTAGTGATACCTTCTGTAAGAGAAGCATAATGATTTAGTTGAATGTTCTCATTTGTGTAGAATTCTGAAAGTACCTTTGTGATAGATCATTTTGTTGCAGAGATTATTCTAAACAGCAAATAAACCTACCCCTACTGAATTTCCCTGAACTGTTCTGTGGTCTTCTGTTAGTTTATATGCTTTTATATTAAGGAATAATGACTTTCCTAAAAACGTGGAAAGTTTCATCTTCAACTTTGATTCAGTTGCAGAAGAAAACACATTTTTCTTTATTAAGATTTTAATTTCATGGAATTAAATAATTGATATTATGGAATTAAATAATTGATATTATGAGCATTATTGATCATAAGTACAGTGAAAGAGAGTAGTTATGGAAGGCCCTTGCTCCATCTCCACTCAATCTCCTGCCTCTCTGCCTTTCTAAACCAATTTACCCCAAGCACACACTGGCCCAAAGTGGAGCTAAGAGTTGTCCAGACTGAGTGGCATCCCTGCCCCATGGCAGGAGTTCTGTATGATCTATGATCTTTCAGGTCCCTTCCAACCCAAACCATTGGAGATTTCTGTGATTTGTTTGGATCTGAGGCACAGAGGAAAGTTGTTATTTATGCTGTTAAACCATAACATCATACTTTCTGTTCTGGACAAAGCCCTTGATCCAGTAACATCACATTATGGATTTCTCTGCCAGTGAATTAATTATCCAATATTTTATTTTCTTTAGTCATAGTATGGTTATTTTTTCTCTCAATGGGGTATATTCTTCTGCTTCTTTACCCTTTTCAGAGCAATGGAGCTGATCCATCACACCAGAATCACTTTAATTTAGTAGAATTGTGTGTCATGCCAATAACATTTGAAGTATTTACTGAATAACTTGCTGGTCAAGGAAGCTGAGAAGATCAAATATTGTGTGTTAGGTCTTAACTGGGTTTGTGCACTTTCCTTCCCTTTGCAGATCTTATCCTTATACCCTTATCTTATATGATGTAATATAATTTCATCCTGCATTTTAGAAACCAAACAAAAACTGACCAAACCTGATCTGATCTGTAGCTGTTTCCCCTTGTTAAGTTGGCCAGTTTCAGACAAACAATTACTTTATGTTGTGTGTAAAAGGGAAGAAGTTGTTGTGTAACTGTATCTGTTCTGGAGAAGAAGTAAATACTGGCTGAAGTGACCTGTTGTTTATTTTAGGACACTGGAGAGCCAGGCTGGTGGAGAGGAGAGCTCAATGGTAAAGAAGGAGTCTTCCCAGATAACTTTGCTATTCAAATACAAGAGTCTGATAAAGACTTCCCTGTAAGTTCTTACACTTATTGTGAAGTATCACAAAAAAACATTGATGAATATGCAGAAAATAAAAGAGGTTACAGCACACTATGCTGCTTAAAATATTACAATTGTGGCAGTTTTAACTTTATCTGGACCTAATTGTATAAAAGAAGAAAGATGAACAGTGTTGAACACAAATCTTCAAGTTGTCCATAAATACTAAAGTGAAGTGTGTTTCTTGAGATAAACTCTAATTAATGAGGATGATCAGGTCATGTAGAAAAGGGTGTAGTTCTGATAGCTGGTGTTACATATTACTGATTACTGAATTAAACCCTTACTGTTGAGAAAGGAGATAAGCTGTTGGTTTTTTCCATCTCAAGTCCTTAAGTAACTGTAATTACAAAATGCTGAATGACTCCTCTGGGTCTGATTGGGATTTTTTTCTGTGTCAAAACTTGTAGTAGGCTGCAGTATAGGAAGGATATTTTTTGGGTGGAATTTAAAAATTCTTTTCACCATCCTGTGTACTAACTTGTAGAAATTCATGTTTTCATGTGGTATTCAATGATCTTAAAATTTTGGTCCTCATTTCACAAATTTTTTTTGTTGAGATTAATACGATGTTTTGGTTCTGTCACATTTGTGTAGCAAAGATGGTTGTGTTAATTCCCAAATGTACATCAACCCCAGGTGGAATTCAGCTTCAGATCAGAAGTTATTAATTTATCGTTTGTCCTGAGTTGCTTCACATACACAGAAACCTACTGACCCCCAGTCAGAATTTCCTTTCCAGATGTACTCTCAGCTGTGCAAGGGCAGCAAAAATGCCATAAAATACAAGAAGAGAGGGTAGGTAGGGTTGCTGTTTCACAATACAGAGTTGTTTCCTACAGAGAGGGGGTGAAAACCCACTCTTTTACCCTAAGCAGCATTTCCCTGCTTTGATCCTTTATTCTGCTTTGTGTGCAGTGTCTCAGCACAAGGATTCACCTTGCACTGAGCAGCTTTGAGCTTCAAGGCATTAGATGGCTGGTGATCATAATCAGCTATTTGATACTGGCTTCATAAAAACACAGAGCAGGACTGTATAATGGCAAGCTGATGCTGAGCTCTGTTGAATTGTTCTTGATACAGGCAGCAATGCTGCACAGCTGGATAATGTCATTACTTTTTTGGGGAAGAAGAAAACGGAATCTTGTTACTCACGTTCACTCACTTTTGTGTCCTCTGAAACCAGAGAAAGAAATTGAATATGGGTTCTCCTGCTTGCTTAATTACATTTCACATGTTAGAATAAAATCTTGCTGCATTAAAAAGAGCTGATTCAATAGCTGTAGGGTCACAGAAGTGAAATCCATCCATAGCAACTGGTTTAAAAATACCCACTGCGAGGCATTTTTGGAGGGGTTGTGTTAGGCTGAGCCTGTATGGTTTCAGCAGTTCCTGTGTGAAGAACAAGTGGTTTTGTTGGCTTTTGTGTGATTTTATCAGGGGATCTTGTCCTTAGTACAAGCAGAAAAGCCCCTCTTCTAAAGCAATTGAATGAATGGCATTTCAAGGATGAGTGGTTGAGATCTCTCCTGAGAGGTGCCAGTCTCCTTTCAGGAGGAGAGAGATTCAGCTTCAAGTGTATCAGAAATGGATGAATGACTGTTTCAAAATAGTCATTTCAGTGTACAAACTGTTGCATTGTGATACTCTGTACATTTTTAATGGCTGGTGTAGTTTGTCCATCTTTCCCACTTCAATATAAAGATAAAGGAGCTCAAATCAATATTTTTCTTAGAACTGCAATGTTTGAGACAAATGCTGCCAGCATCTATTTGTTTTCTCTTTCTCTTGTAATTTAAAAGTCAATAAATTGAAGCCATTCCTCTGATACTCAGTTTAGAAATCTGTTTTTAGTGAAAGTGAAGATTTTTAGTTCAGAAAGAAAGTTATCTGGTTACTCTTTTACTGGCATTGTACTAAGAGAGATTGAGGTTTACATATTGAAATTAAAATGAATGTGATCAGAGCAATTCTTTGGACTAAGAAAAATGAAATAATTGGATTTGAGGTTCCTCCCCCCCGCCTCTGTTTATGCACATTGCTAGAGCACTGGTTTCAGTTGAACAGACCTGAATTTTATTCCTGGAATTTTTGTAACTGGTTGTCTGGGAGATATCAGAGGAGTTGTTCCAGGTCTTTATGTTTCCTGTCTGAATTCATTGCCTCCTTTGTGAAATACTTCGAAATCAGCTAGTAAACAAGCTCCATGTTACAATATGCAAAACAAAACACAAATGAGGCTGACTTGGATACAGAGAATATCTGCTTGCTTGCTTGTTTGACTTTGCTTTTTTCCCCCTTCATTTTGCAGAAGCCAAAGAAACCTCCACCTCCAGTTAAAAGTCCAGGTATGTAGTGTATGTATGATGGTCTGAGAAAAGACTAAATTTCAGAAGCAGTGCATGACTTCAGAAGAAAATTTAGAAGTAGCTTTTTATTTCCTAGTAATGCAGCCATAGTTACATTTTGAGGTTACTTTTCATACTTTCTGTATTTTGCTGCTGCTGTATGTTTTTTAAATTATAATGGAGCCTACTTTGGAAACATTTTAACAATGGCTCACCATTTTCTGGACTCAAGTGAGTGTTTATAAATGGTTTTACACTCCTTGCAAAAGAGAAGACACAACTTGGCATGAGTCTTATTTTTAGTTAGTGACCAAGATAATTAAAGCTCTTTGAGAAATGTCTGTGGTTTGCTTTTGCATTCAGCTGCAAGACCTGAATTACCAAGTGGAGAGAAGAAATTCCTTTCTTTGAGGCCTGAAGAAAAAGGTAAGGAGATTTTTCTTTGTGGTGACTTGGCTGCTCTGGCAGTATGCTCTCTGTTCAGGAGCCATCATACAAACTCCTGATAACATCTACTGAGCTTGTCAGTTTGTGATGTTACAGAAACATCTTTGATGGTTAGAGGAACTGCTAAACTCGATTGAAATGTTTGTTTCTTGTTACTGCATTACATTCTGAAGATTGGTGATTGCACTACACAGTTACATAGTTACTGTTAAATTCCTGAAGGGGTATTTCTGTGACAGGGGCTGCAGTTTTGAGCAGCAGTAGTAACCTATTAGAAAGGGAAGGGTTAACTGCTGCAAAAATCAGCTTGATCTAAAGTATTGTGAAAGAGCTACACAGAACAGGTACAAGACTCCTTAGATAGATGTTACAGACACAATACGAAGAAACAGAGATTTCTTGTCCCGTTAATTCTTGCTGTGTTTAATATTTTACTGCTTTGTTAAAATTTAAAGGACATTTTTTTCCAGAGGCAGAGCTACTATTGTCACACAAACTGATTCTAAAAGGCTTCTTCCCATGTTTAAAAACTTGCCAAGTGAAAATGTTTGATTGTGTTTAAAAGTGAGAAGCTTAAACAAAAGTGTTGGTTGGGCCTTGCAGAAGAAATCCTGAAGTTCCTGCAGCTTAACCAAATTACAAACCCACTCTGTGCTGTGAGTGGTGAACTGTGGCTGACCAACATTTCTACCAGTGAGGCTGCTGGGTTTCTTGGCTTCCTTGGGCAGTTTTTATTACCCCAGTTTTAACAAGGCACCTTCTCAGGTATTGAAATATGAAAAACACTGTGTCCAGCAGGGTAGAGTTAGGACACATGGGTTGAAACCTATTCAACTATTGCTTGTAAAGCAGCTTGAATTTTTCAGTGTCCCATGTGTTGTATGTCAGCTCTTCTGGACAGGATTCAGTTAGGTCATGCAGTCATTGAATAAATAAATACAAATACAGTTCTGTTTGTTCTGTATGGGAGCAAACATGCAATTTTTATCTGTTGGAGCAGTATCTTCAGGTGTGAATTGAGATCAACTGAATTGAGAAATGTTGATCACCTGACTCCTCTTAAATTCTTCTAAACTGAAGCAAGTTTGATTTTGAGCTGGTTCTGTTAGGGACTAAAGTGTTAATCTTTGCATAGTTGAGCTCAACTGCTCACGGAAGAATATAGGAGAAAATATTGAGTGGCACCGTCCAAAAAAACATAGGAATGTGAAATCTTCTACAAAATTACATAAGGTACAGAATAATTCTTTACTGAGCTACAGGAAATGATGGGGAAACATTTGTCATGTATTCAGTTACAGATCAGGTCATAAAATTATTTTTTTAGATAGAATTAGTGTTTTACTGGAAGATATGCCCATTTATCAGTGTTGCTGTTCTGGTGGAAAAATAGCCCTGTTATTACTAGCCCTGCTAGTAATTAAACCCATTAAGTATGAAATTGTTCTGTAACTAGTTCTCAGAAAAAAATATTAATTGAGGTCTAATGTGAAGCTATCAAACCATGTCATTTTTATGCCTATTGGGAGACTAATAAATCTGCCTTTAATTGCAATCAAAAATTGATCAAAAATTAAAAGTAGAGTTTCTGTGAGTATTTCTGTATTTATAGTGAAGGACACTTAGTGGTGTCATGTAGAAATTTTTTTTCCAGTGTAAATATCTTCAGATTTGTATCTTTTATTTCCATTACTAAACTGTTCCTTTTTAGCCAACGCTTTTTCATTGAGGAGCAAAATCCAAAAAAGACATGTCATTTTGTCCAGCAGAAATGCCAAGTTTCTGTGCTCATGGTGAACCTTGGCCTTTGGTATTAACTTATTCCACTTAGCTATAGACATTTTTTATATTCAAATTTTGAGTGGGAGTATTAGAAGGGAGAACTGACAGTTGAGAGTTCAGGAAAGGGTTTGAGGACAGCATTTTTTTCTGCCCTGTTTATGAACTCACTTTTAAAAGCAGAAGGGGTAATTCTTGTGCTCAGCATAGCTTCAATAATGCCAATTGATCTGCAGTGAGCACTGGCTGGTGCTGGGTGTTTCAAACTGAAAATGTTGTGTATTGGTGGGCAGGAGAGGCTGGTGCTGCTGAAGTGCAGATTTACAGAGGGCAGGCAGCCCCACCGTGTGGCAAATCCTTCCACTGCTTCAGCCTCCTGCCTTTCAGCTCCATGCTGAGGGACACTGCTGGGACATGCCAAAGGAAATCAGTCCTATACCTGGCAATTCAGGCACTTTGCTGCCATGGAGCTGAAGCAAATACCCAGCCCTGCTCCCAGATCCATAGAATATGTAAACATTTTACACCAGATCAATACTTGGTTAAAAGCAAATTGCAGGAGGGGAGTGTGGGGACAATCAAAGCTGAAGGTCACTCTGTCCATCCCAGTTTACTGATTTACTGCCCTGTAAGGGCAGTAACTAAAGAACTGTAGCCCCTTGCTGTAACCTCACAATTATTTTTTTAAATACTCAGTGCTTTGTGTATACTGAACTGTGGCATGGTTTTACAGGGAGAAGTAGAAGGTTTGTTTTGGCTGTCCAGCAGGGTAGAGTTAGGACACATGGGTTGAAACCTATTCAACTATTGCTTGTAAAGCAGCTTGAATTTTTCAGTGTCCCATGTGTTGTATGTCAGCTCTTCTGGACAGGATTCAGTTAGGTCATGCAGTCATTGAATAAATAAATACAACTTTAAAAAATTATTATTCATACCTAATTTCTATCATTTTGTAGGAAGGTAAACTTTAGATAAAATAAATTCAGCTATTCAGATAAAAACTCTTTCTCTACCCCCCTTCTTCCATAGATAAATTATGCTGCTTGTGTGTGTAAGAAGTCTAATTACAACAAAATAAAAAACTCTACTTCTTTAAAAGGAAATCAAATGAATTTGAAGAAAAGACAAAGCAGTACCAAGATTTTTGGTTCCTGGCTGTCATTTGCAGTGCAATAATGTGAATCCATAATTTATTACTAATTTTTCATGTCAGTAGGAAGATTTATCTTAATATAAGATAATTCTTTTTGAGCTCAGGTAAGTAGTTTGTGTGTTTTGATGAGGTGTCATTTAAGACACTTGCTTATCTATTTTTCATTTTAATCTTCAAAGAAGGCATTTCTGTCAGCATGTGCTTTCTAATTGATTAGCAGTGTAAGGATTCTAGACAATGTGGGGTTTTTAAAATGTGACTTCCTTTGTCAGATGAAAAAGGAGCCTTGGATCAGAAGCCTTTGAAGCCACAGGCTCCTCAAGTACCACCCAAGAAGCCCATTCCTCCAAGCAAGACCAACAGCTTACTGAGAGCAGGGCTGCTGCACCCCAAACGTCCAGACAAACCTGCTTTGCCATCACCTGCATCCAAGTCAGTATGACTGAAACTGCAGTCACCAAGTGTATTCAGCTTGATTTGTTGTTTGGTCTTCCTCCATGGATGAGTTGGAAAGAAATGTCTGCTTTAAGGGTGAAAAGGATGCAAGGATAAGTTTTGCCTTATGCCTGCCATTGTCTTAGTTCTCCAAATCTTTAACTTAGGCCTTTCAATTCCTTTGAGATGTTGAATCAATCTCAGAGTCAGTACCAGAGTATAACTGACCAGGGGGCAGATGAAATTTTTCATCTGGAGGCTGCTGTAGCTACAGTTACAGGGTGGAGTAAAAGAATGTGGGCATGGCCCTTGAGAATTATTGTGTAGAGAATTATTATTGTGTAGAAGGAGACTGAATATTTGAGATGCCTCAGTGTTTAAGGCTTGAGCACTTTGTATAGGGTGAGATAGATGGAAAGGCAGAACTGAGCATAGGTCCCTGTGCTAAAGGTACTTTACTGGGGGGCTCATGTCTGCTTCTGAGGATGGAAGCCCTTACTACAGAACCACATTCAGATTCTCTGCTCTGGAGCCTTCTTAGTTGAGTTACTGGATAAATAGGGACAAATACTTTTCTACATCCACTTAGTTGTTTTTTTTTTTCCTCATGAGTTTGAAACTTTCACTAAAACTAATTTTGCATCCATACAATCACACATAGAACTTTCCTGTCTGTCTCCATCCAAGTAGTCACTAGGCCCTTACCCAGAAGTGTAAACCAACAGCTGGCTGGTAACTGTCCCTTTGGGATGTTCAGTTGGCTTGAAAGAGCCATGGGAAAGTGAGGTTGTGATACACTTGGCCGTGTGCAGATAAAGCAGACAGCTGCTACATCAAAGAGCTTGCACCCTAAATACCTTTTTAGTATAGAATTGTGTTATAGTCACTTGGTATTTTGGAGACTTCCCCAAGTAAAGGTTTTTTTTTTTTTTTAAACCATATCATATTCTTTTCCAGCTTGAAAATATTGCTCTAAAGGGATGCTCATGTGCAGTTAAATAGAAGTCTGTAGTAAGCTGTGAGCCTTTAGTAATTGAAACCTTTAAATCTTAGAGATATTTAAATGTCTGAAAGTTTTTAACATTGTTTTAGGAAGATCAGGCTGCAGTCTCTTTTCCTACGGCAATAAAACTTACAGGCTTTTGGAAGTGAATTAATGAAAGAGGCACAGTTTTTAGGTGACATGTACAGGTCAACCAGGTGATCAGGCCTGGTCAGCATGGATTTGTGATAGCAAGAATTGTAAAGGAAAATGTTGCCTATTTTTTAAAATTAATTTTGGTGGGGGTTTTACTACTTTGGATTTTTTGTTGTTGTTCTTGGACTTTTTTGTCTGTGAATGATGTGAGCAGGTAGGGAAGGAATGCATGGTAGAACAAAAGCTACAAGGTAGCCTTTTCCATATCCAGCAAGAAATAACTTGTTCTTGTCAGCCTTTTTTCCTGTACAGGAAGATTTCTTGAATGTCAAGGAGTCAGTTTCTGAATTATTTGAAGAGGTATTAGTGAAAATGTTATTCAGCTCACCTGTCATTTGAAGTGTAATATTTTGGACTGAAATACCAAAATGTGTCCTGTAGTAAAAGTTCTGGATTATTTTCACCTGGCCTGGGTTTTGTGCTCATCTTTTAACTCTGCAAGAGTTGGAACAGAAGAATTTGTTTTCATAGGAGTAGAATTGATCTCCAGCAGCCTTGATTTTAAAACAAGGCTTTAGAAAGTGATAAAGTCTACCATAATTTTTCAGTTTGTTTCTAATTCTTGGTATGTTTCCCTTTAAAATTATTTCACCTCTTGACTAGGTATGTTTTCTCTTTTTACTCTTACCACAGAACTAATGGAGAAGTTGTTACTCTTCGACCAAAATCTGAAGTTGAGCCAGTACCAAAACCAAAGTTAGACTCTGAACCATTGCCACTCAGACCAAAATCAGTAGAGGTAGATTCACTTGTGGTAAAGAGCTCTAAAGAATCAGGTAAGAAAAAAAATGTTCTTTTGGGCCTTTCTGTTTGGATTGCTGTGTTTTACAGGGAAGAAGCTTTTTCAGTGATTTACTCAAAATGCCACTGGGTGCATTTATGCCTGTGCATTTTCAGAAGTGCTGTAGGCAGCTGAAGGTAAGAGTCAGGAGGGGATGAGCAGATGTCAGCAAGCTGAGCTTTGGGTTCTGACATGGGCAGGAAGGGAGACAGAGATACTGGTTTGTTCTTCTAATTAGAAAGCTTGGTGTTTTTTTGGTTTTTTTTGCTGCCACTTTGATCTTGAGTTTTTATGAAGTTGTTTTCTTAATGGCTGGTTCAGTTTGTTCTGCTCTTGCAGTTCAGATAACTTTGCTTTTCTAGCTAACTTCAGAATTCTTGATAATGCCATTACCTTTGGCCTCCTGTGATTTAGTTCAGAGCTATTTGAGATTTTGACTTTATCATACCTTAAATTGCAGCCTTTGAAAAGCATGGAGCCATGGAGCGCTGTACATTTGAATAGCATGCTTATGGCTTTGCTTGAAGCACCTTGAGGCAAACCTGGCATCTCCCTAATTCTAAATATATCCAGTAACACCCTTGATAGTGGTTAAAGCACCCACATTTAATGATCAGAATCTCTGAACTACTGTACTGATACCATTAGCCCTTGACTGACCTCTGTGTGTCACTTAGGCAGAGATCAGCTGCTGTGGGCATATTTTTTTCTAAATTCTAAATTATTCATATTTTATGATTAACCACTTCAGAAAAAGCTGAATTATACCTGCAGTGCTCATCTTGCATATCTCAAATGCAACTTTTTGTGTCAGAAAAGATTTTAGTAATAATTAATTTTTTAAAATGCTATCAATTTATTTATTTTTAAGGCAAATTATTATATTCTAGTTGTAGAATAGTTGGTCCAAAGTATAATAAATTCATCTGGAAGATAAAAATAATGCATAATAGAACTTAAGCAATTTAGGAATAGAAAAGAATAGTCCTGACTTTTTTTTATTGAGCATGTCAAAATATGCTTTTTAAGCATAAATGCTTTGTATGAAGAAAGTTTAATTCATGTGCAGAAATTACACTACTCAGATTTGATAGTAGAATAAAAAAAAGTCTTTGATATGAGAGTGGGGAGGCCCTGGCACAGGGTGCCCAGAGAAACTGTGGCTGCCCCATCCCTGGAAGTGTCCAAGGCCAGGTTGGGCAGGGCTTGGAGCAACATGGGATAGTGGAAGGTGAAGATCTTAAAGTTCCTTTCCAACCCAAGTCATTCTATGATTATCAGCTTTCTAGCTAATATAATAAAATCTATGATTATCTCTAGGGTTGTGCTAGATGTGTTACTTTATAGCATAGTGTCATTTAACCTCAGGAAAAACTCCCTATGAAAACAGCTGGAATATCTTTTTTTTTTTGGTTGGGTTTTTTTTTTTGCTCTACATTCAATTACATTGACATCTTTAATAACCAGGGTGGCAAAGTAGTACCTGTGCTGTCAGGTGTTCATGTATATATGAACATNAGAGGTATTAGTGAAAATGTTATTCAGCTCACCTGTCATTCGAAGTGTAGTATTTTGGACTGAAATGCCAAAATGTGTCCTGTAGTAAAAGTTCTGGATTATTTTCACCTGGGTTTTGTGCTCATCTGACAACTCTGTAAGAGTTGGAACAGAAGAATTTGTTTTCATAGGAGTAGAATTGATCTCCAGCAGCCTTGATTTTAAAACAAGGCTTTAGAAAGTGATAAAGTCTACCATAATTTTTCAGTTTGTTTCTAATTCTTGGTATGTTTCCCTTTAAAATTATTTCACCTCTTGACTAGGTATGTTTTCTCTTTTTACTCTTACCACAGAACTAATGGAGAAGTTGTTACTCTTCGACCAAAATCTGAAGTTGAGCCAGTACCAAAACCAAAGTTAGACTCTGAACCATTGCCACTCAGACCAAAATCAGTAGAGGTAGATTCACTTGTGGTAAAGAGCTCTAAAGAATCAGGTAAGAAAAGAAATGTTCTTTTGGGCCTTTCTGTTTGGATTGCTGTGTTTTACAGGGAAGAAGCTTTTTCAGTGATTTACTCAAAATGCCACTGGGTGCATTTATGCCTGTGCATTTTCAGAAGTGCTGTAGGCAGCTGAAGGTAAGAGTCAGGAGGGGATGAGCAGATGTCAGCAAGCTGAGCTTTGGGTTCTGACATGGGCAGGAAGGGAGACAGAGATACTGGTTTGTTCTTCTAATTAGAAAGCTTGGTGTTTTTTTGGTTTTTTTTGCTGCCACTTTGATCTTGAGTTTTTATGAAGTTGTTTTCTTAATGGCTGGTTCAGTTTGTTCTGCTCTTGCAGTTCAGATAACTTTGCTTTTCTAGCTAACTTCAGAATTCTTGATAATGCCATTACCTTTGGCCTCCTGTGATTTAGTTCAGAGCTATTTGAGATTTTGACTTTATCATACCTTAAATTGCAGCCTTTGAAAAGCATGGAGCCATGGAGCGCTGTACATTTGAATAGCATGCTTATGGCTTTGCTTGAAGCACCTTGAGGCAAACCTGGCATCTCCCTAATTCTAAATATATCCAGTAACACCCTTGATAGTGGTTAAAGCACCCACATTTAATGATCAGAATCTCTGAACTACTGTACTGATACCATTAGCCCTTGACTGACCTCTGTGTGTCACTTAGGCAGAGATCAGCTGCTGAGGGCATATTTTTTTCTAAATTCTAAATTATTTATATTTTATGATTAACCACTTCAGAAAAAGCTGAATTATACCTGCAGTGCTCATCTTGCATATCTCAAATGCAACTTTTTGTGTCAGAAAAGATTTTAGTAATAATTAATTTTTTAAAATGCTATCAATTTATTTATTTTTAAGGCAAATTATTATATTCTAGTTGTAGAATAGTTGGTCCAAAGTATAATAAATTCATCTGGAAGATAAAAATAATGCATAAAAGAACTTAAGCAGTTTAGGAAAAGAATACTCCTGACTTCTTTTCATTGAGAATGTCAAAATATGCTTTTTAAGCATAAATGCTTTGTATGAAGAAAGTTTAATTCATGTGCAGAAATTACACTACTCAGATTTGATAGTAGAATAAAAAAAAGTCTTTGATATGAGAGTGGGGAGGCCCTGGCACAGGGTGCCCAGAGAAACTGTGGCTGCCCCATCCCTGGAAGTGTCCAAGGCCAGGTTGGGCAGGGCTTGGAGCAACATGGGATAGTGGAAGGTGAAGATCTTAAAGTTCCTTTCCAACCCAAGTCATTCTATGATTATCAGCTTTCTAGCTAATATAATAAAATCTATGATTATCTCTAGGGTTGTGCTAGATGTGTTACTTTATAGCATAGTGTCATTTAACCTCAGGAAAAACTCCCTATGAAAACAGCTGGAATATCTTTTTTTTTTTGGTTGGGTTTTTTTTTTTGCTCTACATTCAATTACATTGACATCTTTAATAACCAGGGTGGCAAAGTAGTACCTGTGCTGTCAGGTGTTCATGTATATATGAACATCCACAACTCAGAATACTCTGTGATAGAAAAAGAATAATTTTACACAGATTGAGGGGAAAAAAAAATATCTATTAATTTTTTTTTTTTTGCTGACATAAGTTTTTACTGGCTTATGGAGAAATGTAAGGGGCAGGGCCCAGGGGTCCCAAGGGGCTCCTGGCTGAGGTGAGTTCAGTTCTGTTTGGTGCACAGGAGGCACAGGAGGCACAGGCAGTTCCTGTGGGGCTGCAGCACTGAGCAGGGTCAAGGAGCTGCAATTGAAGCCAAGTTTCAGAAATCCTCTGTTTTGTCAAACTGGCATTCCTTAAAACAATCTGCATAAGTCACTCCTGCCACTCCTGTGAAAAGGAACTGATCCAAACTCCTGCCAGTAAAATGTAATGAATCTCATGCTCTAATTGTCTGCATACTGTGCTGCTAAAGACAGAATACCCTGTGCAGCTATGGCTATATAGAACTATTAAAAAAATATGTTGGGTGTTGGGTCCTTATGTATCTTTTAAGACTGTTTAACCTTACAATAACTAGAATAGTTATTAATAAAAGATGAGGAAAACAGATGGCTGGAGCTGGCACCTGCTTTACCAGTCTTTTTTTTTTTTTTAAATTTCTTTCCCCCTCTTCAGATTATGATCCTGAGGTAGATGAATTTTTTGGAAATCTGTTTTTTTTTTTTTTTAAGTTTGAGTCCTGGTTTTTTGCAACTTACTTTGACCATGAAGTGAGATTTGGATTGAGCCACTTTCAGTCTAGCATAAGGAGAAGCTGTAAATATTCTGTAACGGAAAAACCAACCCACCCCATGCCAAAATGATATCACCAGGTGTCAGAGAAGGACAAATAATCAGAACTATTTAGAAAGATTGATCACATTGAAATAACTCCTCTTGAAGTCTCATTTGAAAAATTGCATAACTGTTTCTCTGTTTGGTTAGAATCAAGTACTGTGAAAGACTAAAGCTGTAATACTGGCATGCTGAACATGTAAAGCAATTCTGTTTCTTCTACAAATGTTTCTTTTTCCTGCTTTGTAAAATAATTTTTTTGTTCAGAATCTTTTTCTAGACATTCCTCTCCTTGACTTTTCTTTCCAGATTTTGTTTCCTATCCTGTTTGCCATGTTTCCCTTCTTACGTGTCAGGAAATTACCCTACCCTTCTCCATTTTGGTAAGATAACAATCTCTAAGGAAATCCAAATGCTTTATTCCATACACATATCCTCTTCTTAACATCATGAGCATGGTTTTCAGTTGCAATTATTGGTACTAAAACTTTTGGGTTTCTATTAAAAGTGCACTTTTTTTTGTTTGTTTGAATGCCTGTTTTCCTTAGCTGTGAAAGGAGTTACTTTAAGTAGGCTTTTCCATTAGGAGCTGGTGGGGACTGAAAGTAAGAACAAATTTACAGCTGAGCTATTGATAAGCCAAACTTAGTGTGTGTTTGTAGTGAAATGTGTTCAGTACCTTTAGCACATCTGGTGTATGTAGGTTGAATGGCTTTATCATTCTGTACACACAAACAACACAATCATGAAGCTTTTGGGTACTTTTGTATTTCATAGCTTACAGCTGTCCCCTGATTTTTTTTTTGGGAAATCTCAGCAAGATGAGGAATGGGAGAAAAGGCACTCCACAGATTAATGTGAGTTCTTATCTTCTAAAATATTGGATACATTTCACTTGTATCAGGGGTATTTAAACCCCAGCCACATTAGATGGTGGAGCCATAATTTCTTCAGCCACCCTTCAGCTTTGCTTCTTTTTGTGAAGGCTTTTAAAGACAAGCTGCTATGAATACACATGAAGCATTCACAAATCTTAACAAAGCCTCTCATTATTTGTACCTGTCAAAGGTCCTAACAGCTCTGTGGTGGATCCATGGTAAGCTTGTAGAAGAGACATTTCTAACAGTCCATCATATGTAACTTTAGGCTTAGCTCATCTTCTTAGAAAGGTGCTCTTGCTCACTCATAAAGTCCTTTTTTTGACCCAGATTATCTCCAGATGTGTAGTATTGCACTTTTGACACTATGAGGGGATTTCCTTTAACAATTGCTCACAGACTGTCTGTAAGAATCTTATTTGATAAAACATTTTATTGATTGAAATGGGTGTAAACTGTGAATTTTCAATGGATTTCAGCAGTATCTCTATTGGCTTAATGGTTCATTGATTAAGTTTTCTCTAAAATAACTAAAAATGCTGTTTAAAAAGAAAACAATCAAATAAGCCCCCTAAGCCATCAGTAAAACCGATCAACCTACCACCACCACCAAAAACCCCAAACCCCAATCTCCACCTGGGTTTTAATTTCTTCCCTATACCAAAGCAATAAATTGATAAAGTAAAAACAAAAATGCAAGTACAGTCAGAATTCTGTCTGGAATTTGATGGCAAAATCTTAATGTTGAGCAGTTCTCTCAGGTGTAACAAATTCCTTTAGAAGCTCTTAGAAATATGGGAAAAATCTTTGGCTTTTGTATCATCCCACCATCTATATTTAAATAGTACACAGTTCAGGACAGTCTTCAAGCCTTGTCAAATATTGGGATTTTTTTTTCAAACTTTACATTTTTCTTTGTATTCTTAATATGCCTGATGTTTACTGTTCATGGAGACAGGACTGGCATTACAGTCATAATACCAACTAAATTTATCATTCCTTCTTAAATTTCTTGCAAAATGATTTGTCATTTCTGTGGAATGACAAAAGAAAGATCATTTAAAGTCAGAAATTGGTGAGATGAGGGAAAAAGGCATAAAAGCTTTTCTTGTTACCTTTTTAATGATACCTAATTAATATAAATCCTAATTTGCCCTTTGGCAACCTGGTCTAGTGGAAGGTGTCCCTGCTCATAACAGGGGCGTGGGTGATCTTTAAGGTCCCTTCCAACCCCATCCACTCTGTGACTCTGACAGCTTCATACTCAGGGATTAGTAATTAATAATTGAGTAAAGACCATGAAGGTGACCCTGTGGTCACTGCTGCTTGCAGTGTATTAAATGAAATATTTTATTGGCACAGACTAGAACAGAAATCCCTTCTCATTTATTTCTCCCTCATCCTCTTTTCCGTCAGCCACTTGCCATTCATCATTTTCTGTTTCTCCCTTCCTTTTTATTCCTCCCCTGCTTGTTTAACTCCAGGTGTGGTTGCATGTTTGCAAAAGACTGTCTTGACATTCTCTTGAGTAGAAGTAAAAAGCAGCAAAACTGATTTGTAGCAGTGCTATAAAGGAATGGGTGATGAAGTAGGTTTGATCAGGGCTGTCCAAAGGAGCTAAATGTTCTAAGGCCTTCAAGGATATTAATGCAGAGAACACATTAAAGTAAATTAAAACATTCAGTGGAAAACTTAGTACCTACAGATATAAATTAGCTTTGACAATGTGTGAGTAAAACTTGCATTCATCAGATATTTTAAGGCATCCAGACACTGATGGGGTATGAATGGTCTGGGTCAGTGTATCCAAGGCTTTTTTTCTTATCTGACCCTTAATGGGAACGTAGGAAAAGAGATATTGTAGGTTCTATTTGATAAATCATAATGTCAAGTAAGAATCAGAGGTCATGGAAAAAAATCAAACCCAAAATCTTGAATGTTGTTTATGGTGCCTGTAGTAAATACTGTGTGGCATTTTAATTACAGTCTATAGAATAAATGATGAATTTGGGTTGTAAATTATATATAATAACTGTAATCTAATGTCAGTGCTTAAATAAAAAACACCACTCAGTCTCAGTAAACATCTGTTGCCAGGTAAGTATATTTATTTTTGTGGAGAAAAGGCTAAGTCCTGTTGTTACTTAGGTGAAATAAAATGTTACTAAGACTAGCTGTGGTCAGTTCTTCCTATTATAGACTTTTTTCCTGAAGTTGCCTGTTCCCAGAGGATATAAAGCATTTCTCATGATCTGAGAGAGAGAGTTTACCTAGAGGTGTGAACAAAAGGAGGCTAATGAGGAATGAGATCTGTGTGATTGAGTGAAGTATGAGAGTGGAGTTTTGGAGTGTTTTATTGAAGACTTTATGAAGTTGTGTATTATCTTTAGATACTGAACATGAGAAAACCACCCTGCACAGACATGGGTGCAGTTAATGTCTTGTAAGCTTTCACTAGTATGTACTTCACCATTTTGTTTTTATTTTTTTCTTAGTCACTGAACTTGCATTTTCTTCTTGCTTTTCATGCAAGTTCAGTGACAAGAAAATATGCTCTCAAGAAATTGAATACGGCAGCTCTTAGAAAAAGTAATATTTTCTGCAGATGCTGCCATGTTGCTAGAGCATTTCTTCTGTTCACACAAGTTAACTTTAAGTCCTAGTTGAATTAACTCTTACTTTTTTTTCAAGGGGGAAAATACAGTTTCCCAGATACGTCAAAGTCATGCAGTTGTTTCAGATACCTCATGTGTTGTATGTGCTGAAAATGCTCAAAACAATGAGAACTCTGATCATTCTTTTGTGTGTCAAGTTAAAAAAAAGTGATGAGAAGAACACAGCAAAACCTTCTGGTCTTGATGGTGGTCTCTGTTTTCATCTCTTTGTAGATCTGTTAAGCTTTGATGATGTAATAGCTACCTCAGATAATCTGTCCCACCCGACTGCCAACCGGCCCAAGATGCCTGGCAGGAGGCTGCCTTCCCGTTTCAATAGCAGTAGTCCTGTGAGTATTTTGGGGGTGTTCTCCTAGTAGGGAACTAAAAACTGGCTTTCGAGGAAACAGGACTGCCCTGGGGAACAGTCTTGTGAGCCATTTATCTGAGAGCAAAATGCTGCAGGGGTTCAGTTCCTGTAGGTTTTGTGTGCAGGGAGATCCATTCCCAGCAGGGGAGTGAATGTAGGGGGAACAGCTGGAGCTGTGTTGCAGCTGAAGGAATGTTTCAGTTCCATGGGGTGTTGCTGCAGGAGATGCTCAGCTCTTCTGGCCTCACTGATGGTGAAATAGGTGTTGTACATGCACACATGTGTCTTTGGTGACTTTGACAATTGGTCACTATAAATTTGTAATGTAATGCTGCTGTAACCTGGGGCTTGTGATCTTAGTGCTGATGTGAGGTTGGCAGACAATGAGAAGCAGGTGGTGCAGAGTCCTTGAAATCAGTTTTTGTCACTGGATGTTGCACAGTTAGTCATGTCAGTTACCATCTACAGTTACTGTCCATCTGTGTTTTGTGGAAGCACCTACAGGCTCCCAAAAGCATCACAGGCTTAAGTGTTGCAAATATGCTTGAAAATCCTGCCCAAGATTCCTGTGTTTAAGTTCAGCTGAATGTGGGGAAGTTCTGACTGTCAGGGACAGCAAAGTCTGCTAGTGTAGCAATTTAAGTTTTGTTACTTGGTTTTCCCCTTTAATATTGCATTTTTAGAAACATGTGAAAGTTTCTTTTAATTTATTTTTAAGTTTTGTTGATATTTTGGTTTTTGTTTTTTTTTTTTTTTTTTTAATTCTGAAAACCTTTTCATTCCTTATGAATGGTTTACCAGGCAAGTCAAAATGTGGGTCCAGAAAAAAATTTGAAGGTGCAGAAAGAAGAAGAGAGTGCCAAACCAAAGCCAGTTGAAACAAAGAAGGTATGATGCTACCAAGGAGCCAGAGGTGTACCAGGCAGCTTAGTGTTCTGTTCTTCCTGTTTGCATTTCCAGTACAGGTTCATGCAATCTGAATGCCTGTGTTTGTATTTGAGTAGAAGTGAGCTGAGTCATTTAGTATAAAGTTCATAGTAAGAAATTTAATGTTGAAGTTCATTAATACTTAAAATGTGCATGAGTTCTGAGGAGAACTGCTGGATCAGGTTGTATTTCCAAAGTAAGTTTCATATCTGCTCAGCCTTCAGTCTCCTGACAGACAGAGCAACTGAGCAGATCAGCAAAGTGCACAAAAGTTTGTTTATAATGATTCAGGGAGATCCATTAAATCACTTAATTTTTTTAAGTGGAGAGGAGCACAATGTAAGTGCTTTTTTAGTGACTACAGGAACCTCAGGTAAATCCTTAATGAAGAGCTGTATGAAGTAACTGTCTCATATACTCCAGTAATCTATTCAAAGTGGACATTGTTTTTTTACCTTTTAGGTTGAAAATTAAGGGAACTTATGCATGTTTAGCTCCCATCCTGGTACAACCTGTGTGTTGTAAGTGTTCAGTTCATAAAGATTTCACTTCTTACCTTTCTACTCATTTATTTTTTTAGCCATCTGCATTCAGCCCACTGATTCCACCTTCATCTCAGAGACCAAGTTCTGTCATACTCGACTTTTTACCTGGAGACCTCCAACTCAAAGGAGAAACAGATGATGAAAAAATTTCTGTGGAAGAGCTCAGGACTCAGATTAATGATTTAATGGCTTTAGTAGATGCACTGAAGAAAGAGCATGGGTAAATATTTGCTTTGTCAATCTGCAGAGGGTTATAGAGACATTTTGTAAATGTCTTCAATGCTAGACTTTAAAATGAAAAAGCTATTCTATGCTAGTAACATATTAATACATAAATAGATGTATTCAGATATTTTCTATTGAAATTGATCCTACTTAATGTCCTAAATATTTACAAATTTGATGTCAGAATATTTTTGGAATGTGCACTCATTTTTCCCCTCCTGCTTTGTGCATTCATTACATCTTTTTGAAAGTATTTCTTAAACTGTTTGTGCTTTCATTGAAAGGAAAAGCAGTTAATTTTTGTGGTAATGATATAAATACCTGTGCAGGTCTTCTGTAACACTGTGCACAAATAGTAGCAGCATTGACATGACTGGTAGGAACCTTAAGTAATTTATTCTGTGCATAGAAGTAGTCAGGTTGTTTTAGGTTATTTCAGCTTGAATTCAACTTTAAATGTTAAATAACAGCACAAACTTTTAAATAGCCTCCTTAAAATTGGCTATTTATAGGTGGATAGCAGGAGGTATGAAGTGTTGAGTGATGTTGGAAACTTGTGGTCCAACAGATGTGAATAACAATTCACTGGTGGGCATGGACCTTGTTTTGTGAATCCCACTTGTAAAATTTAAACAAGGCCTGTGTATCCTGTCCTCAGTAATGTGAAGTGTCTTTTTCCCCCTTCTAACTTCTGTTTCTCTCTTAACTACTTTTAGGAGAGAACTGGAAAAACTAAAGAAGGATTTGGAAGAAGAGAAGCTGCTGCGAAGCAATCTGGAGGTAATGTTCAACTTTGGGAGGGCATGGGGAGCTTAGGAGTGTGGAGACTTTTTTTCTGGGATTTGGTGTCACAGGAAAGTCTTAGCAAACCTGTTCAGTCTTTTTTTGTGTTGCTGTTTTTATTTTGTGGTTGAATAAATGCCTCATGAGGCATTTGGCTGTATAAAGAAGATCCAAGTTCAGTTTCTTTTTCTGGAACATTATTTGTAACAATCAGTGTGGGTATTGGGGTGAGAGTTCAGTTTAATGCTGCTGGATTCTGCTCTTTGCTAGAAATCTGTCCAACTGAACAAGTTCAGAGAGACAATTAATACTTTGCATTTATAAGATTGAAAGACCTATTCAATTTAGGTGATCAAAAGAAAAACAGGCCAAAATTAAACTTCTATAAATTTTGATTGATTGTTTAAAAATTAGGTGGGGATGATTTGCCAAAAGAACAGAATGCACCTGAAAGATTTCCTTATGAATGAAGGCCACTCCTCATTTTACTGATGAGGAACACTACCTGCAGTGCAATATGATGCCATTAAGCAGTTAATAGGATGAGCTCATTGTAGGAAATTATTTCAGTCTGGTACAAAGAGGTGTTTTATTTGTGAAACGGTACATCTTGCTGGCTACAAAGCCACTTGAGACACGAGAGAAACTTCTGGTGAGTCTCTCTTTGATATAACCCTAAAGCATTTAATGAAGAAGCCTTCAATATGTAGTGGAGATGAAGAGCATGTAACTCCAGGTATCCTCCAAGTCCATTTCAAGAAATACAAATTAATCCAGGCAGTGTTTTGCATGAAAGGCTGTTTTAGGAAGTTACTCTGAGGTGATGGTGCAGCATTACATGGGGACATGTCAGGTGATCCATAACCCAGCTTTGACTTCTTTATTCAGAGAGAGTTTATCCAGATAAACTGATTTATAACAGAGATTTCTTTTTTTTTATTTTAAAAGATTATACCAGAACTGTAGTCAATTTTTAAATTATTTCAAATTCCTAAATTATTTTAATCATTTTAAATTAGCAATACAGTAGTACAAAATCAGCTGTAAATACTGAGCTGTCAAATGCTTCTATGGCACAACACTTAAGTGTCTTTGAAATGTAAAGGTTATAACTTTCATAAAAGCTCTGAAGACTTTATAGCTACTTTAATACTGACTTTCTTTCCAAAATGTCCATTTTTTCAGCTTGAAATAGAGAAATTGAAGAAAGCAGTGATGTCTACATGAGACAGCTATGGACTCAATGTTTTTAACTCGCCAGGAATTCCAAGCTGAACACAAGGAGAACTGACTCTTACTTCATTGTAATGGATGCTGGTGTTCTACAGTCTTAAAGAAAAAATATAGTAAAAAAAAGGAATATAGTCTTATATTCAGAGAGATAAGAAAACAAAAAAGAATAATGGTGTAATTTTTTTGCCAATATAAAAGAGGCCTTATTTCTTACTGTGCTGGAATTGCAGACCTTATTTTTTTGGTTTGCTTGAAAATACTACTGAATCTGTATAGAAAGGAGAGGGAATTCTTAATAGATTTTTATTGAATACCTGTAGCTTAATTTTTAAAGAGATCTATACTATAAATGGGGTGATCTGTCTTTACAACTAATCTGTAAAATAGTCTGTTGGAAAGGATGGAATAACTGTATTGTAATTGTAGTCACTACTTTTCCCCCTACATGCAAAAGGGAATTTATGATATTTGTATAATTTTGGCAGTCTTTACCCAGGGTTATGCTGATGTGCCTGTCTGCAGTGAGAATATTAATACTATGCTGTTCATGAGTTGAGTAATGAGATAGGAATTTGTTAGTGCAATGAAGCAGGTGAGACTCCTATGCAGTGTAGAAAGATGGAATGATCTAATCCCAGTAGTTCAGCAGAATGGTTTGTCACTTGCACTATTGGATTAAAAAGGGATTTTAAGACTGAATCGTAAAATCATGACAAAATTAACGGTTAAACCAGAAAAATGCAAGGAATACAGAAACAAAGTGAGAGTCCAGTCTTAACTCAACCTGTTGTGCCTAAAATATTACAGTGTACAGCATGAAAGAGTAAACCTTCAGTCACAGCATCTGTACTTCTGTGTTTCTGAAGTCATCAGTCTTTCTAGTGGCTCAAGTATGCATCTTGATCTGTTTTTACAAGTAGTCAGGTTTTGTTTATAATATATCTCCAAATAAATCCCTTTGGAACTTTGATACTCTCAAAAGCTCTCAATATTTATATATTTATGCCATAAACTTTCTCAGTATATTGCATACTTCTAAACTCAGTAACATCTTCGTATTTTAATGAGTGATTGGAACAATTGCTTTGACATCATTGTGCTGGTGTCCAAGGTGGTGTCTTTACTTTATGGAAAAGAAGTTGAGATCTTGTGGATTACCATTATCTTTAACCCCTGAGCTCAAAACTTGCACCAGAATAATACACAAACAATATGCAAAGTGATGGGAGACAATGGTATTTATTGCTGTGTTTGTCTGATTAAAGAATTAAAAAACATACAGTTTTAGAAAGCCAGTGAAATTCATTAGTTCTGTTAATCAGCTCATCTCCTTTAGATCTGCTGTAACTTAAAAGATGCCAAACTATGTGGCATGTTTCTAACTTCACCAATAAAAGAAAGTAATTAGGCTTCTCTTCATGGGAGTAGTCATGAATTTAGTCATTATTCAGTATGTCACTTGTTCAAGTGACATGGAAGTGTTACTTCTTGAGAGTAATTCTTCCACAGCTGATGTGTCATAAAATACAAAGGTCAAAAAGTCAACTGGAGAATGTTTATCCATTCCTGATTCAAATAGTTTATGGAATCTCATTGAAATCTGAACAATGCACTGTGCAGGTATTGAGCAGTATTTGCTAGTCAAATTGATAGTCAGCTGATTCACTCTTCATGCTTTTAACCTTGAATTGCCCAAGTGCATCACAAATGAATTGAGGAATCATGTGCTTCTCATCAGACACTAAACTCTTGCCTGGAATCCATACCTACAAAGCAGGTGATGAAAACGAGAATTGAGCCTAATGGAGGACCCAGTTTTGTGATACAAGCTCTTCACTGTGATTGGAGCAGGAAACAAATCTTGGAAGGGGTTGCTCTGCAGAAGTTGTGCCTATGTGTGAGCTTGCAGAGGATGAACAGAACAAGACAATCAGTTAAAGCCACAAATGGAAGGTGTTTGTTATTTAATGGCCTTTGTTTGCTATAGCAATAAATGACCCAAGTGCAATGACTTGATGTTAATAAACCCTCCTTTAAAAGTCGCTGCTATGAATATTTGTAGCCATAAGGAAGTTGCCCTGATGTGTGTCTGTCTTGTCTTCAGCTAGTGTTATGTCCTGGAGTGAGGGGGAAAGGGTAATGGTTTTGGAGACATTCCACAGTCCAAGTTCCTGAGAGCAGTGTGCTTCACTGACTTGTCTACCGGTGCTGTAAAATGATGCATGCTATCCAAACTCAGCAAATAAAATGAGTATGAAAACCTCTTCAGGTGTCTGCTCAGTTCTGTTCAGGAGTGTTTTGAATGCCATTAAATTCTTTGCAAGGAGGAGTATGGGGGGTGGAAGCAAAGTATTTATAGTAGTCCCCCTTTCAAGTTTTCAGATTTCTATTTACTCACTGGGATGCTCTGGCTCCTACCTATCAGAGTGCCTTAGGATCCAAGCAGTTGGAAAGCTCAGTTTTTCTTTGCAAATGTAACTGGGCATCTTTACCTTCTCAGGATGTATTCATAACTCCCTTTTTTTGGGCCCATATTGAACTGACCTTACTGTGCATCTTCAGAGGCTTTAAGATCCCTATTGCCACTCAGTAGCAAGGATTAAATGCGTGTTTGAATCCCTTCGTAAGTGTCTAGTGAAGAACTGAAGACTGAAGGTATGGCATGCTTAATAGGGATATGGAAGAGGGGAAAGGCACATAAAGAACAGAACAGCAGAAGGGCATTTTTAAACTGCCAGGTTTTCATTCAGTCTTAAGATGCTCTAAAAATCTTCTGGAAGCACACAAGGTATAGTTAAAAAAAAAAAAGAGCAAAATTACAGGTCTACTTACTTGACTTTTTTCCACAGAGATGAAAATTTTCATTAATATTCATGGAAGTGATTTTCTGATGGAGACCTGTGATTATTGCAAGGTTTGAATTGTATGGCAAAGTACCTGTTGAACTTGTAAGTAAATATCTTGTATTCATTAAGTTGGCACAAGGCTGTTAACTCTTTCCAAAGGAAATGGTAAACCCAGGTTTACACAGCTGCCTTTTGGCTTCTGTGAAAGTTACCTGAGATGTTTCTGATCTCTGAGAAAGCAGGTGGTGAGCACAGTGCAAACCCAAGATGGCTGCAGATCTTGGGTAATTGGATTTTGCAAGAGCTGAGAGGACAAACCCCTCCCTATATGTGCCTGAGGAATGCAAACAACCCCAACCAGATTGTGAAGCATGAGACTGGTGCTGCTGGGGTCAGGGTTTGGAGAGCCCTCTTTGTTGGCAGTCATGGTTTCAACCTCTTTCTGAGCCCCCTGGGAGATCAAATTCACCCAGCTTCCTCCTGGAAGAAGAGTGTGGGTGTCTGAGGGCTGCAGGATGCTGGACTTTGGGTCCTTCAGAGAACTCTTGATGTTGAGAAGGTGTTGAGAATCCAGCCTACTTGGGTTTTGCCATCACAGTAAATGTTCAGGGAGCGTGTAGAAGCACAGCTCCAGGTAAGAAGCCTTTTGAAACATGTCCATACCTTGGCATAATAACAGTTTTTAGCCTTTCTTACTTTAAAATATTTTTAAAAATTGATCTCTATTTGGTATTGTATCAAGCACAAGTAATTTCACATTCCCAGGTGGGTTATGTTGGCTGTGCTTGATTGTGCCTGGCTAAATTCCTACTTGGTAGTGATGTGAGGCTGCTGTATCAAAGCAGAACAATAAATAATACCTACATTTAGGTTAAAACTGGAGATGTGCTTGTGACTGAGGGCTGGCTGGAGTTGTGACAGCAGACAGAATGTCAGGAAGCCCCATAAGCTCCTGACTAACACACTGCAGGAAAGTTGGAAAAAAAAAAAATAGTGACCAGAGCTCTTCCAAGTCAGTCCTGTGTGAAGGATTGTTAGGAATTGCTCCTCTGTAATGATAAACTACTTGCTGTAAATATCTGGCTATTGGAAATCTGGCTGTTGCTGGTGAGGTGATATTTAGAGAGCCAACAGTGATCATGGGACAAGGTTCAGCAGATAACTTACCCTTTATCATGAGATAGCTCTGAAGAAAAGGTTATTATTTGCCTATTGAGCTTTTTAGCTGCACAAGGTGCTGTCAGTTCTGTGCTCTTGCATTTATAAAGGATAATGTATTAAGCTGGCCAGATTTTGATCATTAATGTTTTGAGGTCTTTAAGAGATTGTTCAGAGAAGTTGTCAATGCCTCATCCCTGAAAGTGTTCAAGAAGAGGTTGGAGGGGGCTTAAGGGAACCTGGGACAGTGGAAGGTGTCCTGCCCATAGCAGATGGTTGGAACTGGGTGGTCTTTAAGGTATCCAACCCAAACCATTCCATAATTCTGTGAAATACAGAAGAGCAGAAGGTGCTGCTTGCACCCAGAGGAAGGGACCAGCCCCACAGGTGTGACTCATCCCTCAGGACTCCTGGCAGAGGTGGCAATCTGGCAGATTTGTGGGTGTGTTTGCAACGTGTTTTGTCATTTTGCAGTGCAATACCTTCATCTGCAGGTTCCTCAGCCTTGATCCAGTCAGGCAAGAAAAGAAGCAGCTGCTGCCCAACATTATTTCTTCATGGGAAAACTCCAAATGAATCAGAGCACCCAGGCAGGGCTGGGTAAGACTGAGAGTGAGACTGGGGCAGGATGGCAGCAGATGAGTGGTTAGACAGTCACATCTGAGACCTTGGGGATCTCTGGCTGGATTAACTTTGATCACAGTGTTCCTCAGACTTCTGAAAACAGTGAGTACTTCCACAGAACATCATTATTTCAGAGCTGCTGCAGAATTATCAGTGGTCTGTGAAATTGGTTCATTCATAATCTAAAATGCATTTAATTGCTAAGGCTGTCTTTACTTGGCACTTCTTGCCTCAGTTTTACATTCTCTTTACATCTATGAAAATAATTAGATATTTCCATTAACCTTTGGGGTTTTTTTCTTTGTAGTTTTGTAATTAGTCTCTAATCAGTGTTGTCAATTTTAAGAAAATTTAGGGTCTTCTTATGGCTATATATAAAGATTACTCTCCTCTTAGAACTTGCTTCACTTAAAGCTACACTTTCCAATTATGGCTCCTTTAAAAATACAACTAACACTGTTCTGAAGAATTAAGAGCTTTACTTTTTATCCTTGGATGACCATGTGAACACTAAAGCCTCCTGCTGCAGCCTTAACTTGCTTGGTAGCAATGGCAGGTTATCATGTTATGGTGGTTTGTTGAGTTTTAAGCAAACCATGTGGCCATTCATGCCCTAAAATCAGTAGATTAGGTTCTGTAATAATGGGTTTAATACTTCTAATAAATGTTAAAGTTGTGAGTTTGTAGTGTTTGGGAAAATATATTTCTCTAGCAAATCATTGCAAAGGCTATATAAATCTTAATTTGGTAAAATGTGTGCTTGTAATTCTTTTGTGCAAGATACCTTTCCCTGTAAACTTAGTTTGTAGTTTGTATTCTGGAGTATTGCAGTGGGGAGAGAGGTGACCCCAGGTGATGAAGGACCCTTAGGCCAGAGACTTTGGGTCCATCATTAGGGAGGTGTAACTTCCATAGTTGTCACTGTTTGGACAGATCCCTCTGTTTGCTGTGCCCACGTGGGGCCACACTGCTGTGCAGTGCTTCCTGCCAGTAGTCAGAATCAAGAATATGCTTGGGGTAGAGGAAAGGAGGATAGTTCTGTAGAGTTTTACAAAATACTTCAATTTTACACCAACAGGAGATACAGAGTAAGGGAT
>VWYE01014585.1:0-50669 GCA_013398995.1 Alaudala cheleensis
TTTGTTTTGACCTCTTCTCTGTTAATGATGTTTGAGGGTAGATTAACTGCTTCATTTCAGGAAAAATCTAGCTTGAATTTCCGAATTAATCTGAAATGAAATCTGAAGTAAGCCCTCTCACACCAGCTGGGATAGCTCTGACCTTTCATTACTTTTTGTCTTTGACTGTTTCTGCTGGTTTGTAACCTTTAGAACACACAGGGAGCCAAATATGGCTCCATATACAATAAATTAATTCTTTCTGTGTCTAACGGTGCTGTATAAACATACAGGAGTTCCTCAAGGCAAAGATAAGAATCATGAGAGAAAGATGCACAAAATGGATAAGAAAAGTCTTGTCTGATTCACAGAATCAGACTAGTTTTGATTGGAAGGCAGCTTTAGAGGTTGTCTAGTCTAATGCCACTGCAATGGGCAGTGACTCCTTCAGATAGAACAGGTCACTCAGAGACTCACCCAAACTGAACTTTAATTACAGACAGCCACCACCTCTCTGGGTGACCTGTCCCATTGTTTCATCATGTAAAATTTCTTCCTTATGGCTGATCTAAATATATCCCATTTCAGTTTAAAGCAATTGCCCTTTGTGCTATTACTACAGGTTCTACTTGAAACTCTTATCAGCCCCCTTTAAATATTGATTTTACATATTCCCCTCCCTTTGCCAGGTGTTAAGTGTTGCACTGTTGCTTTGAGTCACTTTAAGTACAAAACCTTGGTTTCTACAAGGTTGACTCCTCTTCCTCTCCAAGATCAAAAAAATAAAAGAAATAGTCAAAGAAGCCCAAAAAACAAACAGTCATACACCTCCTGTTTGTAAGAAAGAAGGATGTTTTCACCTGGCCCTCTGTGAAAATGATTCTGTGGAGAAAGCTTATTCCAGACTAGACAACACTTCATTAGGTAGATAATTGTCAGCTTTTGCAACTTTAAAGGCTGCAAAATAATCAGTGATAAATTCAGCAGCTAGAAATGATGTAAACTTGAAGCCTGACAGTTGCATGGACCTGATCCCTCAAAACTTAGCTTTAAATAGTAACTCTAAAAGTAGAGATTCTTTAGTTTTCTATACATTCATCCTTTGGAATAAAACACAAGGCAACATGCATGAAATATCATATAAAATAAAGTTTGCTGTTTAGGGCAGAGAACAGTGGCTAAAAATGCTAAGAATTGTCAATCTATCTATAAATTTCACATGTCCAAGACTAACCAAAAAGGGGATGCCTTATGGAGAAAAGAAGAAAAAATGTCACAGTAATCCTGTGAGGCAGCCCTCCAACTTCTTGGAGTCTGTGCCCTGGAAACAACTTAAATCCAAGGTTGTACCTTTACAAGATTGAATACAGGTGCCATTTCTTCTTTCTCTGTGCACATTGTTCTGCTCAGACCAGGAAGCTGATCAGTACCAGCTCTGAGCTGTCTTTCTGTCAGCACTCACCCCAAATGTCCTTCACAGCTCAAGGAGACTCCCAGTGTCCTGTGAAAGGCTGGCATCTGCCCAAGGAAAACCCCCTCATCTTTCTGTAGGTTTTGCAGCCTGGCTCCAAAGCTCCAGGTTTTACACCTCAGCTTTTGCTGCCAGAACAATGCTTCAATTAACTTCTCTGAAATAACAGCACATGAGTCCATTACATCCATTTTATGGCTACACTTTCTTAGAAATGCACTGGTATATGTGATGAATGAGTATTTTAAGAAGAAATGGGTTTTCTGATAAGACTACATTTGAGCTCGCAGTACGGGGGAAGATAATTTAAATTCTATGATGCATGAATCAGTGCACTGGAGGCATACAAATGAAGAGAAAATTGGGTCAATCTTCCCCTCTAAAAGCAAGTTAAGCAGCTAGACAAAGATGTATGTGGACAAATTGTTTAGCAACATTCATCCTTTTGAAGGGCCCGCTTCATCATTTCATTGTGCCATCTTTGTCTTGGGACAGCTGCTGAAGCTGCAGTTTTAAAGATGTTCCTGCTGAAAAAGCTTTCAAGGAAAACACAATAGTAAAAATAAAAAAAGAAAAGGGAAAAAAAAAAAAAAAGGGAAAAAAAAAAAAAAAGGGGGAGACAGAATTGTGCAGGTTAAAAGTGTACAATAAAATGTTCAAAAACTGCAGAGCTGAGTGAGTAAAAATTCCTTATTCCTTGCAGTGTTTTTGGAAAACTGATATATGTTTCACCAAATACATGAATGATGTTCATTTTATTTGACAAAAGTGTTTGCAAATTCTGGAGAGAAATGTGGTCCAGATTGTGACTGTTTGAGGAGTAAATGGCCTCCATTTACCTCTGGGTGGGGTAACACTCTGTGGTAGAAATAAAAATAGAACAATATTTACATAATTGAAAAATAATCATTCAGATACAATTGGTGTTGACTGAAGTATTTTGGAGATGAGATGATAGGACAGGACAGAAGAGAGAAAGGTTTGGTCTCAAAAAGGCCTTTTCTAAAGAATTCCAAATATCAGGTATTTTACCTTACCCTTTCACAGATAGCAAATCTATTCTTTTCATTCTTTTGATCTTGGTGGCACATGAACATACGTCTCTATTACCGCTATTTATTATTAAAGTTACCTTTATGCTACAGAGAGTGAGTGGTCCCACAGATATTTTCTTACCTTATCTGTGTGTAAATACATAAAATAATCGATTTTGAATAAAATGCACCAACTTCTCAAAGGCTTCAGAATTTGGTTCTACTTCACTGGCATTGTCTTTGAACTTGTACAGAAAAAAAAAATCCTCTAGGTTCAGAAGAAAACAAATAAGATGATGTACATTTCTCTCAAAAGTCTCATTCAGTATTTTATATTAGTTTACAATAGTTTGAAATATTTCGTTTGAATGTTATTTCTTTGTCAAGATGTGATTTTCGCTGTTAAGAAGTTGATTATTCATACAAGCAAAACACTGTTGTGATAATTTAAACTCTCAAGCATTTCTTGTCTTTGCTTAAGAGTATTGATAAATAAGAAAGCAAATTATACTTAAAGACATTACCTGAAAGCACAACACCATTAGAAAAATAACATGGAACTAGATATTTATTATTGTAAAGATTGTCTTCAGTTTCTGTATCTCACACAACAGAGATGGTTTTGCAAAGAATTGTGCACATTAAGATTTTGGTCTTGTTCATAGTTACTATTTAATCAATAATGAATGGACATAATAATGTTCCACATCTCCATTTAACCTTTTACAAACTCAATTTGTGAAATATTTAGAAGAACTAAAATTAATTCTTTTATACTTATTATTAATGTTATCTATAATTTCATTCTCTGTCTCTTAAGCAAATTGTAAGAGAACCTGTCTTATTTTCTTTCAGTGAATCATTAGAATACAAAAATAATTTATCGAGATAATTTTCATCCTAATTTGCACATCAAAGTATTTACTGTTCATGTTGTGTTTTCAGTTGTCAGATATGTGAAACTGTCTCTGCTCTTTGACTACATAACTGAAATTTATTGAAGAGAATAATAACAAATTAATGGCTAATGGATAATGTGTGTTGGATGCACATTTTGGCACAGCACAGCAATGTGTGTTCAAATGCATCAAGCTTTTGAAATCTGTGGACTTGTTCATAATAAACCACCTGCCTTGACATCACAAAAAAGCTGATCACTAATAGCAGTCAAATATAATAAAATACCTACAATAAGAAATGCTTTCATTTCTTAAAATGTATGCTAGTTTTTATTTTTATGTTTTGAAATGTTTCCTCATTCTTGTAGCTCAAGAGAAATAAAATCCATGAGTAATGTTGGAGTTATCTCTTCTGAGATTAACCCCGGCAGTGTAAATCTTTCTTCTCACCTGCCCGTGCTTGAAAGAAGGAATCAGAGAACGTCTGGGTTGTGGACTGCAGATGTTTATTTTACAAATCTTATCTCTCAGTTCTTTCTGTCCAGCATGAAGTTCACAAGCAGCTGGAAAAATGGCTCCCTCCCCCCACCCACGACAGTGGCNCAACCCTGACAGTGCTTCTTCCATGGGCTGAGACCAAAAGTCACCACTGTTTCTGGCACAGGCCAGGGAGGACTTACCCCCCTGTCCAGGCTCCTGCCCATCAGGAGAACCAGAGAGATACTCTGGTCTGCCACAAGTAACACTTGTGAAGAGTTTGAGTTCTGCTGCTGGAAGTCTGTACAATTATTTATTCCCCCTCTCAGCAACATTAACATTAGCACATTGAATATGTTATGACAAAGCCTGTTGTCTCCAGAGTCATTACAGAATGCACCTCTGCCATTAAGTTTGTCACTAACACATTTCTTCATAAGGCTTTCCTTGTCAGAGTTTGGACCTCTTGGTATGACCTACCTGTCAAAGCTCTTTTGTTTGTTGGGTTTTGATACAGAGAAACAGACATTTCCAGGAATCCATTCACACAATCTGTGCTAGGAACAACTGCTCAGGAGATGGGAATCTCATCCTGAAAATGTCCATTTTTCTCCTGATTGCAATAAAGGACCCAACCTACCTACCTCTGGCACAGATGTCTGCAATGAGGTAGATGTCTAAATGTAGGAAATATGAATCTTGTTCTCTTTGTTCTGGACAATCATTTCACATGATTTCCCAGCCTGATATTTGTTCTGAGTCATGTTATTCAGCTACAGGCTTTGATGACTCCAAAGGATCCTTATCAGAATGAGGCAGGAGCAGGGCTCCACAGTCCTTAGAAATCCAAGGACTGGCAAGGTTGCAAATTTGCTGACAATCTGCAGACTTAGCCCTGAGTGTTAAGAGCATCCTCAAGGTGAGTGTCTGCATGGGAATTTTGGAGGATTTGCAAGAAGTATTGAATACAAGGGAATAATAATAATAATAATTAAAAATTAAATGGCAGCACAGGAAAGGTTTTATGAATAACCTTGTTGCTTTTACTGTCTAATTTCACCTTCAGCAGGAATATGGATTTGGTGGGGAGCCAACTGTATGCATTTGAGGGAAGTTATTCCCTTTCCATGTTCCTATCAATCTTCTGTCTGACTCACAGGTGGCTTACAGGGATCTACTGTGCCATTGCTGGTGAGAGTTAGGAAATTATCTCTGCAAAAGGATAGGCAGAATGAAAGTCTTTAGGAAAAACATGAAAACTCTCACCTTTCCATGGAGAAATGTTCTTAGGCAGCTTTTGCAACCTATGTTTGAGTTAAGCTGTGACAAAAGTCAGCTGTGAGAATTCTCTCTGATGTTAGTCACTTCTGAAATTTGATTTTCAGGTAACACTAACTCACTGAAGGCATTCTCTGTGCATCTCTATAGATCTCTAAGGACAGCAAACATTTTTGTAAAACAAAAGGGTTTGCTTTTCAGATTTGCTAATTCAGCACAAGAGTAGGGTGTTATCTTCCAATGAATCACAAAATATTGTCTAGAATTACAATATGTCACCCACATTCTCCTCATAAGTCATATTAGATAAGTGAAGCATCTTTTAATCTCCAGAATCTCCCCTGTTATCCCTAACTGTTCAGCAGCAGTCCAGTTGTCAGAAATAAGCAACAAAAAACATCTCAGCAACTGCATTTCTTATTTCTGGTAGGGTTAAGGACATCAATAGTTACAGCAATTGTTTGATCATAGTAGTTTTCTGCCATGAGTAATTGAAAATAATTAAAAATAGCTAAAAGACATTAAGTTTTAATTTAATTTAAACAATTTATTTAAACAACATTTAACTGAAGAGAAATTGGACAATAAAAAGAGCAGGAAATAAAGGGAACTATAATACAACAAACTTTGACAGACTGACTTTAAAGTGCCCTTTTCAGGCCTCTCAGGAGAAATATAGTGATTGTCCACGCTGAAAGGTGAATGTGTTAGAGTATGACATGCACCTTATTTGCACATTTTGTCACATTTGTAATTTACTGCATCATAGATAATTGGAAAAAACATTTGCAGATGATAATTAATTTTATTTAAGAATAGTCTAATCTGGTGCTTTAACAATTTTGTACATGGGTAAATAGGAACAATACTGACATAGTCTTGAAAAAAATCAAAACGCAAATCAGAAAAGAAAATCAAAAAAAGATAAACTCACAGCAAGCAAATTAATGTATTTAGTATTTTAAATACTAAATTAAGTACCATTATGTCTCCATTTAGATTAATATCAGCTTGTATCTCTTCTCCCAGAGTCTAAAGGTATTTGTTGATTACCAGGGAAGACTGTTAATGTCTGACATTGTAATAACATTTCAACAAACCAGTGTAATCATTGCAGAAAAATGTTCACAAAATCCCTTCTCAGAGCTTTAAAACCAGATCTAGGCAATATATGTTGAAGTTCTTTTGACATTTCCATCTGAAACGGGCCACTGCTGTTTCCTGAACTGCCTTGGTCTGGCACATGTCTTTAAGGAGTTGTAGAATGCTGAGGAAGAGGGCAGAGAACAAGATCTTTCCTCAGTTCTATAATCCTCTCATTGTCAACCTCTGATTAGCTCCGAACTGACAGAGTCTGCCTTGTTAATGCTTCTGGTTCCTGGAGAGTGATCTGCACTGACAAACGCTGGGGCACTCTAATTCTCCTTGGCTTAGTTCTTACACTCTCTTTGTCTTTGTGGTGAAATGATCTCAGCAGAGCTTTAAAGTGTGTGAGTCTTTTATTCAGTCAATTTTCTGAGGTACTTCTTTGACTTCATTGACTTTTAAGGGGAGTAAAATTCTATTTCAAGTAAGTTTGAACACCCTTTACTATTCATAAAAAAAAATTCTGTACTCAGTATATCCTTTCCAGACTTAAGTGATCCTTAAAGCTTGGATTTGCATTTATATAGCAGAAGACATGGGCATTTTTCTTTAATAATACAAGTCTCTGCTTTTTCAGCTGATGAGGAAGACCCAGAAAAGCAAAAATTGCATATTGTTCAGGTGAGAATGAATTGTTAAATTAATAATTGCAAGCACTGGAAAACAAACTTAGATTTCCTGGTGACTGTAGGCTTTTCAGTTTTGCCATTGTTGATTAACAAATTATGATGCTGATTAATGAGGACAAATATGATGCAGGACCTTTTCAGAAAGGAATAGAGGCTTTTTGTGGCTTTTTTTTTTTTTAATTATTATTATCCAGTGTATTCATATTGTATACTCCCATATCTCAAAAAAGAGAACATCAAAAGCAATGTTACAAGGAGTAAAAAAAATCAAAAAAATACTCTCAACTATTCAGAAGAGCTACCATTCAAGGAGTTGTGTAGATTTCAGTTTGGAAGAGGAAAGTGGAAACTGTGAATGTTCTGACATAAGTGCAGGCAGCATAATGTCACTATGAGAGCACTGAGCTGAACTGGAAACACGACAGGAAATCTGTTTCAAAGAGAAAATAATTAAACTGAGGAACCCATTGTAAGACTCTGCAAAGGCCAAAAATAAAATTGAATTAAAGAATGATTAAGCGTTCTCATGAAGAAAAAGTCCATGAAAGGCTGTTAAGAACAAAGCAATGCACAAGCTCTCCAGCTCCAGAGCACCCTGTGACACAAAATGCCAGATGGCTGAACAGAAACATCATTCTCTTTTTCCCTTGCTCCTGTCCTGTGCTCAGTCTCTGGCTGGGTGCTACAACCTGCAGCCAGGAGTTGAGGTGCTGATCTCCAAATGGCTCTGCTCAGTACATGATCCCATCATTAATTGTCGGAGTTATCTTATCTGAGATTAACCCCGGCCGTGTGAAATCTTTCTTCTCACCGGCCCGTGCTTGAAAGAAGGAATCGGAGAACGTCTGAAAATGTTTATTTTAGAAAAGCTTATCTCAAGGTTCAGTCTGTCCAGCATGAAGTTCACAAGCAGCTGGAAAGATGGAATCTCCCCTGCCCACTACAGCGCCTGGACTTTTATACTCTAAACTACGTTAACATGTTTTTCTCTAAACACCAATAACTAAAACCCATATCATGCAGTGAAATTGCATCTTCACCCAATCCTAAAAAAACCATCACCCTTTGCAAAGAGGAAGGGGAAAAGGAAGACAGGAAAATGTGCTTTTATCACACTGATCTGCCTCCATCTTGGCCCCATTTTACCTATATAACAAAATCTAAAAACCCTACTTTCTCACCCAGTGATATAACAAAAATCACACCAATCAAACTCTCATGACCTTCAAATCCTCAGACAGCCCTGGCAGCCCTTCCCACGGGCTGAGACCAAAAGCCACCACTGTCTTTGACATAGACCAAGGGGGACCAGCCCCCTGATCCTGGCTCCTGCCCATCCAGGAGACCCAGAGAGATACTCTGGTTTCCCATAATTAATCAGCAGCACTGTACCCCCAACAATTGTCCCTATGCCTGTTCCATTTAGGAAGAAGGATCACACTGGAGCATGTGGCAACACCATGGATTTCGTCTATGTGATAAATGGAGCATCACCTTCTTGTTCTGAGGTGCTGTCAGACAGGAACAACTTCTCCTCTCATTCAGGAGATGTGTTCTGAAAACTTGTGGTGCTGCACACCAAGTGAAATCTGCCTCTCACTGACCCCCAGGGTGGTGTGGAAAACCCAGACCCGGAGCTACAATCTGCAAGAGGAAACTCTCTGCTTTGGCATTCTCCCACACCTACTCAGTGCTAAGGCTTACCCACAGACACCAGCCAATAACCCAGTGGTCAAGCTGCTGATCATGCAGGGCTTGCAGGGTTTATTTTCAAACATTACATTTTAGTCAACAGCTGATTAAAGTTAAGTAAGTAATCATTAGTTTGAATGCAGGATGGAATCCCTTAGGAAAGGCTTGAATGTGTTGATTAAGATGCTCTGTGAAATGTTTGATTTGAACAGTCTCACAAGGAGGAGGGTGCTCTGAATAACTCAGCTGGCTACTATCAGAAAGCTGTTCTGGGCTCTGAAACCTGATAAGAGGATGCTTTTTGTTTTGGTACTTGGATGACAAAAACCTAGAAATTTCCTGGCATGTATTTGATTAGTCTGAACATCACTTTCATGTGATAAGAAGCTGAAATCATTAATGCCAGTTATGATGTTCTGCTATTGTTATGGGAGAGATAATTACAGATAACTCTTAACTTCAGTTAAGATATGAACTAGTTCATAATTAATATTTGAAGAAGGAAAAATAATAATCTTACTAATTCTACTTTCTGGCAGCACAGAAGATCCTTTTCTACGGCTTTTACAGATTCAGTGAATTTGTTTCATCTCAGGCTTCCTGTTCATTTATACCAGTAAAATTGCCATGTTTTCAGTAGAGTTATTATTTGCCTATTTACCTAGAATGCAAGTGATATCCTGATAATACACTGTATTTCCAGAAATTCCCATTAATATCTAGTGACTCTTCCTTTAATTTTAATTGCATTTCATGTTACTGTATCTTTAAAACAGGATATATATGCTTTTTCTTCATATATTCTTTCACTTTAATTTAGGGCATGGAGGAGGAAAAATTAATCCATAAAAAGGCATCCCAATCTAATTGTTTTTGTCCAGGTCTACTATTAAAATTGACTATTGTGAACACTAGACATAATTATGACTCTAATTAAAATTTTAAATAAATAAGCACTCTATATCGAAAGTCAAATTATAATAATGTGATTTTACTGAAGCAGGGCAAATACACAGTGCACTAAGACTTAGCATGAATTATACATGAGACTTTATGGATGACTTACCCTAATTTGAAGAACCCAAGAGAATAAATAAAAATACTGTAACTAGATTTCTGTGGGGGGAAAACAACATATTTCAGATTAGTGATCATTCTTTAACACTGATGTTGGTACTTTGTAATTCTGTGCAGGAAAAAATGTCTCATATTGAAAGCTGGTTTTGCCCCTTGCATGTTAAATAAACCTTGTTTTCTTCTCCCTCTTCAAGCCCTTATTTTCCTCTCTGTATATTTATTCCCAACTCTGTAATTTGCTTTGAGAAAAAAATCATTCTTTTTTAATGGCATTCTGAAATGCCATTGTAGAAATGAGAAATAAAATGTTTAAAAGCATGAATCCTGGAGATAAACACAGGAGACATGTAGAGATCTAAAAACTGTAGATCAAGCAAAAGAAATTGTGCTGACAGTTGCTTCACTGATAGATATTTTGGCTTCAAAATGCAAGCCTTCAAGGAGCACAGATCCCAGGTGCCAGCTTCCTCAGGTTCAGTTTGTACTTGAATTTTTTAGCTAAGTCTTCACATCTGTTAGATACGAGGTCAAGAGCCCCACTTTTTCACAGGCTCATTTGCTGACTCCTTACTTCAGAGATGACCAGGAAGAAAATACAAGGGGTGTCCCTGTAAGAGTTCTCTCTTTCCCCCTCCTGTTAGAAGGAGTGCTGGGTGTGGTCTCCCAAGAAATGCTAAAGCCCCTTGATTTTTGATGCATTTTAGCTTTTGTAGTGCTCATTACCATCCTCTCCAGGATGGGTAGTTCTGTGGTGCTCCAGCAGGAATGTGAACACTGCAGACAGCAGCAGCTCAAGCCACAGCTTGACTGTTCATGGTCATCTGAAGGAGAAGGAAGCTCAAGTTGTAGATTAAATACCAACTGGAGAGGAAGAAAGTCTGACTATTTGAAGGAGGGCAGATAATGCAAAAATGGCAAATAAAGCAAAATGCTGGGCATTGAAGGGAACAGAATAATGGGTACAGAAAGGCCAGAATAAGACTGGGAAATGGTGTCCCACATATTTTCTGATGTGAGCTTCAGCTTCCTGCAGCACAGACAGGCTCCTGCCCAGCATTCTGCATCACCTGACAGAGAAATCCATCCAGCACTGACCACATGAAGGGTTCCCAACATCCAAGGGGCAGAATCTCATACAGTCTCTCTCTCTCTTGTATCTTTTGTCTCTTTTAAATTATTTTTCAAGCAGTTTTTTCCAACCTCAGTGTCTATGCCAGTACATGATAACATCTGGAACAGTACTAGACTTTAAGCAAATAATTTGCAAACAATTTAATGAAGTTTTGCAAAGATATTGGGAAGAACAAACTGAGTCTATATTAGCTATATTTTATTTAATTTACTTCCTGAACTCCACTGATCACCATGGAAACTGAGACCTCTCAGCTCTGACACAGACTCAAATGTGGGTGTCTTGATTCCAAACTGAATGATCAAAACCCCAGCTGGGAAAGGCTAGGAAAGACTAGAAAGGCAGTTGAGAAAACTGGGTGAGAAGAAAGGTTTATAGAAGGAACATGGTGTCAAAAAGCAAATTGTGAGAAGCAAACATGTAAGATCTTGATATGATCATGTTATGAACAATTTCTGTGTGTGTGTTTTCTGAAAGACTTTTGGATTGTTCACTTTGTACTACATGGCCTAATAATCACCTAAATAATTGCCAGAGGAACATTGTCATTTCAGACAGACAGTGACTAGGATCCTACAGCCAGTTTCTTCTCTCATGAAGAAAATCTCTTATAAAAAGTTTTTACTCTGGTTTAAAAAAAACCCAAACAAACTAGCAATTAAAGCCATTTCCTTTCACTGTCGTCACTTTGACACAATGGTTCCTAGGGGGATCTAAACAAAGGAACTTTTTGTTTCTGCAGCCCTGCTAAATAGATGAAAATATAGATTAAAACAGGAGAAGGTTTATTTTTCCATGATTTCTAGTGTACAGGTTGTTTGAGACGTTTACAACACTGCTTAGAGGAAGGGAAAGCAAATAGAAACCATGTCTTGGGTGACCCTTGGAGGCAGCTCTTCTGGACACTAATGATAAATCTTTCAGGCAAGTCTGCTCACAGAAATTGAAAGGAACCCCTGAAAGTTACAACAAGGATATCACCCACTACAAATAGTCACAGTGTAAAATCAAAGAGGATGAGCAGAGTCAAACTCCTGCAATATATTGCTGAGATGGGTGAGAAAGTAACAAGGAAAGGTAAATATTTTTCTAACATAAAATCAGATGGATCTTGAAATACTGGTATTGCTGAGCTTTAAAAAGCAAGAAATGAGGAACTGGGGAAATAAAACTAAAAAAATGTGTCAGCAGAAAAATCAGTAGAACAGGAAAGAAAAATCTTCGAAAAAGTGGTAGATGAAAAAAATGTGTAAATCTTCAAAGGTTAGCATCTTGACAGGAGCTATTGCTACAAAAGACAAAATTTTCAGACAAAAGAAAAATACAAAAATTCATTGGGATTTCTTCCAAAGTGATTATCAGCATGATTAGGCCCATAAATTCCCATCTACAGACACAGGATCTCCTGAGTTGGAAGGGACCCACAAGGATCAAGTCCAATTCTTTGATCATGGACCAGGCTCTGCTCAGTTGTTTCAATCAACAAGGTAAGAGGCAATGGGCAGGAACTGAGGCACAGGGGTGACTATGAGGAACAACTTCATTGTGCAGTGACCAAGCACTGAACAGGTTGNCCCACAAGGATCAAGTCCAACTCTTTGATCATGGACCAGGCTCTGCTCAGTTGTTTCAATCAACAAGGTAAGAGGCAAAGGGCAGGAACTGAGGCACAGGAGTGACTATGAGGAACAACTTCTTCACTGTGCAGTGACCAAGCACTGAACAGGTTGTCCAGAGAAGTTTGTGGATTCTATCACACTGGAGATACTCAAGAACCATCTGTGGGTACAATCCTGTGCCTGTGCTCTGGGATGGCCCTGTTTCAGCTGGGAAATTGGACTGATGACTCACTGTGGTCCCTTCCAAGCAGACTGATTCTGTAATTCTGTGATTCACATTCTTTGAGAATTGTTAAGCATGAAAACGCAGTGCCTATTTTCACTTGAAGGAATTTAAAACGGGATGGACAAAGTGGAAGAGTGAAACAGGTTTTTTGATAATGATTTTAAATACACTTATCTTAAATCCATCTAAGCATACATTACATCAAATGGAATGCATGTTTTATTTATTTTTTTAATTACAGATCCTTAGATTATTTAACAAGAGGTTCCAACGTGGCCCTTTGACCTTTATCTTGAAATGAAGAGCATTAAAAAAAAGCAGTAGCATAAATTTTGCAATTATAGTTAATGAGTGAATAGAAAGTTTGCAACAATATTTTACATAAATTTTTTCAGTCTAGCTCATTTCTTTTCTGCATCAGTTTACAAGCTGCTGTAAAAAAACCCCAAATTTATTTAAGCCTTTCAGACTAATATTGATCTGCATAATGATGCATGGCCCATGTTTTCAGACTTTCAGATGCAGAACATACCAAAATCCATGCAGTAATTATTCCATGGAAAAATCTTGCTGAGTGTTCAAATTCCTGGTATTGAGTCAAAATTTTCCTGTGCTTTCAAATAAAATTCTGTTTCCCATGGAAGCTGATGTGCAATAGAACTTATTTTGCCTGTCTTGTAGGTATTTTCTGAAAATACCTGTCCTGGAGGTGGATTCTGTGAAGGCTTTTAAACCAGAACACCTGAACAAGGTGCCCTAATTTCCTTAACCAAGGAAATGAAATAAAAAACTGTGGAGGATGCTTCACCCAATCTGCTGCAGGTGTCTACTCCTGATTGAAATGGATCTTGCTAAAATGATAAATCTTCCCCACAACCTTTCAGGAAGAGACTCTGGATACCTAATTCAGATGTGGACATCTACACCATAGATAACAAAAATCAGAACTTTGTTCCACCCTTGATGTCTCTAGTGGATGGAGAGGTGGACCAGGACACAGCTCTGTGGTATAAAATTCTGAGGTCACATCTGATCTTATGAATGTGCCAGGGAAACCAATTCCCTTTAGGATAAACAACATTAGTTTTGCTTGAGTCATCATCCACAGCACAGCCTCTCTGTTCCTGCTCCAGAGCATGCTAAGTGGCAGCTGCTATATCACACAATTTGCAGGATGGTTTCATTCAAGCCAGAGCTCTAAAAAATTGCAGTGAGGAATGGAAAACCTACTGACTTATGAAATATTTACAGGTGTTAAAACAGTACAGGTCTGATATAGAAAAATCATCCCTTTTCCTGCTATTTTTCATGCTGAGATAAAGAGGTTTTTTACCTGGCTTTCACATTACTTTAGATGTATTTCATACGTTTTGGAAGTCTGAGGGAAAATGTCTTGATCTCTGTTTGGTTCTGCAACCCATAATCTTACTGCTCCAAATTATGGAAAATTTCTTTTTATCTCCATCACAAGAATAACAAATCCTTAGCATTTTTCCTGATGTCCTTTCTATAAGAATGTAAAAATATTTATTGTCATTACTTCCCTAATTTATCAGCTTTTACCTTATTAGTGAGAGGCCTGCATGGGATTCAAATTTGCAGTCATATCAATGAATGACATACTTTACAATTGGGATAAATGAGGAACTGGAAAACATTGTAATAGCAAAAAAAAAAAATTCTACTTTATTTTTCCATAGGGCATCACCCTTTGAAGAAACAATGACTTGTCTTTGGACTCAGAAAAAGTGTATAGAACATTCTCTCTTTTTTTTTTCTTATACAATTTAATTTATAATGAGGACTCAGCGAGCTTCCCTTCCTTTATGCTAGATAATCTTTGCTCTTCTGTTCCTGTATAATTTTTGCTGAGTCTGATTTGCATTTTTTATTCAGGCAAAATTGAAACTACCTAAGGTCACTTTCTGCAGGTGTGGTGGGTGGCATGTAAGAAAAGCTTGGTGTCTGCTTTGTGTGGGTTTTTTTGCAATCTTTTGCATTCTTTATGCAAGTCAAATTCTCAGCCTTAGAGGCAAGTATCATTAAGATCTTATACCAGATATATAACATGAAACTTCTCAAATTAGGGAACCAAAAACTTCCTCCAAATGCTGCAAATTTAGTTAACTTCTTAAATATATATTTTTATTATAAGCTTATTCTGCAGGCAGGACCGTGACTATTCAGTGATACATTAAAGATGAGCAGATACTGAATGGCTGGAATGGAGATTCAGATTTAGACTATTAAAAGCAATGCCAAAGTGATGTCAAATATTCACAGGAAAGAAATTTGAACTAACTTTAGTTTTACTCATGTTCTGTCATTAAAAAATCCTAAAAATTCTGCTCCTCCTTCCCACTTGTTCCTCTTTTCACAAAGATTAGAGATGGAAGAGCCAATGGGGAAATCAGGTGAGAAAAGAAAGTATTGGTAAGACAAGTGTTCATAAAAGCTACTGAAATGTGAGCAAATGAATACCAAATGTTTCATCATTCCTTGCACTTCTTGTGTTATTTCACATGCAGTCTGGATATCTTCTTTGCAAGAAGCTCTTTTCTCAGTTTGCTTTGTTAGACAAATTGAAGAAAAAGTTTTTCCCAGCCCATGGAATTGCAGCAACATTTAGTCATGATGAAGTCATTATTTTGAACAATAAGACACACACAGATTTACAGCAAATATGGCAATTTTACATCTCTTGTATCTGATGAAGAACTTTTTAATTTTGACGACACCCCTCAAAGGGTTTCATGAAGTTCCCCTGGATACCCAAGAGCATGGAAAGTCAAGTACTTCCCTTCAAGTATTGGAAGAAGTTGGTTTCTGAAGGAAAATGGTTCTTCTAGTTGAAAATTACACTTCAGAAATTATGAAAGCTCAAAACCAAGCAAATCTTGAGACATAAAAATTGCATTCAAGCTTAGAGTGCAAAGGGTTTTATGCCTTAAGCAAGAACAATTCACTGTAGAGTATAAAGGATTTATCTGAAGAAAATTTGATGCATTCACATTATGCCCCATGAGGTGCAGAAAAGTCAATTGAAATGATGCTACAGTGATCACTGTGACTTTCCTCTTCTTCTTCCCACCATGCTCATGTTGTGGATGGTTCTTATTGTCTTTATAGCTTCCACATTAATATTTTCCAAAATTTCATTGTGGTGGATTGACCCTGGCTGGACACCAGGTGCCCCCAAATCTGTTTTGTCACTCCTCATCTGAACAGGGAAGAGAAATTAAAACAAAAGGCTCCTGAGTAAAGACAAGAGCAGGGAGACATCAAAGAATCACAGAATCATTTAGGCTGGAAAAGACTGCCAAGGTCATCGAGTCCATCCTCTGACTGATCACCACCTTGTCAATTAAACCACAGCACTGAGTGCCACGTCCAGTTGTTTCTTGAAGACCACAAGGGATGGTGACTCCACCTGGGTGGCCTGTTCCAATGCTTCACAACTTTTTCAGTGAAGAAATTCCTCATGATGTCCAAATTGCTGTCAGCAATTGCCACTAGGCTCAAATTGGAGTTTTATTAGGGAAATCCATTTAATTTGTTACCAAAGAACCGAGAGTAGAGTGAGAAGATCCCAAATCAAATAATAAAAAACACATTTCCATGACTCTCTCTCTCCCTGCCTCCTGCTTCCCAGATTCAATTGCACTCCTGAGTCCTCTGTCTCAGAGAGTGGTGAATGGGAGTTATGACCATTTCATCATGTTACCTCTGCTGCTCCTTCCTCCTCACACTCCTTCACTGCTCCAGTGTGAGGTTCCTCCCATGGGAGACAGTCCTGCATGAACTTATCCAAGGTGAGTCCTTCCCATGGGGTGCAGTCCTTCAGGAATAGGCTGTTCCAGAGTCCCCTGTGGGGTCACAAATCCAGGCATCAAACTGCTGCAGCGTTGCTCCACAGGTCACAGGTCANGTCAAAATGGAGTTCACTTGGGGAAATCCATTTAATTTGTTACCAAAGAACCGAGAGTAGAGTGAGAAGATCCCAAATCAAATAATAAAAAACACATTTCCATGACTCTCTCTCTCCCTGCCTCCTGCTTCCCAGATTCAATTTCACTCCTGAGTCCTCTGTCTCAGAGAGTGGTGAATGGGAGTTATGACCAGTTCATCATGTTACCTCTGCTGCTCCTTCCTCCTCACACTCCTCCACTGCTCCAGTGTGAGGTTCCTCCCACGGGAGACAGTCCTGCATGAACTTATCNATCTGTAGAGCTGTTTTTCTCATGAATTCTCATTCCCATCCAGCACAGCAGGGTTTTTTCCCCTCTTATACCTGTTATCCCAGAGGCACTCCCACCATTCCTGAGCCCATTCCTCGGCTCATCCTTGGCCCCACCAATGGTTCCACCTTGGATCCAGCTGGTATTGACTGTGTTGGGCATGGNACAGGTCCGTGCCATGACCCTGTTCCAGTGAGGGTTTCCCACAGGATCACAGCTTCCTTTGGGCATCCCCCTGCTCTGGTGTGGGGTCCTGCAGGGGGATCTCTGCTCCCCCATGGACCCCCATGGGCTGCAGGGGCACAGCTGCCTCACCATGGGCTGCACCAGGGGCTGCAGGGGAACCTCAGCTCTGGCACCTGGAGCAGCTCCTGCCCCTCCTTGTGCACTCACCTGGGGAATCTGTAGAGCTGTTTTTCTCATGAATTCTCATTCCCATCCAGCACAGCAGGGTTTTTTCCCCTCTTATACCTGTTATCCCAGAGGCACTCCCACCATTCCTGATGGGCTCAGCCTTGGTCCCACCAATGGATTCACCTTGGATCCAGATGGTATTGACTGTGTTGGGCATGGGAGAACTTCCAGCATCTCACAGTAGCAGATCCCATAGCCTCCCTTCAACCAAAATCTTTTCACATAAATGACATGGATTTAACCTTGTCACATAAACCAGATAGATTTATACAACTTATTTTTTTCAGCAGAAGTGCTATAGTGTAAAAAAATTATTTGTCATAACTAAAGTGAGTCACTATTGAAATGTTTTTACAAGGGGGATGAGTGAGAACTGTATCAGGAAATAACAGCAAAATAAACACACAGGAAATTCCTCCAAACTTTAACAGAAGGGACCCCATGAATCCTTCTTGCATTTTGAAATTCTGTTACTGTGCTTGAATGGAAGTTGTGCACACTGTACGTTCTTTGTACTGCTAGTAGAGAAGAGGGGACACTTCAGCCTGTTTCTGTCCCCTCAGATGTGGCAACCCTCAGGTGGGAACTCAGACTGGGAGTTGTCTACACCACAATGAATGAACCATTTATGAACTCAAATCATAAGTTTTAGTTCCCTACCAGCAGTAGGGTATCTAAGGGTATTTAAGGAGTATCTTAAGTGGACAGGAGAGAAACACCTGTTTTTTAGGCACTGAGATATATCCCAGCATGAACAATAATATCAAAACTATTCAAATGCTGCAGAACTCCCCTATTACTATGCAGCCTTTACCAGCAGCAAATTTTCCCCAGGATGAATAGAATTCTTATTTAAGCACCTCATTTCGATACCTCGATTTAAATAAAATGTATTTATGTCCTCACAGAAAAGTTGTTAAAAATCAAGCTTAATTTTAATAATGATTTCACATGACTCTATCCTCCCTTATTGTTACCAAACTTTTTTTGTCCTCAAATAAATAGAAATGTTGAATTTAGGAAAAATTTCTAAAGATACCACCCCTGGCAAGCTGCAGTCAACCTTTGCCAGGAAATGGAAGGGCAGCACAAGTTGAGAGGCACCACTGTGAATGTTTGCTGTGGTGAAGCAGCAAGGTGGGGCCACCCTTAAAAAAAGGCAGAGGAAAGTCTCCTTTCCTCACCAACTCAGCCTAAAGCAAATAATAGAAAGTTTAAGATTCTTTCAACAGGGGCAGTACTGAAGAGCTAAAAGCAGTAAGGTCAAATAAAGTGAGCCAAGGGAAAGTTGTAGTAATTCCAACTCAGTTAATTTCACTGCCATGGTAATTTTTTTCCACTTTATTTCATTGTTTTATCATTTCTCTCTTCCTGAAAAAAAACCAAAAATAAACTCCCTGCTGGTTGTTTTCCATGTCATGAATAAATATTTTTATCACTATTAGTTAACCATTAATGCTCAAAGCCTACCAGATTATATAAAAATGTGCAGGAATAATCCTGCTTAGAAGAGCTTAAAGAATTATTTCTACATCTAGGAAACCAGCAGATGAATCAGTCTAAATGATTTCCCACTGCCAGAAATAAATATATAATATTTAAAATAATGTAAAATACCACTTTTCCATTTCCTGACATTTTGTAGAAGGCTCATGTGAAACACTTAACTGTTTAACCTACAGGTCAGCCTGTCCCTTACAAATCACTTGTTCTGGGCAGGAACATTAGAGTTCATCAGATTCCCTCACATGACAGAATTCCTTATCAACTCCTTCATAAAACAAAACCCATCAAGATTGGTAGGAAACATTCAAGTTCAGTCGTGAGTGCCCTAATGATAAAGGCAAATGGAGAGGTGTAGCTGCCCACTGCTCGNGGTGCCCTAATGATAAAGACAAATGGAGAGGGATTGGAATTTCTTTGAACTCAATTTATTCCTTAAACACATTCACAAAACTGTGTTGTACACCCCTTGTTTTCTTTTATTTTCTTACTTTTTTTCCCTTATCTGTTTTCATTTTTCCTCATGCACAACTTTATGTGTCTCAACCTTATTAAACCTGTATTCAAGCTGAGCATCTTGAGGAATGCAGCAGCTCAGAATTAATGATGGCATCCTTAAAACAGAGGGGAGACACACTGTTAATGATGACATATTGCTGAAGGGGAGCAGCAGCTCACATGACAAGAAGCTTGAAATCCACATCAAAGCTTCCCTGATTTGAAAGGGGCAAGTTCAGTCCTGCTCAGGCTCACACCAAAGAGCTCCATTTAGCTTCTCTTCTGCTATTTCCATACCTGATGTGCATCATTATTTTTCTGAGGCTGCAGTTCAGCTTCTAACAGGTGTTGTACTAACCAGCAGGGATCACCAAGAAATGAATCATTTCCTTCCAACAGGAAGTGCTCAAAAACAAGTGGGTGTGGCACTTCCCAATATTGTTTCATCAACAAGTTGGTGTTCAGTCCGTGTCCTTGTAGATATTTCCCAACCTTAATCATTCTGTGATTTGATGATACATAAGAGTTTTGAAGATGTGAGAGAAGGGGGAGGAAATTCCCTTCAGTATCTAAATATTTTTATATTACCCATGATAATTCAAGGATATTAAGATTTGGTAACAGTAAGGATTAAGTGAAGTGTTAAGAAGGTTACCAATTAGTGGGAAAAATAAAAATGAGAAGAAGGTTGAATCCTACCATCTTCAGAGAGATATGTTTTGTTGCTTAAAGAAATGAAAATATGTAAAAAAAGAAATCATATGTTTTAGTATGTACATTCTCAGCATAGAAAAAACTCTTGACACAGGGAGGAGTTTTTCTCCCAGCCTGGTCAGTGTTAAAGGCAGGAATGTAGCAAAATCCAATCTGTCTCTACAGGATCTTCTCAGACTTTCAAAATCCACTCTTTCAATAGCATTCTGTAATATCTACTGATTTTCTAAGGAGAATAATTTTCTTTACTGACTGAGTGTTCATCAGATTTACTTCTATGATTTTACTTCCCTCCATGCTGGAGAAAAATGAGAAGTTTTCTGAGTACTACATAATCCAAAGGGGATTTTTTTTTCCCTTTTACATGAGAATACCTGTTGAGATTACCTGATGGAAGTGGTTGAGTGTCCTCTACTTTTCTTTCCATCTTTACCCCAAATGGCAACAGTAGGACACTGCATTCTATTCTGTGGCTTAATCAAAAGCATTTCTTCTATATCAAGTAACTCTATACTGCCTTCCATTATTTAATAAAGACATGTTAAAAAGTTTTTTTAAAAATGTGTAAGCATGGTCCACATCTGCACAAAACCCTGACATTTTTTTTTTTTTTGCCATAAAGATGTGTGCATCTTATCATTTTCTCCATTGAACACACCCAAAACTGTCTGGACTTGAAAGAATGGAAGAGCTCAGAATCTCTCATTTCCAATGCCCTATGAATACAAAAAGTTGTAGAAGTTACATTCCTTTCCTTGCTGGGTTTAACCAATTGGGAACACAATCAGCACAAAGCTGAGGTTTTTGCAGGTGTACTAGAGTGCTCAACTCATTTTCATCATAGTTTTCTTATTAAGATGCTACCAAGAGAAAGAGAATTATACAATAGTGAAGGTTACCTCTACTTTGGAATGGTTTGGAGATGTAATTCACAGAATCAGAGAATGATTGGGGGGTAAGGGATCTTAGCATGTGATTCCAAGCCCCCCACCATGGGCAGGGAGCCTTCCACTTGACCAGGCTGCACAAAGCCCCAACCTGGCTTTGAACATCTCCACAGATTCAATTATTGCTTTAGTTTAAGTAAAAAACTGTCTTTAAAGAGGCAAGACTAAAAGCTGATTTCCTGTGGTGAATCCCTTGGGCAGTAAGGCAGGATGTCGTGTTCCTCTCTTTAGTGTTAATGTTTAACTCATCTGGTCATTGCAATGTCTTGCTGCAAGAAGACCTGCATTGTAGATGGGTGTTTGCAACCAATTTCAAATTTACTGGACAAATATTCTCTAAATCTTTATAACTGATATGTTTGATGTGACAGCTCTGAATTCCTGGGTGCCTGTGTTTTATATTCCTTTTTGGCTCCAAGGCTAAAAATCCTCATCCATTCTCTTCCCTTCTCCATCACCGTTTTCAGCCCACCCAAAACCAGTTGGATGTCTCTGGCTCTGGTCTAGATGCATTTTTTTTCCAGTGTATTCTCAGCTCATTTTCAGTATCAACTCAGAACTGTGCATTCTGGAGCATTGCTGTCCATTGTCATATGGGATGGTTTCCTTGGGAATAATAATTATCCCTAAGCTGTTAGCCAAGTACGGAAAAGCAAACAAAAAGCAAATTAAACTGTTTACTTGAAACTCTTTTTAATTGAAAATCCAGTTTTTGTCTGAATATGGTCCTATTATGGGCTTTCTCCAGAATCTAGACACCCTCTGTCAAAGAACATCTAGGAATTTAAATGTTTGGAGATATTTTTGACTATAGAATTGAGCTGAAACATGTCAATTAATCAAAGTCTTATGATCAGACTGGCAGACAGAAAATGACTGGAGAGGCAGATGGACAATGTGATTCCATAACATCTGTTTCCTTGGAAAACAATGTAAAATCATGGCAGTGTCTGAATAATGTCTGTCTTTAGGAGCTTTACCAGCCAGGATGTTGGTTGCTATGTGGCTGGCTTGGGGATGTCCAGCTCTGTAAATGCTCCACATGAGGCTCCAGCCTCCTCAAAATCAGTTATTGTGACATGTTTTGATCTTTTTCTTAATCTAATGTAGCTCACAATTACTTCAGGACTAATCAGACTTCCAGAGTCTTCAAACAAAATAAATAACTTTGAGACATTTTAGCTTAGATTTTGATTTCTAAAAATTGGAAATTGAAGGCCTATATGCTTCATTCTTTGGTGTTCATTGGAAGGTTGTCACCTTTTAAACATCCTTGGCCTGAGGAAAATATAAGTATTCTTTTACTGCAATGTACAAGACCCTTGAAACAAAACAAAACTTTGTTTTTTTTGTTTGTTGGGTTAGTTTGGCTTGGTTTTATTATGAATCAAATAGATTTTTAACAACCTGATTCACTAAATTTAACAAATAAGTATCTTCTGAAAATTTTCTTTACTATGCCTGTGTTAGCAAATTGAACTGAGCAAAGAAATTAATGTAAACACTGGGGATAAAAAAATTGAGTAAACATTGCCTCTTGATCACCTGTGTAGTTAATTAGCCAGAACGTTCTTTGTGTTGTTGTGACCCTTGCCAATAAACAGCCTCCTAAATCTCTTTTCAAAACACAGTAAGTGACAGCAGAGTTCTGGGATCTTTTCAGATAATTATTTACTTTGTCTGGGATCCTATAGTGAGGCTGAATTTAATACCAGGTGCCATTAAAGTTTCATATTTTGCAGTGCTGCATACACAGACCATTCTATTATCACTGGCCTAAGTTCCACTCTTGCACTTGTTCCATAACAAATATGCACAGCACAGGAGGAGGCAAAGTGGGAAACTGGATCAGTAGGGTCAGAAGGGAACACCTGGAGCTTAAGGAAAAACTAAATTTGGAGCAGAAAGGGCATTATAAAATAGGTAAGGAAATAGAAAGGAAGCCAGAGAGCCACAAGAGATCAGTAAGAAAGAAGTGGGAGGGAAAAAGAGCACCAGGATTGACTGTATGGGACAAAACCACTCAGACTTGGCAGGAGGCTTGAACTTTATTTGAAAGGTTGCATTTACCTTTTGTCTCATTGAACATTATTTTTGTTTCACAGTTATTGTGTAGCTTAATTAAAGCAAACATAATTAAACCAAGAGAACCAATTTGGAAAGAATTGAAAACTTGAGATTTTAAAGTAACAGATCCCTACCTCCCAGCCTAATTTTTTTCCATTTATGAACAATTCTTTGTTCCACTGGTAACATTGGGTTACTTTATGTTTAGTGTTATAATTAAAGAAAGTGGTCAACACCCTCAGCTAAAATCCTCCCACTCTGTTAAGTGCACATTCCTAAAATTCTCTTTTTCAGGCTCCTGTGTGCCTTTTAAAAGGCCATTAGTGCACAGGGAGAACCGAGTGTGGAGAATACAGCCAATTAGTACAATTACAGACACCCTAGGTTTCAAGACTTTTTGTATGATATCAAGCCTTTATTGAGAAAATAAGGGGCAATTATCACCTAAAGATAAGATTTGGCTGGCCATCATGAAAAAATAATAAGATTTACCAATTCACAGAACAGCAACTTCAGGGACATGGAAGGAATCCCACTGTTAAGAATGTCTTAGAGAGGGACATCCTTTTCCTGCACATTAGGCACTTTCAAAAATATGATATAATAAAAATATAATAGCACCATTTCAAAAAATATAACAAATATATGTTTATACAAATAGTTATAACATCTCTGCTTATCTCTTTACTTTGCATAAGGCCTTTCAGATTAAATTCAAAGCCCTGCTTCAAAACCTGGCTGCACTGATGAGACTGGAAAATCCATTCCATGGATGACAACTGACAAATTTTAAAGTATGATTATGACAACTGACAATTTTTAAAATGAAACAGTGTATTTTTTAATGCAACACACAATTTTATGCATTATTATTTTGTGCACTAGAACAGTGCAAGATGGCATTATAAGCAGGAACAGATAGGAACAGCAGCTTTGTTGCTGTTACATATTGTGCTCTGAAGGAAATGCTCTGTGCTGTGTACCCGAGTCACCCTTTTCTGTTCCTCATTTCTCCATGAAATTAATAGCCTTCTCCATGTCTCTGTGTGCCAGCCAAGAACATGGAAGAGAAAAACAAAGTCTGTGGAAATCCAGATGGACAGGACAAAATGTTTTTTTAAAGGGTCTGGTGGTTTCTTCTGGCTTTGAAAACAACAGTGAAGTTCCCATTGACTTCACTATGGATGAAAATTGGCTTCTTTGTGTCATTCTCTGCCTCTTTTCTCTCTTCATTCATATGCATGAGCAGTACCTTGAGTCATCCATATTCACATTTTATTGAGTACTTTGTATCACTGACAGCATGTCTGCATCTACAGTCCTATTGCACTGGTCCTACTGTGAAGACATTTTCTCCCTTTCAAAAATATAATAAAAATCACTGCCAGCTTATGCTCAATCACAATTTATGCAAGGATGTCCTGGTGTGACTGGAAATAATCCTTGTGGATTCACTGAACAAATTGCTGTAATTTTGTACCATTCTAAGTTCATCTCCTCTCGGGCCTTACAGAATTTATTTATCCCATGTCGTGTCACCCCACTAAGCTGCTAGAACTAAAAAAACTAGTCTTTTCTTGCTCCCATCTATCAGTGCTGCTACTACATCTATCTGCTAACATGTGGTACTGTGTCAGCAGGAACAGCAGCACAGTTTTGGTGGCAGGAGTTACAGCAGAATCAGGAAAAACATGTCACAAGTCTCTGAGTCCAACCTGTTCAAAGGAGCTCCAGCAGACTTAACACAAGCAGCTCAAAGTGCTCTGCTTGGGTGGGTGAGGAAGTTAATTATGAATCCTCAGTAAGTTTAACTTGATAGTCTTGGATGATGCTGAACAATCTTCTCATCAGTTCATCTTTAGTTCTAATCTTGGTTTTCCACCTGTTCTGGGAACAGCATTCAGCTATTTCAGCATCATTGACTGCCCTGGTGGCAGATGTGTATCAAGAAATAGTGGTTTAATGGAGGAGTAGCTCCCCCCTACCTTCAGCTGGAGGTGAGAACTGTGAGCTGCCAAAGCAAAGTAAGGTTTGTAATCTGCAATCATAAAAAGCATTGATCCACAGCACTCATTTCAAAAAATGGGCATCAGGTCTGGACAGATCACACACTGAATTGTTGTTACCCTGTGGTCTCTGATGACAGGCCCATGCCTCTGTCAAAAGGAACAACTGCTGCTCTTCTGGAAATATGTCATTTATCTATCTATCTTCACTCTTCAAACTTACTAATGCAGTTCCTTCTATTTTTATGGTTTCTTTTAAAACTCACATCAAACTTGGAAATGCACTGTCTGTACAGACATCACTGTCTTAGGTGGGATATTTATACCAGAGACTTACACAGTTATTTCTCCATTATTTTTTTTCTGTCCATCACTGAAAAAGCTGAGGACTTTTAAATCAGAAAAAAAGCTCAAGGCAGTGGTTTCAGAATGGCTTCCAGGGTAGGCTTCATGGGCTTCATCAGCTGTTCTGAGCCATTATTGAAAGAGAAGATGCATCACCAGCTCTGTATTGACAGAGTAAATTTTCTGTTTAGTAGATGGTGCAGGGCTGTGTTTTGGATTGAGTGTAACACAGTGATGCTGTGGTTGTTTCTAAGTGTTGTTTTTTCTTTAAATCAAGGACTATCCATTATCTCAAACTCAGCTACCGAGGAGGTGCACCAAAAAGAGGGCAGGGAGCACAAGCAGAACAGGTGACCTGAACTGGAAAAAGGAATATTTCATAGCACAGAACATCATGCCCAGTGTACAAACTGGGGGGAGTTGACTGGGAGCCACTGATCACTGCTCAGGGATGGGATGGGCACTGGTCAGTGAGCACAGAGCAATGGTACTGGGCATCATTTGTTACTCTTGGGTTTTGTTACTTTCTCTCTCCCCTTACCTTTTCCATTATTGCTGTTATTATTATTGTTCTTATTAATACTACCACCACTATTACATTTTGTTTTAATTATTAAATGGTTCTTGTTTGAGCAATTTAATAATTTTAAACCCACAGATTTGAAAAGGTTAACCTTTTTTTTTCTGATTCTCTTCCCTACCAGAAGGTGTGGAGGTGAGGGGGATGAGAAGATGGCTGAGTGGCTCTTAGTTTCCAGCCAGGATTAAACCATGACTCCAACTTCAGACACCTTCACAGAGTCCCTGGGAGAGCAGGAGCAGTGCTGTACATTGTAGGATATCACTGTTGCTGTTGTGTCCCTGAAGAAGAGCAGAAAGAAAAGGAAAATAGGAGGAACATACTCTGAATGGAAGAGACAGAGTCACTGAAGAGCTGTGAGTATTAAATATGCTTTCCATGTCTCTCAGCATGCCCAGGCATATTTTCCAGTCCTTGTAAGCCAGGCTGCCCATATGTTCACAAACAATGAAATACAAGTTTACTCACCAGACAAGATTCCCCAGTCTCTCTGAGCTCTCTCACTGTTTGCCTCATTTAAAATGACATTTAATTAAATGAACAAGGACAGGCTTTGTTTCTCCATGGGAGTGGGGGTATGTGCAATATCATGATGAGTTGTTGAAAGAAAAAAAGAAACAGGAGTGGTCAGAAGATAATTACTTTTTATGCCTTTTCAGACATGAGTTCCTCTTCCAGACAACAATGCTGAAGTAATGTTATTAAAAGACATTCGTCTTAGCCATGACTTTGCTTCTAGTATTAAAACTTGCAGAGTCAACTTCAACCCTTGTAAACTTTATGTTAACAAAACAGATTTTATTTCTTTAGTATTTTTCTCTTTCAAGGCACCACTTGCAGGTCATCCAGTTTAACCCCCAGCCCAACTTTGAGGCAGCCAGAGCAGGTTGCTCAGGGCCACACCATCCATGGTTTGAGTATCTCTAGTGATGGAGATTCCACAGCATCCCTGGAAACCCTGTTTGTCCACACACAGAGAAAAAATTTTCCTATTTTTAGGCACAATTTATTGCATGTCATTCTGTGCCTGTTATCTTCTGTATCCTTATTGGTTGTCACTGAGAAAAGTGTGCCTCCATCCTCTTTGCTTCCCTCATTAAATATCTTCACTTGTTGAGAAGATCTTCCTGAGCCTTCTCTTCTTCAGCCTCAAAAATCCCAGCAAAAAGACTATTTATGGAAGGAAAGTCTATTTAGGGTGATGCAATTTATTTTACATTCAGCTCTCATTAAAATCTTAATTAACAGCAAATTATCAGCTAACAATTAATAATAAAAGCTTCTCTGCATGTTTTTAGCATACATCTGAATAGAAACTATTTCACTATATTTGAATAGATTCAGAAAACCACACACAAAATATATTTTAGTCTGTGTTTTTTCTAGCAAAATGTCAGGAAAAAATATTTCAGTAGGTGAAGCTGGAGATGTCTTTTCATTTACTCTTCACATGATGTTTCTGGGTTTAGTCCAGAAAATTTTGAACACTAACAAGAGTTCATGAAGCCCATTTTCATTAAAATTGTTTCCACGTACTTGAACTATGTGAACAAAAACATCACACATCAGTCTAAGGTTTAAGAATTTGGTCTCTCTGATTAACAGAGAGGAATATTTAGATCATTTTACTTAAATTTCTTAAGGAAAAAAAAAAAAACTAAAAGAAAGAAGCACCAAGGACTTTCTTTTTGCAATTAAAAACATTGTGGGAACTATAAATTTAAATTAAATTCTATTCCCAGCTACATCTGTAAAAACCAAACCTTCTTGTAATAAAGTCAGGGGGGTGCAAACTAAAGAGTTTGTTTTCTAATTAAATGAGGAGCTGCTAAAGAGGTTGGGGATAACTGCGATATTCAGTTCAGGTCCAGCAGGAGCTGTGGGCTTGCACTGCATTGTTTATTTACATGGCATGTGATATCTCCTTGAATTGTCCCATCAAATGGGAACTGTCTGTTGGTGCCCTACAATACCAGCTGAGCCAGAACAACCCATTTCTGAAGCTCCAGATAAGAAGCAAAGGAGAGAAGAACAAGGAGAAATGTAAAATTTGAGTCAAGCTTACATGATTTACATGAGAATGAGACTTCAAAAATGCCCACATCATGCCTGTNGGCTTACATGATTTACTGCTGCAGATCAAGAGAATGAGACTCCAAAAATGCCCACATCATGCCTGTATAGACCATTCCCCTTTAGTCCTGAATTTGCAGTATTTTGGTCATAATTTGCAATCAGCTGTGCTTGCCTGTACTAAAGAAAAAGCTAATTAGCCTCCTGCAACAACACACCCTCCAGTTAGTCTTCAGTGTTTTTAACAAATGGAGAGATAACTTTTATGTTTACATTTAAGTCTTAGTTTTTAAAGAAAGGAAGAATTTGGTAGTGTAGTTTAAAAGAAAAATCCATGGAATTTAAATGATAAAGCAATGCATATTGCAAGAAGCAAATTATCCTTGCATTCCCTTTTGAGTGTGCAAAGAGATCCTCATGCTGAGGCTTTGTCAGTGTGTGGTGCAAAACCAGCCAGGGAGTGGCAGGCTTGGAGTGTGATGATGGAGTGTCTTTTTTTTTTTTGCAAAGAAAAGTTGAAAATTACTCAGAGATGCCCCAGAGTCAGTTTAGTTTATTATTTTAGGGGAGTATTTAGGCTCGGCTCCAATGAAACAGTCAGATTTGGTTGGTCTGAATTGGTTTTCAAATTAAATGCAGTTGTCATGAATGCTTAGGTCTTCTGACATTTGATCTGATTGGGGAACTCACTGTGTTCAGGACTCAGTGATTCTCTCTGTGGTTGCTGAGCAGGAGGCAGATTAAAAACTGCAAAAGTGCAGAGTGGCAACACTTGCTCAGGTAAGTTGGAGATGGCAAAATTCTCATTAGGCCAGTGATGGCCACACCAGGACATATTGATCTACCCTGAATCTCTTTTATATCTGGCAAAGATTTGGTGAATTATGTAATTCCTCTTAATCACGTATGAAATGCTCAGAACCTTTACTCTAAACTCACTCTCTTTTCAACATTCCATTTCTTTCTTTGATTCTTATCTTTTTCTCCTTCTGTTTTCTGTTTAAAACAAAAGCATGCTACGTACTCTGTATGTATTAAATCCACATATTTACAGAAAATAATCACTTTCAATTCAATGAAAAATTTCTTTATCCGTGACAATTTTTTGCCTATTAAAGAATCAAATGGCTAAGCACTATGAACTAAATAACTTTAACTGATGACAGAGCTACTAGAGGTTTCTCCCATATAGAGTTAAGAAGTGGAGAAACTAAAAAAAATTGCATTCTGTAAGAAAGACAAAAGTTAAACATTGTTTATTTTGAGATGACAATTGTGCCCAGTGATCATACAGTTAATTCTGTTCAGCTCAAGGCAGTCTCCCTCAGCTCAAAAAAAAAAAAAAAAAAACCCCACTCACTATTACATTTACATAAATCCAGAGACGAAAATTTGAGTAAAAACCCTGATAAAAGAGGATTTAAACTGGGTTGATAATCTTCTAAAGGACTTAATGTGCATCACGTTGGAGGCACCTTTGCATTTGTCTGCTGTACAAATCTGGATATAAACACAGGCTCATGCTTTGCTTCTTCACAAAATGCAGCATTTATGCATCTCCTCCCTGGGAGGGTGGTGAAGCACTGAAACAACCATGGATGCCCCATCCCTGGAAGTGTTCAAGGCCAGGTTGGATGGGGCTTGGAGCAAACTGGCCCAGTGGAGGGTGTTCCTGCCCATGGCAGGGGGTTGGAACTGGATGGTTTTTAGTGTCCCTTCCAATCCAAATAATTCTATGATTCTTTATTAATACTATTAATAAATGATTTTTAATATATTTAATTAATAGAAATAATTAACTTACTTTTTTCTTGTAGAATCCCCTGCTTTCTAAAGGCTTCCACCTTCTCCACTACTGCCTGTTTTAAGGAACAAAACCATTAGCTAGTGCTTTTCTTAACTTTAAAATTACTTAGACTTATTAATTATATACAATATTATTTAAAAATATTCTTGGGGATATAAAAAAAAACCCTGATGGAGTGGGTACAACAGAGGCAAATGAAAATTTTAGTTGATTGATGAAAGGTAATACATATAAGAAGTCTTTAACCCTGAAACACAATATGTGATTCTCAAAGAACAAAAATTACCACGTTTATCTGCTGGAGAAAAACCAGTACTGCCAGTTGATTAGAGTACAAAAAGCCATCTTTTTTACAGGCAGTTCATATTCATTCAAGGAAGGAGACATTTGAGGTGTTAAAATTATGGACAGAAAATGGCACCAATGAATAATGGAAAAGAATTCCACAGTGTGGGATAAAGAAGACCTGCAGTAACAAACATCAGGAGATGGACATCAGCTTGAACAGAGAGCTATAGGGTCTGTCAGGTAAAAGAAATTGAGAAGATTCCAGAGAGACACATTCAGAGAGGATTGCTAAAATGGTTTTGTTCCTGACAAAGGCTTCAGTGATGAGAAATCAGCACTAAGACTGAAGCACATCCACATTTCCATTTGTGATGCCGACAGAGACAATGACATGCTCATATTTTGCATTCCCTATTGCAAATCCAGTTTGGTTTCAACACCTTTATTTCAATGAAAGAAAGCTGTTACAGGCTGGCACTGAATTGCTGACATCCTCCCAGCTGCCAGCTGTCCTGCTAAGGCAGAACTGTGCCTTGTCTGTTGCTAGAAATGATTGCTCCAAATCAATTTTCTCCAGTTTTTCTAATCAGCACACACACAACACTTTATGAATTTACTGTGAATGTTTCCTACTCTAATCTGTCATGCAATAAACAGATTTTCTTCTCTCTGCTACCTATGGAACCTAGGATTAACTTTCTCCAGAATGGCACACAAGGAGTAAAATATCCTTTCTATTGGGTTTGTGTGGCAAGGGTTTTCTAGCAGGGGGCTGCAGGGTGGCCTCTCTGAGAAGCATCCAGAAGCTTCCATCATGCCTGACAGCCAACACAAGCTGCTTCCAGGATGGACCTGCTGCTGGCCAAGGGATCAGGGATGGCAGCAGTGCCTCTGGAAGAGAATATTTAAGAAGAGAGAGTAGGGATGGGGAGTATTGTGGGGGAGCTGAAGAGAGGACTGAGAACACATAAGTGAAACAGCTCTGCACACACCAAGGCCAGTGGAGAAGGAGGGGCAGGAGGTGCTCCAGCACCAGGACAGAGATTCCCCTGTAGCCCATGGTGAGGCAGCTGTGCTCCTGCAGCCCATGGAGGACCCATGTCAGAGCAGGTGGATGCTGCAAGGAGGCTGAAAGCCTTTGGGAAACCCACCCTGGAGCAGGTTTGCTGTCAGGACTGTGACCCCATGACAGACTCATGCTGGAGCAGTTGGTTCCTGAAGGACTGCACCAAGGGGGAGGGACTAATGCTGGAGCAGCCCGTGAAGAACTGCAATCCATGGGAAGGAACTCATGTTGGGGAAATTCACGGAGGACTGTCCCCTCAGACTGCAGCAGGAGAGTGTGAGGAGTCCTCAGCCTGGGCAGGAAGGAGCAGGAGAGACAAGTTGTGATGAACTGACTGCAGTGCCCATTCCCCATCTGCCTCTGCCCCTGTGAGTAAAGAAGGAGAGAGAGTGGGACTGAAGTTAACACACACTGGGGGAAATGTGAGGCTGCTTCTGGATCAGATGTGTGTCCTCGTGATGAAAAACACACTGAAGTCAGAGTTACTAAATGCCTTCTTTGCCTCAAACTGTAATGTTTAGGCTGGGCCTCAGGAATCCTGAACCTTGGAGGTAAGAGAGGAAGGCTGGAGAAAGGGAGACTTCCCCTTGGTCATAGAGGACTGGATTAGAAGCTGACCAGAGAGATCCCAACCCAAATCCCAACAATACACCAGCCACAAATCCACAGACATGGATGGGATACGTCNCAGAGGACTGGATTAGAAGCTGGCCAGAGAGATACACCAGCCACAAACCCACAGACATGGATGGGATACGTCCACAGTTGCTGAAGGACCTGTTGAAGGTGACAGAACATTGGAACAGGATGCTCAGGGAGGCCATGAGTCTCCCTCTCCAAAGACATTCAAACCCCACCTGGACACATCCCTTTATAAACTGCTCTAAGTGACCCTGCCTTGGCAGAGGGGTTTGACTTGATGGCCTCCAGAGGTCCCTTTCAACCCTAAAAATTCTGTGATTCTGTGAACCAAGGCAAAGCAGATGACAGAACATTGGCAATGCAATCTCTTATTTCAAATATATTTTTATGTTGATAGAAAAATGAAATTAATACTTCAAAAATCTCCTTCAGCAAATGTTGCCATCTGAAGACTCTTGTCTCTAAATTCAGACCATAACTACTGGTCTGTTCCATGAAAAAAAATGAGTAGAAATCTTACACTTAACTGCTCCCACTACCATTGAAATCAGTGACAGCAGCAACCCTGTACTGAGCCCACTTGCTTTGGAGAAATTTGTTAGAAAAAGGTTTTTCCTAATTAAACATCTGCTGTAATGCAAGTGTATCTATAGCTATAAATTTCACACAATATGGTCATTTTAGAATTGACCATGATGCATTTTGGGGAGATTGTGGCCGTGGCATAGGAGACCCTGAATGTTTTTCCCCTCAATCCTGATTTTACAATGTATGCTAAAAGAGTTCAGCCTTTACTTCATATAAAGTAAGAAGAGAATCAGTCCTTCATAGAGAACAGAACAGATGTATGGCTTTAAATGACTGAAAATTATGTTTCTTCACTGTAGATTAAACATCTTCCTACTGCTTGTTAAATGCACTTGTTCATTTTCTTGATTGACTATAGATTCAAACAGCCTTCATTTTTAGAAATAGATATCCCTAGATGAGAGAGGCTCAGCATTCAGTAGTATGTTAGTGCCAAGTCTTCTTCAGCACAACATGCTTTGAGATTTTCATCAACAAAATATTGTGCAGCATGTGAACAACAACTGAAAAAAAAAGAAAAAAAGAACCCAAAAACACACCAATGTTTTTTTCCTACAGGCAGAAGCTAGGTAATATCAACCAAGAAATCACTATTTACAAATGAAGCAAATTTACATCCTTCTGCTGGTCTTGTATTTCTACCTTGGGGAAAAATGGGGAAAAAAAAAAAAAGGAAGGAAAAAAAGGATTTACTTGGCATCTCTCATTTTACAATTCACATTTCACATAGCAGAGAGATTACATTAACCCAAGCAATCAGTGAGAGAAGCAGGAATGTTTTCTGAATCCCATCGTATGTCTCCAGCATTCCTGCATCTGAAATTCAGCAGGTTTATAGTTTTTCTAATACAAACCATGAATCTCTCCAGGCAAGAAACATCCAGCAGAGTGTCTGGTTCAAAGACTTTTCAAGGTCACTCTACTCAACACAACAGAAGGTCAGGATAATGGTGATGTAGTCTCTTCCATAAGTACCATCAGAGTCCATTGGGGAGTCAAGACATCTCATAAAGTCTAATGGTGTTTTGGCATCTGTTCCAGAGAGCTTCCCTGCCCCCTCTTTCCTTCCCCTTTTCCCTTCCTAGGAGAAATGCAGCAGCTACATGACAGAAAGCTGGAAATGTAAGCATTAAGCAGCTAACCTGTGGTTCCTTGTGCTATTTCTTTAAAAATCCTTTCTGCTCCTAGGGTTCACATTGGCTCTGTCAGAATTTCAGTTTGAATGGAATAAGAGCCAATTCAGTTGATTCCCTGGAGGCTATCTAGAATGTGATTCCTGTGGAGTTATTCATAGATTAGCTGGTGTCCTTTACAGAACCTCTAAATCCTCTATAGGTTGGTGCCACTTATTCCTGGATTAAATCTACACTTTCCACAGCTAATACTGACATTTCTCAATATAGCTCTCATTCATTTAGGCACTTTGGTAACCACTGAGGGAATTATCAAGGGGTTAGAAACAAAACAGTTCTCAGAAGAGCTCTGATTTATCCTTCAGAAGTTTGCACAATTCCTCTGCATTTATTTTGACAGAACACAGAGTTCTTACACACAGCAAAGCTCTGTGGGTATCCTGGGTATTTTTGCACTGTGTGAGGCAAAGGTAAAGGCAGACATAAAGTCATACATATCAGCTTTGTTTAAAGAGACCTCAGCCATTAAGGTAAAATGTGACATATGTTCAGCCTCTAATCTTCTGCTCCCTGATGAGAGTGTCACCACCAGGTACAGTAAGGACAAAGAACAGTGTGGGAATTCAAAATGAAAAGATAGAGATAAGTGCTTTATCATAAAAGACCGAGTGCACAAATGGCCCTTCAGTGTTCTGTGTGAACTCAGAGCTCTACTTGCAGGTTTTCAGAGGAGAAAGAAATTTCTTTCAGGAAATGTTATTGATGCTGTCTGCATTTGCACTTTGACCTGGCCCCTGTGTCACTGAGATGTTTACACTGCCAGTTCACAGGGCCAGGTCATGAGATCTTTAGGAACCTTGATTTAGATTCTCTTAGGAGGAAACACACTTTTGAGAAAGAAATGGTGTATCTGCCTCTCTGTATTCCAGAAAATCTTTAGGGTAATTAAAAACTCTATCATCATACTGCAAAACAATTAAAAAGGGACTGAATTAAGGCCCCACAAAACCTCTTTTCAATTGTTTTCCATAGCTCAATAACTCAATTTTTACACCTTTTTACACCTTCTTCTGCTGCAGAGATGCAGGAAAACAATGAAGATCTGAACATCTCTTGTATGGAATAAATATCCACAATGGAGCAATGTTTTTTTTCCTTTAAACCCATATCATGCCTCTCTGTGAGTTTGCACACCAAGGAAAAATTGCTCAGTTCATGGGATTTAAACAGAACCAGGTTTAAAGAAGTTTTTATCTGTTAATAATATTTAATTAACTCACAAACAGTGAACCAGGCATTAGGGATCAATAACAGCAATGTAACAGATAAATCAGAATATTAGACACTTATAAGATGTTCATAAAACTGTAAATACCTAAACACCTTTCAGTGTGCCAATGCACTCACCTGTTTTCAGCCTGTGTGGGCTACAGGCACATCCTCTCTTCTGAAAGGGCAGGTGCCCCATTTAGATCTATCTCTTTTTTGAGATATAGGTACTTCAGCTTTATTTACACCTGTGCCTTTCCCTACAACACTCTATTGCACACGCCAGTGAGAAAATGCACCTCGTGTTCATGTGCATGCCCCTCTCAGCCTCCTGGATATCTTGGAGCTTCCCAAGTGGATCCAGAGTCATCAACCACATAGGTTTTCTGGGGTGAGAGTCTTCTGGAAAGACAAAGCCACCTGGCCTGCTGCATTCATGAGTTAGTGGTCAGGTGTGAGCAAGGAGGGTGTCATTGCAACCAGCTGGAATCTAATCCAGGCTTGGAGGTGACTATAGTTAATTTGAGCACAGATGTCCAGGAATGGGGCAAATGCCCCATAAAATTATTTAAAGAGTTGCACCTAATCCCATTTCAGACACATTACAGGGCTCCTCTTTACAACTGCTACTCTAAAAAAAACAGGAGTCTCTGGTCCCTTATGGATAACCCATTTTAGGGTCATGGGTAACTCACAGGATCCAAAAGGTGCTGTGTGTCTACATTTTGGCAACAATCCAAACTCTTTTGCCGAATCAGCTGAGCAGCTCTCAGCACTCCAGTTGCTAATTAGCAAAGGTGGTTTAGCTGCTCAAATGAAGAAGTTTTCATCTAGGCCATTTGATGTGCTCCAGGATATCCATCACTGTAATTTTGTTGCTGCTCCAAGAACATGGATCTACCACATAGATCCAAGTATTGGGCATGCCTGAAAGTCTTACGTGGATGTCTTTGGAGAAGGAGTAATGGCAGAAAACTGTGAGATGTGATCCACTGAACTGAGCACTCCCTGAGTCCAGTGGGAGCTTGGACTCCCAAAGGAGGTGCAGATTGCACGTGCAGGTGTGTGCTGCCTTGGGAGAGAGTGCCACTATTTCAGCAAAATCCAATCTCTGCTCCCAACCTTTCCCTGACTCCTCTTCACCCATCCTTGCCATATTGCATGAGTATAGATTCCCTTTTATCAGCACTCCTGTAACTCCCTCCAGAAGAGGGTTACAACAGCAGATATGGTTTGTTTACGTCCCAGGGTGGTTTAGATCTGTAGCAGCTTCTTAATGCACTGAAAATTTAATGTATTTATGTGAAAAACATCAAATGCAAAAAGGCAAAGAGAGATTTCAGGATAACATACCCAACTTTAAGTTAATTTTCACAGGCATTCAAGATTCTTTCACTATCTCCAGTGTGCACCCTACAAAAGATAAAGTACTTCTTTAATAAAGTTGATGTAGGGGTTTTATTTTATTTTATGCTTTATTTTATTCTGCATTTCTTTTGTTTAGCTCTCAGAAACAGATGGGTCATTTCAGCTGAATCATAAATCAGATTATGGCTAACGATTAAAGTCAGGAAAGTCTCATGCTTTTGAAAACAGCATCTTTTCAGAAAATATCTGAGGGTGTGCCATGTACAGAACTCATTAAATTGTTTGTAAAATTTAATGGTATCTTATCTATAAAATAAGAATCTGTATCATTCAATAGTGAAATACTAGACCAGAGGCATAGCTGGGTTGAATCTGCTTTATTATTTTTTGTGCCGATTTTTTTGCTTTATATTTGCTCTATTATATCAAAGATATTTGTTTATTGAGAATAAAATTTTAAGAGTTGTAAGTGTGCAATACATAACCTGTTTCTCATTAATTTCACAAGCCAGATCCAGCAGGTCTCTACAAAGAATGACAACAAAATCCAACGTGTAGGATAAAATGCTGAAAACAACAGCAGGCAGGATGGATTTTTTATTTTATTTTATTTGTAAGTACCAACATTATAACTTGTGCTGACTGATGAGACTGGATTTTCATCTAAATCACACAGTTTTGCCTGATGTTTTGAGGACTGTGGGAAAATTTAAATGAATATACGTTTGGATGTAGAGAAGACACGTAACAGCACTGTTTGTATGCTTCTGTCACTTTTCAAACTATTTAATATTTTAGCAGACTGAAGATTTGGTATCCATGTCCTCTACTGTTTGCCAAAGTGTGAGCTTACAAATGACACTGACGGCTGTGACTGAGCCTTTTACAATTAAAATGAAGCATAATTCTCCTTTTTATTTTATAGCAGCAAAAATGAGAGAAAATTGAATTTTCTTGCTTCTCTGAGAATGATCTTTTCAGTGTCTGAGGAGCTCCAAGCCCCCTGCACTTCAGTTCTGAATGAAAAGTTGGGCAGCATTTTGAAAAGGTGTTTGACCAAGTAATGAAAAAGAAAGCAATGAAGTGAGGATAACTCATATAAAGTACTTAATAATGGTCTCAAGCAATAGAAAAATAAAAGAAATATTACCAACATTTGAGCAAAAAATTATAATATGCTGAAGTAGCAAAACTCCTCATTTGAAACTGCCATAAGAATTCATGGCATACAACAAGCAAATATTTCAGGAGGTCAAAGAATAAAACAGAGGCAACAAAAGCATGAAATATGATGTGGGAAACAGAAAATCTCAGGTAACAACACTCACAGACAAAGATGATAGATATTTCTGACAGGCAGAAATCAAGAAGGAGATGGAAGAATGTAATCAAGGTCTAGTTAAAAAGAAAGTACACACCACTGAGCCCCAGTGGTGATGCATAAAACAGGGAGAAGGTGACATCCTCTGAAAGACTACAGGAGGCTGTTAAATATATATTTTTGGGTGTGGAAATGGTGAAAAGTGAATTGGGGTAGCACAGGGTTCTAAATAGATAATTTCAAAAGACGTGCAGAAGTTTTTCATCTTGCAAGACTTTTGTGTCCTGTGGAAAAATATTTAATTTATACTTTTTTTGACTATAGTTTTTAGAAAATCCCAAAGCAAAACCAAGACAAAGATGGTTCCTGACAGAGTTAATGAGAGCAGAACTCAAATTTCTTCAAAATTTAAAAGATTTTCAGTTGTTCTGCTTTTTTATGTTGGTGTCCCCATCCCTCCATGAGGAACACTAAAGCTATTTCCCACATTTTGCATTTAACAAACTTGCTAAGGCAACATTGACTAAAGCCTATTTAAACACTTGTCCCCAGGAAGGAAACCTCATCACCAGCTGATTTGCCCTTTCTAGGAGTTTGTGATCCCAGGATCTGGACATGATTAACCTCATCAGTTTTTCAAAAATGAGCATTCAGATCTAAACCCACTGTGAGGAAAGCAGCTTTTTTTTAAAACAGCTCTCATTTGAAGGTTTCCAAATTTTTGCAGTGCTGGGCTACCTTGTTTCAAAGAAGTAATTCAAAAGCATCTCTCAAATTATGTCCCATATTTCAAGCCACAGGAGCTGCTCACATTTATTTCAACCAAAGCTCCGTGAAGGGATTGAGATCTTAGAGCCCTCTGCTTCCTGAGTGCAGGTGAGTGAACACACACAAAGTTAAAAGAGACCAGGCCAGACCCTGAAATTTTTAATCCAGTGGAACTCCCATGCCTCAGTGAGAACTTTGCCAAGGTTAGCAGTGCTAGACTTGGCTCAGCTCCAGTGCCAGAGCTGTGAACTTTGCTTAGCTTCAGGGTAATTAGAGTTCAGAGGCACTGAGGTACTGCAGAGACTTCACTGCTGATAACCCGAGGCCGTATCTTGAAGGTTTGCCTCCTTTTCTTTCCCAGCACACAAGCAGGCAAACTTCCACTGGCACTGGGAGCTGGCTGCCTGAGCAAGCACACTGGAATTGCACAGATTGTAGAGGGAGCTTTGCTGGGTGGGATTTCACCTTTTACTTCAGATGAGGAAAAATCTATTAAAAATCCTGGCCCCGCACTAAGCTTTAGTATTGAGGTATAAGCAAAATGAATTAAAACAGCTCTACAGTGTCCTCCATGGATATGTTGCACTCTTCCTGTAAGTCTTAAAATTGAAGATTAAATAAAATAGATAAGTGATGTAAAAATGTTTCAATATTGTGCTTTATGCACTTACAATAATCATATTCTCTGTCCCATGACAGTGAAAGCACTTTGCATGTATGCAGTTCTAATGAAAATGTGACTATATCCTACAGCTTTTTCAAATGTTGCCATTACAAGAACTATTATAATGATGAAATTATGTTTACACTGGGAGACTTGATGATAGTGAACTAGTTCCTGAATGAAGAAGTGTCCAGAAGGTTTAAAAATGTGTCTCAGAACTTAAACAACATCTCAAACAAAAATAGTGACACTTACAAGCTTTAATTTTCTTTAAATGCTCCAATTTTCAACTTTGTGCTGTTTAAGAAATCATATACTATATTTTACTGTGACTGACGCAGTATTAGATATCTATTCTAGGAAACAGCCAAACTATGTGGGCTTTCTTCTGCATTAATGCACACACAGAGAAATCTCAATGGAAACAGGCTTTTTTTGTTGTTTTTTTTGTTATTTCAATATTATTCATTCTGTTAGGCAAAAACTGTTCACATTTCAGAGTTGTAGAAGTTCATATGTATTTGATATGTGCTAAAGAACAGAATCATACAATCTAAAGAATGTAAAAGGCATCTGATCATCTTGGTGGCCTGCTCTGGACTCACTCCAGCAGTTCCATGTCCTTCCCATGCTGGGGACCCTGGGGCTGCACGTGGGGTCTCATCAGAGCAGAGTAGAGGGGTAGAATCACTTCTCTTATCTGGTGCCCACGTGGCTTTTGATACAACCCAGGATACAATTTTGGGACAAAGCACTTTTGTGTCATTCACTAATTCATAGATAATATTGATTCATATGAGGTTATTAACTCTTCTTGAGCTGGAATCAGAGTAACACCAACTTCAGTTTTGTTGTCCAAAGGGATAAATCCAAGGTTTGGTTGTTACACACCAGGTTTGCTCATGGTACTGTGACATCAGCATTTGCTCTGCAGGAAGATTGTCCAGGTCATTTCCAGTGGTGTGTCTTTAGGGAATTGTCTAGGCTGGAACTCCACACTTGTGCTTCAATGTCTGTTTGTCTTTCCCATTGATGCCCATCTCTGAAACATCCTTTTGAACAATCAGAGCTTGGTCTCCCCTTGCATCCCTCACATCAGGATCAGATTCTGCACTTTTGTGTCACAAACCCCGTGCAGACAGTGTTGTGCAACACATCCCCTGTCTCTGACTGCAAGAACAAGATGATGTGGGACAGGTAATTCTGCCTCTGAGGTTCCTAAAACACTGCTGGGGAAGCTGACTGTGCCACCACAGGCTGCACAAGCAGAGCTGTGTCAGGGTTAATTAGGTGCACAGAGAGGCAGGGCTCATTAGAGGCCAGGGTACCCATATTGGCACGTTTCTGCTGCTTTTGGGATCCCAGCAGCCTCTCATAAGTCTAGACATACCTGTTTCCTAGGAGTAACTCAATGTCTACTTCTGCACAATCTCTGTAAACCTGCCTGGAATTCTTATTAGCTCAGCTCATTTTTGAAAAAAATCCTCTTCTGGACTTCTGTTGTTTAAAAAGCTAAAACCTGGGATTTGTTAATCATGTTATTATTCTAATGTATTTTCCAGCTACTGAGACAAGATGCCTGAGTGTCAGTATATGGATGCATAGAAATCCTTGCTCTTTTAGTGAAGAAACAGTTAATCATTTTTCTTTTAATATTAAATCTATTATTCATGTCAATATGACATGGATGTAAGACTGTCATTACAAGATCATTACAAGGAATTTCTTTATCTGAGACCATGCTAGGATGGATGATAATTGTTTTTGCTAATAAAAGTAACTCCTATTACTTGGATTTTAAAATATAATTACATGGCAGGAATACTTTGCTGCCATTTACTTACACAGCCCATGTAATAGCCATATAACTAAATTAGAAATGGATGAGGTGGATAGTNAGAGACTTCACTGCTGATAACCCGAGGCCGTATCTTGAAGGTTTGCCTCCTTTTCTTTCCCAGCACACAAGCAGGCAAACTTGCACTGGCACTGGGAGCTGGCTGCCTGAGCAAGCACACTGGAATTGCACAGATTGTAGAGGGAGCTTTGCTGGGTGGGATTTCACCTTTTACTTCAGATGAGGAAAAATCTATTAAAAATCCTGGCCCCGCACTAAGCTTTAGTATTGAGGTATAAGCAAAATGAATTAAAACAGCTCTACAGTGTCCTCCATGGATATGTTGCACTCCTTCCTGTAAGTCTTAACACTGAAGATTAAATAAAATAGATAAGTGATGTAAAAATGTTTCAATATTGTGCTTTATGCACTTACAATAATCATATTCTCTGTCCCATGACAGTTGAATGCACTTTGCATGTATGCAGTTCTAATGAAAATGTGACTATATCCTACAGCTTTTTCAAATGTTGCCATTACAAGAACTATTATAATGATGAAATTATGTTTACACTGGGAGACTTGATGATAGTGAACTAGTTCCTGAATGAAGAAGTGTCCAGAAGGTTTTAAAATGTCTCAGAACTTAAACAAGAATATCTCAAACAAAAATAGTGACACTTACAAGCTTTAATTTTCTTTAAATACTCCAATTTTCAACTTTGTGCTGTTTAAGAAATCATATACTATATTTTACTGTGACTGACGCAGTATTAGATATCTATTCTAGGAAATAGCCAAACTATGTGGGCTTTCTTCTGCATTAATGCACACACAGAGAAATCTCAATGGAAACAGTCTTTTTTTTTTGTTGTTGTTATTTCAATATTATTCATTTTGTTAGGCGAAAACTGTTCACATTTCAGAGTTGTAGAAGTTCATATGTATTTGATATGTGCTAAAGAATAGAATCATACAATCTAAAGAATGTAAAAGGCATCTGATCCTCTTGGTGGCCTGCTCTGGACTCACTCCAGCAGTTCCATGTCCTTCCCATGCTGGGGACCCTGGGGCTGCACGTGGGGTCTCATCAGAGCAGAGTAGAGGGGTAGAATCACTTCTCTTATCTGGTGCCCACGTGGCTTTTGATACAACCCAGGATACAATTTTGGGACAAAGCACTTTTGTGTCATTCACTAATTCATAGATAATATTGATTCATATGAGGTTATTAACTCTTCTTGAGCTGGAATCAGAGTAACACCAACTTCAGTTTTGTTGTCCAAAGGGATAAATCCAAGGTTTGGTTGTTACACACCAGGTTTGCTCATGGTACTGTGACATCAGCATTTGCTCTGCAGGAAGATTGTCCAGGTCATTTCCAGTGGTGTGTCTTTAGGGAATTGTCTAGGCTGGAACTCCACACTTGTGCTTCAATGTCTGTTTGTCTTTCCCATTGATGCCCATCTCTGAAACATCCTTTTGAACAATCAGAGCTTGGTCTCCCCTTGCATCCCTCACATCAGGATCAGATTCTGCACTTTTGTGTCACAAACCCCATGCAAACAGTGTTGTGCAACACATCCCCTGGCTCTGACTCCAGGAACAAGGTGATGTGGGACAGGTGATTCTGCCTCTGATGCTCCCAAAACCCTGCTGGGGCTTTGGCTCTGCCACCACAGGCTGCACAACCAGAGCTGTGTCAGGGTTAATTAGGTGCACAGAGAGGCAGGGCTCATTAGAGGCCAGGGTACCCATATTGGCACGTTTCTGCTGCTTTTGGGATCCCAGCAGCCTCTCATAAGTCTAGACATACCTGTTTCCTAGGAGTAACTCAATGTCTACTTCTGCACAATCTCTATAAACCTGCCTGGAATCCTTATTAGCTCAGCTCATTTTTGAAAAAAAATCCTCTTCTGGACTTCTATTGTTTAAAAAGCTAAAACCTGGAATTTGTTAATCATGTTATTATTCTAATGTATTTTCCAGCTACTGAGACAAGATGCCTGAGTGTCAGTATATGGATGCATAGAAATCCTTGCTCTTTTAGTGAAGAAACAGTTAATAATTTTTCTTTTAATATTAAATCTATTATTCATGTCAATATGACATGGATGTAAGACTGTCATTACAAGATCATTACAAGGAATTTCTTTATCTGAGACCATGCTAGGATGGATGATAATTGTTTTTGCTAATAAAAGTAACTCCTATTACTTGGATTTTAAAATATAATTACATGGCAGGAATACTTTGCTGCCATTTACTTACACAGCCCATGTAATAGCCATATAACTAAATTAGAAATGGATGAGGTGGATAGTTGAGATTAAATCCAAATTTACCCCTTTCTGATGGTATGCAGAGAGTCCTCACAGGACTGACTGAATAAAGAGCACAGAGTTAGTGAGGAGATGCTGCTCTCAGCTCAGAGCAGGCACAAATGATCAGAAAATGAACAAGGCAGTTATTGGCACCAGGCTGGCTCTTACTGCCAGCAGTACAGGTGAAGGATCCATGGTGCACTGCCAGGTTTATGCTCTGACCCCTGCAGAGACCCCTCTGTGCCTGCATATCCACATGGCAGTTCATACCATCACACACAACGCCCCCAAAACACCATCGCTGCTCCCCCAAACCTCTCTGGTGCCAGTTATTCCATGTTAGGATGCTCTGAGGGTCACATGCATTGATGTGCCTCAGCAGAATAACAGATACATCTTCCACTCAATTAAGAAAATAAAGTTCAGTGTTTGATCTGTACTACAGAGAGTTTATCTGTGGAATGTGGCAAATAATAATGTGATTTCTTATCTGACTAAAGGTGAATATGGAGTATATAAATTCCAAACAGAGAGAGAACATTCTCCACCTGCAGTACTGTTGGAGTTATCTCTTCTGAGATTAACCCCGGTAGTGTAAATTTTTCTTCTCACCTGCCCGTGCTTGAAAGAAGGAATTGGAGAATGTCTGGGTTGTGGACTGCAGATGTTTATTTTACAAATCTTATCTCTCAGTTCTTTCTGTCCAGCATGAAGTTCACAAGCAGCTGGAAAAATGATTTCTCCCCCGCCCACAACAGTGGCTGGGCTTTTATATTCTAAAATTACGTTAACATTGTTTTTCTCTAAACACCAATAACTAAAATCCATGTCATGCAGTGAAATTTTACCTTTACCAATCCTAAAAACCCATCACCCTTTGCAAAAAAAGGAAGAGGAAGAGGAAGACAGAAACATGTGCTCTTATCACACTGATCTGCCTCCATCTTTGTCCCATTTAAGTCTATGGCAAAATCTAAAGACCCTTCTACACACCCAGTGACATAACAAAAATCCCACCAATCAAACCCTTGTGACCTCCAAATCCTCAGACAACCCTGGCAGTGCTTTTTCCATGGGCTGTGACCAACAATCACAACTGTTTCTGGCACAGGCCAGGGAGGGTTCACCCCCCCCCCCATCCAGGCTCCTGCCCATCAGGAGAACCAGAGAGATATTCTGGTCTGCCACACAGTACCATCCTGGGTTTGGCTGGGATAGAATTCATTTTCTTTGTTGTAACTTGCACAGAGCTGTGGTTTGGATTCAGCAGAAAAAAAAGAATTTTATGTATCTTGGCCATACAACATTTCTCATTTCTCTAATATGATACAGATACATCTACCCATGTGTGTCTCTGTGAGTACAGATCTTTCTGTGGAGACAGAAAAAAAGTACCTGAATGAGCTGGATGAGCTACAAGTGAGGAATTTTGAGAACCTGTGTAATCCTGTGGGGAACAGAGGAATGCAGGTCATTCCTTGCAGTGTGGCTGTGGGGTATCACAGGCAGTTTCCACCTGGGTTCACTCTCAGTGCCTTTGTTAATGATCTGAAAGACAGGGCAGACCTTGTAGCTGACACTGTGGTGGGAAATGTTGCAAAATAAAAAATCCAAGGAGAGAGAAAAAACAGAAGGGCCTTAAAAAGGTGATTAGAAGGAGAGGCAGGAAATGAGCTTCAAGCAGGGAAACTGTATTTGTGGGAAAGAAACAGCTCAGAGTTCAGTTGAAGCTGGGGAGTAATTTAAAGTCTGATTAAAAGCCTCTTGACATTAGTGGAAAAGCTGCCTGCTGATTTTAATGGGCCTTGAAACTGATGTCTTTTAAAGCACTTTGAGTTCCCTGAGTGAGACAACATACAGCAGGTCTGATCCTGTGGGGGAGAATTTGCAGAGTAGGACAGTAGCAGGAAGATCCAGGGAATCGTTTACAGAATTGTTTGGGACTATTAAAGTAATAACAGCATTTTCACTCCCTCTCCTCTCTCTTCTAACCTATCCCCATGTTTCTTGTATCTATGGAGGTGAATAGGGCATGGGGGGGCTGCTTTGTGAGCACCAGAAACTCCAGTTACATACACAGAATCCCTGAAATGACTTTTGCCCTGAAACCTATGCTCTTCAACCCCAAAAATGCTCTTTAATGAGATTGGAAAGCTGCAAGAAAGAACAACATTTCACTGGTGTGTAGTACAGGTATATTTTACAAACCACTTGGAGAATGTCTGGCAACAAACTTGTAGATTCATTTAGTATTTTACACCAAACATAAAACATTAAGGTGCTTTTTTCTTCTCAAAACTTAATACAAATGATTTCCCCGCTTGATTTATTAAATGGACTTGATAGGGTACAGGCAAAGCCATGAATTTGAGGGAGCAACTATTCATCCTCATCTTTTCAGCATGGAGAGGAGAAGTCACTTGGAAAACATTTAGCACCTTCTAGTACCTGAAAGGGGCCTCAGGGGATCTGGGGAGGGGCAGTTTGCAAGGGCATGGAGTGACAGAGCATGGAGGGACAGAGCCTTTAAGGTGAGAGAGGGGAGATTTAGTTTGGACATTAGGAAAAAATTCTTTACTGTGAGGTGGTGAAATAGGCAGAGAAATTGTCAGAAGAGCACTTCCTATCTGTGGAAGTGTTCAAGGCCAGGTTGGATAGGGCTGGTGAAACATGTCACTGCCATGGCAGGGCCTTGGAAGAAAAGAAGATCTTTAAAGTGCCCCCAAACCAAACAATTCTGTGATTCTGTGGTCTTGAATACTGTGCCTTCTTCAAAAAACAAACAAACCCACCAAAAACCACTCAAAAAAAAAAACAACCCCCCCAAAAAAAAAAAAAACCAAACAAGACAACAACAGCAAAAAAGCCCCAAAAACCCAAATGTACAAAGCAGGAATATCTCCTTTTTTGTCACCATAACTGCTGCCTCACCTGGTTGCTTATGAACATCTATTAAAATTAATTTATTTATTTTAATTGGGCTACATCCTGTGGCACACCCAGGAAGTAAAATGTTCTTTTAGAAGCCAACATGACCACTAGAACTTTGTGTAATCACATCAGAGTGAGGTGTATTTAGCATCTCTGTAGAGAACCTTTTTGTATATTTAGTGCACAGAATTCAGTTTTGAAATATGTATAGTGTTATATTTCTCAAAAGTGTGTTTTATCTGTACCATTTTAAATGTTTCTATTTATTTATGTGCTGTCTCACTTATTTTATTCCTTTTTTTCTTCTATTTTCATCCTTCCTCTTATATTTTTTCTTTTCTTTCCAATCTCAAAAAGAAAGAAATAAAAAATATTAAAGAAAAATAAATGCATGAAAGAGAAAGGGAAATATCAAAACTGCTTGAAAAATGAGCATTACAAAACTCAGTACAAAACAAACAAAGGAAGAGTATTATGTGTTCCCTTTTATGCTATTTTTGCTAAAAAATGTGCGAAGAAAGGACCAAAACAAGCTTTCACTTTCAAGTTTTAATTAACAAGAAATATCTTAATAAACATACACACTTTTGTAACTTTTTAAACTTTGTTAATTGGAAAAGTAGGGATGAACACCCAAGTTGCACCTCACTGAATGTAAACAATTATAAAAGAGAGTGAAACTGTAAGTGATAATGAGAAGCTCTATTTGCAACTGTGCTGAAATGTCTGCTTAGATCCTCTCTGAGGCATTCATACACCATATGTTTCTAGAAAATTGGTCACAGAATTGTCTTCAAAATCGACATCCCCCAAATGTTAAAGGCTTGACTTTGGTTTGTACTTCTTATCTTTCTACAAAGGCAAAAGTTCTTTTACTTTTATCTTACACCAAGGCCTTTCTCCATTTCAAGAACCACTAGCACTGTTGGGATGCTCACTGCTTTTCTATCAACCCCTCCACCCACCTGGTGGGTGATGCCTACAATGGAAACCTTTTACCGTCACCAAAGGATGAGCAAGAAGTTGCAAGTGTTAGATTCTCATGTTTGTCATATTTACCAATTTCACCACATCCTTTGTTGTCTTCCAGCAGAAAGCTTTTTTTTCTGCTGCCAATCTTGTTCCTGGCCTCTGCTGGAGTCAGCTGGCTCAGAGGAGCACCTAAAGGCAGGGTTGTGTTGGAGAGACTTTATTGGATGGGGCTTTGAGGAAGTTGATTCAGTGGGAGGTGTCCCTGCCCATGGTCGGGGGTCAGAATGAGATAATTAAAGAGTTTTCAAGCATTGGAACAGGCTGCACAGGGAAGTGCTGGAGTCACCATCCCTGGAGGTGTTCAGGGAATGACTGGATGTGACACTCAGTGCTGTGGTTTAGCTGACAAGGTGGTGTTCAGTCACAGGATGAACTTGATGAACTTAGAGTGAGATTATTCACCCACTGCAGCCCCCCAGAGACTCAAGGCCAGCTCAGTTTCTCACGGGGCCCAGGGGGGAGATATCTCAGAGATAGGACTGGGATTACCAGAAGAGGCTCCTTCTGTGATGTTTGAAGACCTTTATTTGTGGGGGTCCATGCTGAAAAAGAGCTAAACAAGGAAATGCAGGGACTTATATATAGGCCTTATCTCTGGTGGGCTGTCTGGCCCAGGGGAAGGGGAAAAGGTCAAAGGGATATCTCCACATTCCATATCCTGGGGTAAGGGGAAGAAGTTTCTTGGGGGAATTACAACATTAGCGGTCTCTTCCAACCTCAATGGTTCCATGATTTTACCTTTGAGATCCCTTCCAGCCCCAATCATTCTATCATCTCCAAAGTTCAGACAATGAAGTGGCATTTTCAGAGGTGTTACATGACTTGGCACGTGACACCAACAGGGTTTTTCAGTCATATGGAAAACTTGCTTGAGAAACCAAGGGAGGCAGTGGTAGAGAAGGGGGGAGCTAAACAGAGAGCAAAGGGACCCAAGGCGGGGATGGAGGAAGAGGAGATATGCAGGAGGGGCTGCAGGCTTGGAGCAAGGATCACCCCCCAGCAGCCCTGGAAGCCCTGCTGGAGCAGAGACCCTCCCTGCAGCCCAGGGAAGGGCACACACAGGAACAGGGAGATGTGCCGGGAATGATTATTCACATCTTTATCAAATGTTCATTAGAAAATGTAATCCCAGCATTCAGGTCATTAAAATATCGGCTTGCTTTGGAGAAAAAAATGTAAACAGCTGCATGAGGTGAGTGTAAATAAGTAGGTGGAAGTTCAACACAGGAGGAAAACTGCTTTGGAATGTGTGTTTTACAAAATCTCTGTAGTGGTTTCTACCTGGGGATTTGAAAGTCCTTTAGTAAATGTTAATGAAATAGAGCTAAGTCACCACAGGTCATTATTTGTTATTCATAAGAAATTAATTACTTTAGGTTAAAATCACATTGCAATTAGGCTGCTGAAATAGAAACATCTAGTAAAAGCCATATCAGTCATTACACAAATATTTGCATATTTTTGTTTAAACAGAGAGATAGCAAAGCAAACTAAACCAGAGGCTTTTATGTTTGCCAAGTGTGCTTTTTCAACACCTTTTATGGAATATTATGAGGGAAAAAAAAGACACAGCAAGTGGTTTTTGCATTTCCCAGGCTATTTTTCATACTCCTTTGGAACTTTCTTTCCTTTTCCAAGGTGGAAGCAGTGTTTTGTACTGTATTGGTTCCTGCTTCCCAATCTGACTTTTCCCATCTTGCACATCTAACTCTCTCCTTGAATGTTTGCTGGATTTAATAGCTTGGACCTTGAACCATTTAAAATAAAGAAACATGGAGTATCAGTGCCCAGCAGTGTGTTGTGCAGAATCAACTCACTCTCTTTACAGCCCACCATGGAAATTTGAGAGGACTAATGATGTTACATGGTGATGAAAGCCCCTAGGCACACCCTAAAGGAACACAGAGACACAACAGGAGAGGTTTCCCCAATGAAACCCTGCCCTGACTGTCCCAGCCCCATTCCAGGAGCCATCAGTCCATCAAAAGCCAGCCTGCACAAATCCAGGGGAGCACAGGGGCACAAAGAAAAGCAGGAACACAGATTAAGGACTCAGAGAAAGGCACACCCTGTCTGATCCCCTCCCAGAGGGTTGTCCCAAAAGACCCTCAGTCCCTGTGTCAAGAAGGGAAATGCATCATGAGAAGTCAGTGCTGGAGCACCTTTGGGATTGAGATGGTTGCTGCCTGGGGGTATAAGGAGACACTATAGGATGCAAGGGAAAAGCATTTTGGGATGAAATAGGATTAATCATGGCTAAAGTTGGAGAAAGGGAGGGATCTAGGTAGTGCAAAGGAGGAAAAAATTGCTTGAGGGAACAAGGATAAAGTGCAAAAAAAGGGTTGATCATGTGCAAGTATCTGCTTCACAGTACATTTATTAAATATAATTTTTAGTACGTTTTTTTCAGGATGAAATGCTCTCTGTTCTTCAAGCAATTTTTTTTTGTAGTCCTCTGGGCTCATGTGTCCAGTTGCCAGGAGTTTGGAATCCTGAGATCAAGGGGCTCAGCAGAGTGAGTGTCTGAGCCCAGATGCTGGCAGGATCTCTTTCCTTTCCTCTCTGGCATATCAGGGTTACTCAGTTGATTAGGATGTAGTTACTGAGGGAATGACAGTTGCTGCAGTCCCAATATTATGATTTTGAGACACTTGTTCATTACTTATAGCTTGTTCAGCTTCTGCCTTAAGAAACTTCTAATGAGTGCATTTAATATTCAGGCTTTCGATTTTCTGGTTTTTTCAGTCCATTAATTTGAACAGTAAGTTCATCCTTTTTGACACTAAACTGCAATCATGCACTATCTGGGTGAAACACTTTACTGATAAATCCAATAAAGCAATTTTCCTTAGACTAGCTATCACACCTAAATTATATATATTACAACAAGCTAAGATGCACCTGCTGAGATAGAAGTTATGAATTGATATATATGTATACATAGTTTTATTTTTAAGTCTTTCCAAGCAAGCTATGGGTTTGACATTTAAGCCATTCCCCCAGAGAGAGGGTTATCATTCCATTGGATTCAGGAACTTTTTTAAGTTCCCTTAATTGTTTTATTTATACTTTTTATTTTATTTATATTGATCATCTACTTTTAGGACTGATTATTCCTATACCTGCTCCATGTCCTATCACATCTGTGGGAGTGTTTATGTCGTTATCATTTGCTATTGTAAGTCATGTGGGCTGAGTATCACAAATTAATATCTACAGAAAAATAAAACTTGGTGTTTTGTTTATGTTACACAAATAACAGATTTTTTTTTCCCCCTAGCTCTCCTGCAAAACTGCTCTGGTGAACCCCTTTTGCAGTCTAGAATGGGATATACTGGAGTCAGAGCCAAAGCTCTGCTGGGCTGCTGCACTGCCAGATTTCCCTTTTGCTCTTGGCAGGAAACCTTTGCCCCATTTCCACATGATTGGAAATACTAATGTTCCACAGATTAACTGTGAGGACAACTTTGTACATGATGGTGACATATGTAGAGCAGATTTGGATCCAGAAAGATGATAGACTAATATCTGATGCTTTCAGAAGATTGCAAATATTATTTTAGCACTTTGACATGAAAAACATCACT
>VWYE01014586.1:0-114656 GCA_013398995.1 Alaudala cheleensis
TACAATTGCAGTACTCACAACTAGAAGACAAAGCATTTGGGGATAAAAATGCCCAGTGTGTCTGCATGCTCGGGTGTATAATGCTATCTTCTTAATGGTTTCTTTCTTGTTAAGTTCTTAAAAAGAAAGTTCTCAATTTGCATAAAAATGCCACGACTTCCAATTATAATATTACATATAAAAATAATTTTAAGCATTAAAGAAGGCTTGAGACAGGTAAGTATAAGGTAGTTCCCCTGTGATATGCAGAGCTGTCTGTACATGTTATAAACCACACTTGGAAAGAACTTGCCACTGTGATTCCCTTTGTCTCTGCCAAGCCAGTGTGCCCTTCAGCTCCTCTAACAAAAGGAATAAATCATTATCCTGTTTCTGTCTTTTTTTCAAATGTGTCCCTATGCCCTGGATATTTTTGTGATGGATACAGGCAATGGCTATCTGTGAGTTTATCACAGTGCAGCTAAATCACAGTGACTTCACAGATGTTTAGGACAGAAATGCAGCACAATCCTACCAATGATGAAAGTTTCATTCATTGATTAAACACAGGAAGAAGAAATTAAAAGAGGCTTTCAAAACATGAATGGTGGCCTTGGTTTTTATAAGGTAGAGTTAACAGCTGCTTATTGCAGTGAATGCATTTTGCTGTGCAAAATCCCCCACGGGAGACAGGCTGTCAATAGCTTTTCACAAACAGGAACTTTTTCAGAGTACATCACAAAACGTTAGGCAAAAAGTGCCTCTTCCAGGAATAGCACTATGCACTTTTTTTAGTTAATAGGAGATGGATATTTTCATCCACATGCAAATGACCAAAAAAAAAAAACTGTTTCCTTACATTTCTCCTCTGAACTGCCTGATGACACAAGTAAATGACATTTGGTAAAATGGCACCCCACACTCTACAGAAGGAGTATGCCAGTGCTCCTTTTGTTGCAAAGAAATTTCCTTTTTTCAATAGCTGCCTGATGACATTGTGAATGACACCATTTTAATTTACAGCCTATTGTTCGCTTCATTCTTCCACCAAATAAAAATCTTGCAAACTCTCTGGGACACACTTTCTTCCAGAGCTTTCTGGGAGAGGTACAAAGGTTTTCACACTTTCATTACTGCTTCGTAGTTCAGACATTTTGATGCAGCTTCTGAAATAATGTGAGTGCTGCATCTACCCTCCTGCACTAACACCACCTCACACATTCACCATCTCACATCTCAGGGGAACTGTCCAGCTGACACATTTCTGTATGGGCAAGTCACCTTTGCTATAAGTAGACAGTAGTTTAATCACTTCTGTGTTGATTGTCTGGTTCATTCCAAATGCAGAAGTTCAGGAACTGATATGTTTTAGATTTTTGCCCATCTCTTGAGACTGTAGTACCTCCACTGCAAGCACAGAGAAGGGTGACAAAAAATTGGACTGGGGGTGGGGGGAGTGCTTTCCCTAAGAGGAAGAATAAAGGAGGTAATGATTAGTTATAATTTTACATAATAAATATATCTCTATGGGTCTAGAAACCTTGAGGGGCATCTACACAGGGGGGAAGGGGATTTGTCCTAGGCTAGATTGCACTGTTTTCTCCTAGAAAACCCTGTGGGAGTTACAGATGGGAAAACTGTGTCTGCCCTGTTGAAAACTGCCCACAGTGCATCCCTCAGTAATAGAATAGAAAGAAAGGGGGTAAATAGTTTCTTGAAACTGAAATTTTCAATTAGGGAATGATGATAACAGCATTAATTGACTGAAACTTTACAAGAGACTGGGCAATGAGACATTAAAAGCTTATGATTATATAGCAACAGAGGGGAAATTGCCATGGATATTCCTCTGCCTGGCTTACCTGAATTGGCTGCCTCCTACTTATTAGCTTTTGTGAGTTTAAGAACATAGATGACTTCTTTTTGTCCCCTCCTTTCCAAGCCTGACAGTTTCTGAGCTGCAGCTCAGCCATGGGCTGTCCATGTATTATTTCTCATCCTGTTGCACAGGGCCAGGGTGACTGAGCACAGTGCAACTTTCTGCAGCCCTGTCTGCTCTTTCTGACCTTGGCCCGTGGAAAGTCTCAAGATCCCAGTCAGAAATCAGGCAGGAGCTTCCTGATTCCTTTTGAAGGCAGTGTTTCAGAAGTGGCTGACAAAGGGGAGCTCAGGCAAGGCTGCAACGGTTCTCAGTGTACCAGCACTGGAAAAAGCACTTGTTGTAATAACTGTGCTGAAGTGGAATAGATGGCAAATCCCAAACATAATGATGTTGGAAAGGTCTGCCTCACCTTGATCTTTCTCTTTCAGGATATGAATTGTGATGCTGAAGCTTCACTACCCAGATGAAAGCAAGCCAGCTGCTTTAGTGAAAGTATGTTGAAAAAATCCACACTTCACAGGTTCTTTCAATGATATCTCTGTGAAAATATAAATCAAATACGTGTGTAAAATATTCTAGAATTGCAGAAAATTGATTTTATGAAGCTCTTTCAGAAAGAGTTGGGACAAACACATTAAATATATTACCAAAAGAGTGTAGTATTTTTTGTAGATTTCCTGCCATAGAGAAGATGACATTACACATCAAACTTCCATCAAGTTGCAATATTCCTGCAAGAAGTTGTCTGAATTATAGAAAATTGTCATTTTACAGAAGAACATATCTTTGAGTTCTTTCTTCTTTCCTGTTAGGTGATCTGCCAACATTGATGGCACCTTTATATCCTTTATGTTTTTAGTGATCTGAAATAAAAAGTTTTGTTTGCTTCTGCTACTTTTTCCCTCTCAGCACTGAAGTTCACAGGTCAAGAGAGCCATTATCTTGCTGCTTTGATTATGCATGCAGTTCTATAATTCCCCCCACAGAGCACTTGCTGAATTCTCTGTGGTTTCTGAGGACATCTCTACATCTCCTGCAACACATCCCATTGCCTGATGGCAGCAATTGGCCTCTCTCTTCATGGATCTGACACTGTTTGACTACTGCCTTTCAAAGGCACTTGGGACGAGGGCTGATTTCCAAACTAAGTCAGTTCATTAATTCATTTCTACAGTAAGGAATTTGTGAAGATGGAGTGCAGAGCAACCCCCTATTGAATGTCAAGCAGGCTTGCCTAATTGTGATTTGTGAAGCTTTAGAAAAGCTCTCCCAGGGGAAGTTGTGGAAGACATGGTTCTATTATGTGTAAAGCTGCCTTAATTAATCTTGTCTGCTTTTATTTTTAGCAATATGCCTGAAATTAGTGCTTTTTTCACTTATTAATTCTAAGGAATTTCAGCCTACCTTGCTGTACCTCAGGTCCAGAATGAGATGCTCTGATAGGTAGTGGGTAACTGTCACCTGCAACTTGCATGGATATATATATATATATATGTATAATGTGGTTAAATATGTATGCCATACAATATGTATCTGGGTCACTTTTTCATCCACTGTTCAGACCTGAATTTAAGCTGAAATCAACTGGGAATTTAATTGTTCAGAACAAGAAGATGGCAAAATTTTCCAGGTGTCCAGCATTTAACCTAGAAAATATGAGCTGCATCATTTCACTACATTTTCACTGAGTGCTCACTGTGGGTTTTTTGGAAGCACCAACAATGGAATTTCTTCCTTTTCATGATAAAATCCTTCAGCACCACAGTTTAAAGATGACACTGTAAGGACATGGCTCTAAGTTAGTATATGTTGAACATAACTTTGATTTCAGCCAAATACTCATTCCTTTGCACACTGGCAGAGTAGTTTTCTCTTCTTCCAAGACTCAAACATGCACATATTTTTGAATTTGATTAAGGGGGTTTCTTTTTAAATAAAGTTACATACTCTGTATTTCCCCCAGTCTAAATTAGGTGGATTCAGTTCACACATTTTGTTCAGTGGAACCTTGAAAATTCATAAGGCCACTGACTTTTTTGTTTGTTTATTTCTTTGCTTTTGCACATTTAGTGCCTTGTCATTGTATGGCAGCTTCCAGTTCTCCAACTCATGCTGTCTGAGTAAAATGTTGTTCAGATTGAGCACAACAGCAGCTCCTTTTGTGTGGCTGGACCCAAGTGCTGGATCCCACCTGGAGATGTGAATGTGTGAGCAAATCAGGAGACAAGTTTTCAATGCTAATTGAAGGATTAGTATTGGGAGACTTAATTCCTTTATCTCTCCAACCCATAAAACATCCATTGTTTTAGTGCTGGCTGGCATTTTCCTTTCAAATCAGATTTCTTTGAAGACTTTGGAAAACTGTTACCTGTGTGTAAATGTGATTAAGCTGATGCTGCAGCTCTTCATTATCTGAGCTATTAAGATTCAGCACTTGAACCAGTCCCACTATAAGTAAGAATGAACAGGAAAAGTATTGTAAGAGAGTCAGACATTTTAAGAAAAATGCCTGAATAGATTTGGTGGCACTTTATCATTTGAAAAATAGGATACAGGATTCATGATGGAAAAGTCGATGTTCACCACTGTTAAATTGGCTTTATCTATGTCAATTTGCTGTTGTAAGACGCAGAAAATAGATTTTAGATATTTTTTTGTCCCCAGAGAGAGAAATAGATTTTCTCATATTGAAGGCTTCGTTGTGCCTTTTATTCTGTGCACTCTCCTCAGAAGTCCTGAGATCGAAGAACATGCAATGCTCTGAGCAGGACAATTGTATTTGTGTTAAGCCTCTGCTTGCAAAACACGGAGGGAGTTTTCTACCGGGGTGGAATTGGATTTCAGCACTTGTCCCGCATTTGTCTTTCAGGCTGCCATCCCTGCTGTGAATGGCTTTGTCTGTGGACTCGGCTCTGTGCCGCTGGCAGCGCCGGGCAGCTCGGGGTCCCTGCCAGGCTCCATCAGAATCAGCACCACTGCTGCTTTCTGTCACACACCAACCCAAACTGAGCCTGGACAAATGGAGGGTTGTGTTCCCTGGCAATGGGACACAGCAGAAAGACTGGAAACAAGTTTCTACATTTTATTCTAGAAACAAGATACAGACCACAAAATACACATGGTTCACTTTTTTGCCCCTAAATCTTTTGGGGCAGTTTCACAGGTAAGAAAATTCATTCCGTGATCCGTGAGATTTAAGAACTCTCTGAAACAGTGATTTTTGAGTGTGATGGAGAAGGGCTGCTTTTGTAGTTGCAATGGTACTAAAACTTAGGTGACCATAATTTGTAAGAAAATGGCACTCAGTTGACACTGAAATGTGGATTAAAGCAAGCACAGGGGGTGCTTAATCACTGCTGTGACCAGCTTTTTAAACTGAATGCTGCAACAGTTCTCTTTGTAAAGAAATCAAGTTCTTATTTAAAAATCCTTCTGGTTTTGTGTTGCATAAACTTCTGATTTTTAGAGCACAAAAAGAACTCATTGGATGTGTTGAGAGACCTGTGAAATTCTGTGGATTCCAGCAGCTCAATTCTCATATATTGTTAATGTTCACAAAGTGACTGTCCACAAATGTAGAAATAGTATATACATATGTGCAAGTGCAAGGTCAGGTTTCTTTCCAAGTGCTGGTTTAAAATTATGTAACCCCCCCCAGAATAAAGAATCAAGTCAGAAAGATGCCCAGGGAACCATTGTAATGAAGAGAAATGGAAGTTGTCTATCCATCTCTAGCTTTGAAATTTTCATTCTGCATACTGGATTGGCCCATTCCTAATTCGACCTGCCATTCTGAGAATCCTTCATGGATTCCTCATGGAAACATTTCAGTAATTCATTTGTTGGTTTTTTAAAAATTTGTTTGGCTTTTGCCTAATTTTATTCTTATTTTCAGGACTGAAGTGGTGAGGGGCCATTAAAGGCCTTGGAGATTCCAGAGGTAAATAGGGTTTCTAACATATGAGAAAACTGGAACTAGCTATAATAGTGTGAAAATGTATGTGGCTCTCTTAAAGAAAAAAATCTGCATCGTGGTTAAGCAGCTGATTCATTCATTCTGGAGAAAGGAAAAGGAGGGTAGATGAGTGAAATTATTAATATTCCTTTGACACAGAATGGGAGTTTTTCATTAGGAAAAGGATACATTCTAATTTCTGACAACTTTTAATTTATTTTATACCTTTCCAGGCTGGGTAATCTTTATTTTTTCTTTCTGGTGGTTCTGAACTGGTTCCCACAAGTGGAAGTCTTCCACAGGGAGATTACAATGCTGCCTCTGGCTGTGGTGCTGCTTGCCAGCATGATTAAGGATGCTATTGAAGAGTACAGAAGATACCAGTATGATAAGACAATAAACTTCACTAAAACCAGGGTATATGACAAGTAAGTAAACTAAATCAATTATTTGTTTCCTTGCTTCTGTTACATTGCTCATGTGATTTTACAGTAACTCCCTCACTGACCTTTCAGAGTACTGCAAGCTTGGAAAAACTATCACAAAATAATTTTTTCTACATTTAAAAATGCCCTATGTATCTCAATTAAATCAACTCAGTATCACTGAGGCTTTGTTTCATGTCACAACAGTGTGTGCTGATACAGGCAGGTTTTCATTCCAAGTTTTCTGAGCATTTGCCAACACACAGAGCATCCTCCCCTGACAGCAGGAGGATCTGGAGGATAAATGGAACTTGCTCAAGTCTAGAACAGAAATCCAAGACTGTACAGAAAACTGGAACAATGTCTTTCAGATGTTTCACCCTATAACCTGTTATGCAGAAATTAATGATCAACTGCATTCAAGGTGAATCATAATCAGGAGATGAAAAAGGCCCAGAACTTCCAGCAAGCAGAGATCAATAGAGCCCGGCTGGGCTTTGGGGCTGGTGCAACACCTGCAGGAAGCTGTTTGCTCAATACTGACTCAGAAGGAAGAAATATTATTTTTCACTGCAAGTCTTATTGCAGCATTTAGATTTCATCAGAATTTCTTGTCCAAGTGCTAACTTGAGACTGCTTAACTTGTTAGTGCATCATGAAGCCAATTGGAGTTTTCATTTAAAATAAGTTTAAATATTTGTGTGCTTGCCTTTTTTCACCTGCCTTAAGCCCAGGCCACAGAGAAAAAAATTGCTGTGGTTTATATACATGTAATTAGCTCTTCTGGAAATTAGCCCTCATCTGTGCTGACATACTTATGTGTCAGAGGGAGAAGGATCACAGGGGAAGGGGTATCTGGGTGAGAGAGGAAGGTTTGGGGTCTACTGGGGAGAAGGATCAGGCTGAGGGGCAATCCAGGTTCTCTGCACTTCACTTGCTTATGTCTATGTGTGATTCCCCTGACTACAAAATCTTGGGTTTACTTAGCTTGGGGGAATGGGGGTTGGTTGTTAGTTTAATAATAATCCGTGTTGTGGTCATGAAAACAAACAATAGATAGAGGAAATAAAAGAGAAATGCTGTCTGTGCTGAGGCTTTCAGCAATCTTCTGTTGACATCTGGGACACGAAACTCTGCCCATTACCTTTGAGCTTCCTGGCAACTCCCAGGGTTGTAAAGTGACTCTGAAACTCCTGGAGTGACCTGTGAAAGTCGTGTGCAAGTTCTCAGCTTTGCCACTGCCCTGTGTTCAAGAAGAGACTCTTCATGAGAGCAGAGAGTCACTGCCAGGGAAGTGGTCTGAACAGAGCCTCCAGGCATCTGCTGGCAGGAAGAACCAAACATTCAGGATGCTTTTGGCATAGGTGAGGTGCAGCCGCCCCAGCAGGCTCCAGGAGCTGGTGCAGCTGAGTCAGGATGATCCCTGTCCCTGGGTAGGTGAAGGCTGGAGTGGAGGAGGCAGCCCTGGGCTTCAGACACCTCAGCTCTTCTCTCCACCATTGGGGATTCTCTTGGACTGCTGAACTCTTCTAACTTTATTGGTTTTCAACTTGAAGCTGCTTTTTGAAAGAAAAGCAAGATGTCAAGGAAGATTGTTCCAGGCTGCTTCTCTACAATGATCTGGAAAAAACATTGTTTCAAGGAAAGCTGCTGCCAGTGTGGTTCTTCAGACACAGAAATCCAAAATGAGGAGCTGGAGAAGAGAGGAAAAGTAAGGAAAAGAAAGAAGAAAAATGAAAATAAACGTGTGATCATCTCCAATTTGTCCTTTGGAAGCAAGAAGTGGAAGGAAAATCCAAACAGATACTATGACTCCAATGAAATTAAGACCACAAAATACACCATCTTAACTTTCCTCCCTAAAAACATCTACGAGCAGTTTCACCGCTTTGCCAACATTTATTTTGTGTTCATTGCACTGCTGAATTTCGTGCCAGTGGTGAATGCTTTCCAGCCAGAGGTGTCTATGATCCCCATCTGTGTTATAATGGCCATCACAGCCATCAAGGATGCTTGGGAGGACTTCCGGCGGTACAAATTGGACAAAGAAATCAATCACATGGGATGCTACATCTACAGCAGGTAAGCCTCTTACAGCTCCCATTGCCAAAAACATTGGCTCAAGATCTTTTACCAATGGTGAGGCTTTTTGTTTAAAGAAATTAATAAATAACTGCTGAAAAATCACAGTCACTAGGTGAAGTAGGGAGAAGTCGTGGCCACTGTAAATCACCTGGTATTGTTCTCATACAGGGAAAGAATTTTTTCTTCTCAGCATTTCTGTACTGGGAAGTTAAATTTGAGTTTCATTATATTGGTGTGTCTATCAGCCTCTTAGACATGCAGTGCACTCAAAATAGGTGCTTAAACAGCTACAAGCAGCTGAATTTCTAAGACATTTCCAAGAGGGTTTATTTCTCTCGATGTAAGGTAGCACAGAAAAAGATCTGTCGTGGGACTTGTTTGCATTCTTAGATGCCAAGAAATTGCTTAAAAACCTGGCCCTTTGAACTGCATTTTATTTTATACTCTACATTGTTGACTACCTTTCAGTTATTTTTTCTTTCATAGGCAGTACGTAAAATGAACCTGTAAAAACACACTCTAGAAATGAAAGATATTATTATCTTTTTAGTCACCTCTAAATGAATTAACCACATGTGTCTGTGCTCACTTCTTCAAAGTGTTTCATGACTTCTTGCTTCAGAAGATTGAAAATTATGTTTTATTGTATCAAAACTGTTCTCTCAGCAAAGTAGCAAATGACTTTTCCCTGATAAAATATCACATCTGAGAGTCAGAAGTACAAACTTGCCATCTCCATGAATGTGCCTGTCATCCCTCAAATTAATAACAGTGCTTTATTAGCAAGTGCTTTCATGAGCAAGATCTTGCAGAACTCTGGCTTTTATCACATGGGGCTGTCACTTCTGTTTGTTTCTCCTGCATGTGTTTGTCAGATTTTTATTTTTATGTCCTGCTGGTTAAACAGAAAAGCAATAGGTTTGCTTGTTTAGGGGCTTAACTTAGGCCCACATACAGATAATGATTTGTCAGGAAAAAAGCTGTACTCCTCTCCTTGCCAACTTTAAAAAAACTGGCATTTTACAAGTTTCTAAATATTGTGGATTTAAGATCTGTTCTGTGATGAAGAATGTCAATGATTGTAGCTCTTTGGGTAGGGTGACAAACTGCCTCCTCTGCCTATCTTTGAAATTTCACTCTGGCTGAATGTTCCAGCTTTTCCAGTGTTGCATTAGCCTGTGAGGCAATGGATTATTTGTCAATACTTGTTAAAGTATTAACAGTACAGGACAGACCAGGCAGGGCAGTAGGTGCTAATTAATAAATCTGCAGAGGGATCTTATTTATTTCGTCTTTACACACAGAAATCATGTCAGTTTAGAGCTGAAAGCCTTTTACCATGGGAACATGAGAAGCAGGGAATACAGTAGAACTTGTTTTGTTTAAGGGAAATATGTCTGCCATGGAATTACAATATATATTCAGATCCAGATTCAGGATTGTTATGCAGAAACATGAGACAGGCCTGACTTAAAATTGGTTATTCCATCCCATTAAAAAGATTTTGATCTACGAATCAGTCTTGTCTAGGTTCTTGTCTTTCACCAAAGTTTTATGGCATAAAAGGTGGTGTAAGAGAAAGGAAAATGAGAAGGGTTTCAGCCTACAGCATTCATCCTGTCTGGAAAAATGATGGTAATAACAATTGCCATCAGATCAGTCACTACAGCTTATTATATTATGAATAATTTCAGTCAGGCCTCTCTGGTGCTTTGGGAAGCTGATATTTCTTGTTCTTCCTGCTAGCTGCAAAGTCATGGAAGGGCAGGATGTCTTCTAATTTTCTTCCATATGAATCATGAAAATAGGTAATTGTTTTGACATAAGTGAAAGTCTTTTTGGGGCACTGCAAATTTCGTTAATCTTGTGGCAGCAAAAATGTATTTCTAATAGAACAACTGATCTTCCATCCTAGATGAAATATTACTTAGATTTTAGGAGGTAATCTTGGAGTGTATGTTGTCTTTATTTCAGATTTTAATAAGAACTCTGGCTCCTGTTCCAAAAGAAATGCAAAGGCAAAGCAAACTTTTCCAGATGCTGGATGTTCTCCAAAACTTGCTTGAAGCCCAGGGGAAATGCAGTAACTTGCCTTCTTTCAACACAGAGCAAGGGAAATTAAAATTAAATGGGTTGGCCTGTAAACATATTTATTCTAATTTTCTTTTCACAGAGAGCAGCTGAAATGGGAAATCTAGTCTGCTTGTCAAATGAAAGACAAGACACTTCCAGTAGTGTATTTAAGGAATGATTAATTGAAAAAATGAGAAACAATTAATAGGCATTCAAGAGCCTTGGGGAGGTGTAATAATCTAGATATTTGATTGAGGAGTTTGTACTTTTGGAACTAAATCTTTTGGAATCATATTCTGTAGACAAACTGCTGTGCTGTTAAATCAAATCACACACCAAAAGGAGAACAAAAAATTGAATTGCAGATGGTACAGATCTGTGTTAAAATGCCTGCTTTCTCATGGTGTTCTTTAAAATATACTTTGTCTACTTTAAAATTTTCCAAACAAGGCAGACTTCCATTAACTACAAAATGCCAAGGCATGTTCTATGATACTACACTTCATTATCCCTCTTTAATTGCATTTAAATTTCTCAAGTCACCTGATTTCATAGGAACCCTAATTAGATAGACTCCATCCATAACACTTAATTATAATCCTCAAATATGTGTGATTTTTATCACATTTATTTTGTTGCACCCACATGTGGGTGTGGATCCATAGTGATGCAGAGTCCCCAGGCAGGTGCACAGGAGAGCCCTTTACTGCAAAAACCAGGCCTTTTTAAGCAATTAGCCCATCATCAGTTACACAGTTTTAAATCATTAAAAATATAATTCAACCAACCACTACACACCACGATGTGAACAGGGAATGGTTATACCACTTGTTTTCCCACCCCTAATTCATCTGAGTCTCTTTCCCTCAGTCCTTTCCTATTCAGCCAAAGTAGCAGGCCTGGGTCATGATTTTACCCAGCTGTTTTGAAAACCTTGTTTTATAAGGCTTTACCTAAATGCAGCACCCAGAGACCTTTTAGTCCAGACTGGCACAGATTGCTCTTTTCATCTCTCTTGTCAGTCAGTTCCCCCCAAACCTACCATGGTTATTTTTCTCTAAACCCTCTTCAGTTTGTCATTAACTTGCTGACAAGGGCCAGCACTGAGTGTGGTGCACAAACCTGAAAGTGAATGTCAGTGCAATAGTTGCTAAAAGCTATTATTCAATTTTCCTAAAGTTCTATAATGTTCAAAGAATTAATTGATATGTCATTATTGTACAGCTTGGTTGTGATATACCCCAAGGGTTACATCAAGTTCTGTAAATGCTCCATAGCATCCAGACAGGTGTTTGCATCAATTTCATGTTTTTGGAAGATTAAACTTACTTTTTCCTCAATGTTTTAGTAGACACTGAGATACAAATGCAAGGGCTATGCACAGTTCAGTAAGGCACAGCAGCAGCCAAAACATTAATATTATTTAAGCTATTCATATTTCTTAATTTTAAGAATCTGAATTCAGATATCTGAGAAAGTGACTCAGAGAAACCTTGTTTATATGCCTGGAATTATCCTGTGGACCTTTTGGAGAAGTAGGTGAGCCAACAGACATCCTAAATGAGGTATCCTCATCCTAAATGAGGTATCCTCATCCTAAATGAGGCAGCCTGGTTCCTCTGGAATGCTTTCAGGCGCTCTGGTTTTCAGGTAGTTCCTACAAGCATCNGCCTGGTTACTCTCTCCTTAGCAAGTTCCTCTGGAATGCTTTCAGGCACTCTGGATTTCAGGTAGTTCCTACAAGCATCAATCTCCTGCTCCTCTCTAAGTCCACTGATGTCTGTGGTACAAAAAACTTTAGACTGGCCTTCACTCTGACTGACTCTTTGTCTGTTTAGTGTAAGGTTTTAGAACATTTAAAGATTTTTTTCATCAGCACTAATTCTGGGTTAGCCCTTGAGCAGAAGTATAGAAAGTTAAAAACAAAGTGCTCATAACTGTGTCACATGAAGTCAGAACTGCCAAGAGCTGAAAAAATCAAAGTGGCTTGATCTGAACCCACTGTTTTGAAAGAGAATTTAAAATTTTCAATTGATTGAAGTATTGTAATTCTGTGCTGCAGTTTTCTGTCTGACAGCAATGGAGATTTGCTTGCCTACAGGTGTCCACACACACAGGATACTTCATGTTTTCTGTGGGAAGCTGGGCAGCAAAAGCAAAGGCTGCCCTTAGATTGAACCTCCTACATATGCTCTGTTCAGCTGGATTTCTGAACAGAGGAGAGATTTTTGTACCTCCTGTGGATGCTCCCTGTCTGGGATAGTGCCTGGGACTGGCCAGGGATGCAGTGACCAACAGAGGAGTGGGGCATCTGGAAGAGAGCAGAGAGAAGGGTGAGGGACATGCTTGAAGACAGGAATTGACTTACTGTCAAATCTCAGAGCTTAAATAAAAACAATTTTTCTCTGGACTAGGAAATATCATATGCAAGTCATTCAACCCAAGGTGAACCTGAAAGTAGAAAGCAGGATGAGAGGAAAATCCTATTCTGCCAAGGGCAAAGTGAGCAGAAAGATTTCTTGCCAGCACTTTAAAGTGTTGGTCAGCAGCACTGAGATTTCACTTGTTAAAGAGCCTTTTCTTTCTGCTTTATTATTTTTGTTTTCTGATAAAGCATAACTTTAAAGACAAGGAGCCTGCTGGAGGCTTCAGTGGGTTCATTTTATACACACACACACAAAAATATCTGAAGCCTGTGTCCCACTCACAACCTCAGCACAGGCAAAATTGCAATCAGTTTTCTTGGGCATAACAATATCAAGGCTTCTACACCTCAGTGGTGCCTTCCCTGAGCAGTGCAGGAATCTCATCAGTGGGAGGCTGAAGACTCCCTGAGTAGGTGCATTCCTGTGACAGACACAGAAATGTACTCGGGGTGGTTGCAAGGTGCTACCCCCCTGCCAAACACCAAACATGAGTGTGCTGCTCTCTGGCCATGGGCATCCCCTGCTCTGTCATGCCTGTAATTTTTATCTGTACTTCATGTGCAATGGTAATTTTGTACCTGGTTTAGCTGTGGGTACCTGAATTAGCAGTGAGTTTGACTGAAGGCACAAGCAGTGCCTTCTGCTGGAGATGTTCTTCAGCCTCCCAGAGAGCTGAGAAAATGTCCTGAACCAAAAGTACCCTCAGGTGTGTTATGTCACCATGACCCTGCTGGAAACCAGTGGTACCAAAACCATGAAGAGGTTCAAACACCTCATGTGGGATAAGGTGATTGTGTTGTGAAGAATTATGGGACATGCTGAACTGACTAAATGCAAACCAACTCTCAGCTGGCCCAGTCAGCACCACTGGAAATGGAAGAGCAGTGAGCCAGCAATTGTTGTCTGTCAGGGTGTATTGCTACAGTGAGGATCCTTGGTCTCTGTGGAAGAAAATTCATTAAATCCATGACTAAAGCCACCACTGGTTCATGTTTTGCTTATCAGAGCTTTCTTCAAGATCTATTACCTGCCAAGGCATTTAAAGCTGCTTCACAGAAAAGGTGCAACAGCTTAGCAGAGAGCAGCAGGAGCTAATGACTAAACATTAAGACCAAATAAATAGGAATCTCTTGCTTTGGCTCAGAGACCTGCAGAATCATGCTTTCATGGCATTAAGATTCATCCTGACTGTCCAAACTTTTAAAACCTGGAGAGTGGCTGGTTTCTACAATGTGACCTCAAGAGCTACATGGTCATGGAAGCACATGACTATCAAAAAAGCTGATGTAGGCTGTGCTTTCCAGAAACCTGACAAGTTAATGAGAGTCCCTAGAAACTAATGCTAATGACTACAAGACATTAACTGAGTGACCTTGGAATTATCTGTTCCTTTCAGCTGGAGCCAGGAAGAATTGTAACAATAGTATTGTGTTCAAGGCAGTAAAAAAAAAAAACCAAAAGTTCCTAACTACAATAATACACAATTTGCAAAATTAAACTAGTAAAGTCTAAGCAACATGCTGTTTACATCTATTTTCTTTTTCTTCTTCTATTTCTTCCAAGGTGAGTTAAAAGAAACCCAAAACCATTTATATGAGCAAATAATGCATTTGTAATGTTCTGGTACTTAAAGTTTATGTAAGTTTCAATTGGTTACAGAAGTTGAGCATAGGATTGTGTTATTGAGAAAATAAGTTACTTGTTATGATGCTATAGGCAGTTTAAGCACATAAGGAGATAGGATCTGTTATTGGTATTGAGGAATTTGGAATGTCAGTATGAAATAAGTGTATGTACTTTATTACACTAAAGAAAAATTTCATTCCAGTTATTTTTAAAGGTGCTTTTGCTGTCTAAAGACAGTGTTCAAATCCTGAGAGTCTGGAGCTGTGGAGGAAGGCTGGGGCTGGGTACAGGACTGGCCACTGCCCAATGACACCATTGATGCTGCTGGGCTGATGTGCTGACACAAAACCCCTCCTGCTCTGGGGTGGGATGGTGGCAGGAGCCAGTGACAAACCCACTCACACTCTGGCACCTTCCCATGCTCAGGAAGAACCTGAGCTCAAGGACATGATCAGCCAGTTGTGCTGTACTCTGACCCATGGACAGTGCTCACAATCAGCTCCTGTCTGACCTCGTGCCTCCCCTGAGTCCTAACCCTGCTCCTTTGTTGTCAGTTTTTGTTTTGAGGCAGTAGCTCCTAATGGTGAGGTCAGGGACTTTGAAAATAGTTTGTGAGGGGTTTACATATAAAAGCTGATACAATCTTTAATAGCATAAAACTGTGAGATTTTTATTTGCAAAACCAGGCTGTGGAGGGTAAGCAGCTGTGTGGTTCAACCTGAGGTAAAACCAGGACCCCAGAATATTGGTGTTTTCTATAAAATAGGTGGTGCTTGAAGGAGGCCATTTTCAAATATAGCATTCCAGCAAATCAGCATACAAAAAATTTAAATATGTAAATTTCTCTATTTAGGACACTGATATATTTTTCCAGGTGCCATGACCTGGTGACAGTTTGGAGGAGGGGTATAGTGCAGAGCAAACAATATCTTTATTTTGAACTGCAAAGGCTCCCAAGATGGACCTTGCAGTAATTCCAGGGAAAAAGATTCACTGGACTAATTATCTAATAAAATGTTTCTAGGTGACAAAGATTTCTGAAGATCTTTCTCTAAGACAATCTAGGAGACCCACATGCTGTGGAGTGAAAAATTACTTTTATTTACTCTTTTCTGTATAGCAGAACAATAATTTTTATTTCCCTCCATTCATCATGCACTTTGATCCAGTTTTTGTTTGAAATTCATTATTATTGAATCCAAGAAAGTGAAATCAAATTGTTGACACAAAGTCAATAATTTATTGAAGTTCCCCCATGATCTCCAACTGCAGCAGGACTTTCTTATGGTCCTTTTTTTTTTTTTCCCAGAAATGACTTCATAAAATCTGTTAAGCTCAGGCCTTCTGTTCAGATTGGATGAGTTCAATTACATTCCTGGCAGACATCACTTTGACTGTTCAGGGCCTCTTTTCATTGGCAGTATCCTCTGATGGGCATCATCATGATATCTATTAGCAAGGAACACTTTCTGAATGTGCTTCTGATAAATTGTCTGGCAAAGGAGAGAAGGGGCTGAGGAACTTTTATCTTACATCTTGTCTCCAGTGCTCCACAGCCCTGATACCACAAGCTGTAAGAATCAAGTATCCAGATTCTCACCTATTGAAAATCACCACATCTTGTTTATTTTATTGGTTCAATACATTTGCCCTTTTTGTATCTTTCTCATCAGACCATTTTGGGTTTATTAAGCTCCTCTGTTTATTAAGCAACCAGAGCTTGTGCTATTAACTTTAATCACTGAACAGAAAATGGGCAGTGTTCCCAGTTGCAGGGATTGCTGAAAGGAAACTGCTTCATCTGAAAAATCTTGTTAGACAACTAGGACAGTGCTGCCATGGGGTGCACCACTTTCACTGTGAAGCACTTTTCTTCCTTTCACCCACTGGCAATTCCCTACAAAGTTGTAGAAAAGCTTTGTACTGTGGGAAATTTTTAATCTTAAAGGTCCAGATGAAGAGTTTTGTTCAGGAACAGAAAATGTGTATTCTCTGAATGCTCACTGGGATAGAGTGGCACTTCACCTGAATGCAGGTTTGGGATTCCAGCAATCCCTGAACTGCAGTCCCTGTGCTCAGTGAGGCTTTTCCTCTGAGCTGAAAGAGGTCATTTGGCTTTTTTGACTCACTGTCTCCCCTCTAATTAGTGATTGGGTAGAACCCTCAAGCTTTACGTGCAATTAATATTTCATAGGGAGTTATTGAAAAATTATTACAAATTTCCATGATTTCTGTGGATTATTAGGGCTAATCTGGTTTCCTTCAGCTGATGTGGAACACAGCCAGCTGGAAAAGGCCCTTCTATAGCATTTTATGAGCAGGCAAAATCTGAAATATGCTCTGTAAACTTCTGCATTGTGCAAGAGCTGACGTGCAGAGAGGTAGGATTGCCCTGCAGAAGCCAGAGTAAACATTATATGCAAACTGTAAATGGCATCCAAATGTCTGGGATGGCAAGAAAAGACATCTACTTCCTCCAAACTGATCTTGTACTCTTGCTTTCATGTTTTAAACCAACACATTAAGAAGTCCTGTTCAGAAGGTGTTTGGCATGGAAAGGATTGGTACTTACATAGTTGATGTGTTATATTAAGATAGTATCTGCTTTGTAGAAGATTAAATACTCAGCATACACTTACTAAAATAGTTTTCAAGTAGAAATTTACTAGTTGTTTTTTTTTTTAATGCATAGCAATATCTAATCAACTTACAACAAACCTCTGTTCTTCAGTGTGGTGTTTTATGTCTGTTGTGCAAAGGAGAAAGGACATGCAGGTAAGTAGAATCAGACAAATAAGAAGAATTAAAAATTCAGGAAAAATTAATGTAAAATGAAAAAAATATTGCTACAACCCCATTGTTTAGTAAGTGCTTCAAAAACAGCAGTAAAGGGATTCAAATAATTAGGTTGGGGGATTCTTTTTTTGACTAAGATGTGAGTACCACTGGGAAATGGACAGAATTGAACTTCTTGCATAACCTGCAGAGGNTCTAAATCATTAATTTCTTCTGTGCTGTATCCTTTAAAAGCAGGTCAGTGTGCCCACATCCCCTATTTTCTCTCTTTGAAGCCCCACAGTCCTGCCTTCCTAATGTCACTCANAGTGTGAGGGTTTGCCTGGCAGCATTGTGGCTGGCTCTGCTTTGCACAAAGCCAGCAAAGTGGGTTATCAGGAAGCTGCCCTAGGCCTGGCTGTGAAGCAGTGCTTGGATGTGTGCTTTGAACTGCAGCAAAACACTTCATCTCTTCTATCACTGCTCCCCTTCTCATGATACCAACACTTCAGGGAAAGAGAGTATTCTCCATGCAATAGAGGATGATTAAAAACTTAACCAAAAATCAGACTCAGAGTCATTACAAAAGGACTTTTATTGTCTGTCTGGTAAAATATCATGAGCATTTTCCCTCTCAAAGAGAAAGGCATAAGATGATTCAGTTATTCGTATTGAAAAAATAATTTCCTCTCAAGCCATTGTTGCATTTTTCCCATTAACTAATTTTAAAGCTTATTGTGTGGTTTCTGGTCTGCTTGAGTGGTTAAGAGCAGTTGAAGAATTAATTACTGAAAATGCAATGTCAAAAAAGTCTGCTATTTGCTGAACTTAGTTCATTGATGAAATAGTAATTTCTTTTCCTTGAACCCATAGGCTCTTTTTTTTTGTTGTTAATTTACAAGCTCTTTGTTTCTCACTTTAACTTTTCCATTAAACTTGGGTTCTTGTTGTATTTTTTTTTATGCTTAATACTATGGGATTATTTGGCAGGTCTTTTACCTTTTGAAGTTCTTTCTGTTCACTAAGCTCAAGATTTGTAACTACCTCTTGAGGGTTACAAACGGGAAGAACCTGAAGCAAGTGTGGCTGAAGTATCAGTTTGCTTCTTTCAGGATCTATATGCTGATGTTGGGAAATACCTAGGAAACAGTCACAGCCATAAACAACAATCTAAATTTCTTCAATAAGATACTCAAAAATGCCTCTGTTAGTCTGAGCTGCCTTCTGAATTTTGCTGTGCAGATATAGGACAAGTGCTAGGATGAAAGAGAACTGCTGTAAATTTTTTCATTCCATGTAAAGATTTAGTTTGATTGTGACATATGGTGAAGTGCTGCTATGGAAGTGTCTAAATCATTAATTTCTTCTGTGCTGTATCCTTTAAAAGCAGGTCAGTGTGCCCACATCCCCTATTTTCTCTCTTTGAAGCCCCACAGTCCTGCCTTCCTAATGTCACTCATCACCCATGACTTGCTTTTAATGCGACAGGGAGGAACAGGCTTACGTGGAGAAGTGCTGGAAGGATGTCAGAGTGGGGGACTTTGTGCAGCTGCAGTGCAATGAGATCATCCCAGCAGACATCCTGCTGCTCTACTCCTCTGACCAGAATGGCATCTGCCACCTGGAGACTGCCAGCCTCGACGGGGAGACCAACCTCAAGCAGCGGCGGGTGGTGATGGGCTTCAGCAGCCAGGTGAGCCTGGGGAAATGGCCATGGGCAGGTTTGTCTGCAGCCATGGCCACAGCAAGGCCACTGCACTCAGGGGTTTGTTTCTGCATGGCAATTGGAGGAAAGCTCATGGTCCCCTGCCAAAGCAGGATTATGGATTCTGTGTCTGTTGTGGCTGACACAGCCACATGGGCTGGTGGAGCTGTGGTAACTCAGCTGGGAGCTGCTCCAGGGACACTGGGTTGGAAAAAACTGAAGAATGGCATCCTGTGTAGGAGTACATTGAGCACTTTAATAGGAACTCGAGGTAATTTTTTTTTTTTTTAAGTTACATGTTTGACAGCAGTTTGTGATTCAGTTTGAATTCTTAAAATCACCATTTCTTTTTCATAGACAGTATTGTTTCCTTTTTACACTCCACTGCTATATTTACTTCACTCATGCTGGATAAACCTGAAGTAAACTAGAAGATGTGACTTAGGGAGAGTTGTNGTGGCTGACACAGCCACATGGGCTGGTGGAGCTGTGGTAACTCAGCTGGGAGCTGCTCCAGGGACACTGGGTTGGAAAAAACTAAAGAATGGCATCCTGTGTAGGAGTACATTGAGCAGTTTAATAGGAACTCGAGGTAAATTAATTTTTTTTTTAAGTTACATGTTTGACACCAGTTTGTGATTCATTTTGAATTCTTAAAATCACCATTTCTTTTTCATAGACAGTATTGTTTCCTTTTTACACTCCACTGCTATATTTACTTCACTCATGCTGGATAAACCTGAAGTAAACTAGAAGATGTGACTTAGGGAGAGTTGTGACATTCTCAGGTGTCCTTAAAACACAGGAGGGCAGTTTTTCAAATAACCCAGAACAAGTTTAAGGAGTGGCAGCACGTGAGGAGGCAAACTTTGTTCCATTGGAACTACTCCAGCAAACAGGAAATTATACCTCGCAGATATAATTCTAGGAATTGCATTAATTGATTTAACAATTAGTGCCAGTGCCACTAGGAAGATCTTTTGGGGTTGCTGGTGTGTAGGACACGGCTGCCAGGGAGCAACCAGACATTAAATAAAAGCATTTCCTTGGCCAGTTGAGATCAGGTGCTGTGCTCCTGTTGGCTCCAGTGTTATTTGCTTGTTGTTCAAATGGAAATCACATTAGGATGCCATAGCACATAGCACAGGCCTTTTCCAGTGCCTCCCAGTGACAATTAGGGAGAGGTTTTGTTCCTGAGAAACACTGGAAATTTTAATATGTAGACATTTAGCAGAAAAACAGTAAACTGGCTACTTAATATTTTTATAAATGTTGCATTTTTGTTATGTAGTTCTAATTCACATATTAAGTTTTCTGTCTGTTTTTCCTTTTGGAGGAGAACAGGGTGTTGTACCATTACACAAAATGCCAACTTTTGCCTCAGTTGTTCATAATGACTTCATGAGGAAGTCTTCGTTTATATCAGAAAATACCCACAAGCTAAATTATGCCCCAGACTGCCCATTCCTGGTGATTTTCTTTAGACTTTGAGTTGCTGTTGAGATAAACTGTGTGCCTAGGAATGTCTGTACTGCAGAACCCCTGATACATTACCTGAGTGGAATGCAATCCTGGCCATGGTGAGCCAGTGCTCAGGAAGGTCAGAGCTCACAAAGCCACCTGCATTGTGGTGTGTTTGCATAAACAGTGAGTTGGATAAAACCCCAGTGGATGTGGTACCATACGTGCAGGTTTTAGTGTGCCAGCTTCTTCCTTGTTCTTTGAGCTTTGCTGAGTCCTGTGATTTATGAACTGTGTAAAACCCCCTCAGATGTAATCCTGCCTATAAAGTGACTCTTTAAACAGAAGGAAATACATATGAACTGGGGTTAGTTCTCCAGTTTAGGATACAGAAAGGTGGAGAGAGACTATTTACAAGAGCATGGAGGAATGGGCCAAGAGGGAATGACTCCAAAATGACAGAAAGTAGGTTTAGATATTAGGAAGAAATCCTTCCCTTTGAGGAGGTTGAAGCCCTGGCACAGGTTGTCCAGAGAAGTTTTGGGTGCCCCATCCCTGGAAGTGTCCAGGGCCAGGTTAAACTGGGCTCTGAATCAACCTGGTCTAGTGGAAGGTGTTCCTGCCCATGGGAGGGGTTGTAACAGGGTTGTCATTAGGGTCCCTTCCAACCCAAACCATTGTGGTTCTCTGAAATGCTTGAATACAATTCTCTGTAAAAGACTGAGAGAAAGGATTATTTTTTTTTTCTTTTTATGACATTTTCTAACTTGAATTTTCAAACATAAAATTCTTGTCATCAAAAGAGACAAAGTTCGACACAAGAAACCTTCTTGTGTACCCCTGGTGGTCTAAATTAAGCTTTTCTTAGTGTTCAGCATTTCAAACACTCATTGCATTTGACACTCATTCTTGGTGTGTTTTCCCTTGTAGGATTCTGTGTTTGAACCAGAATTTTTCCAAAACACCATTGTCTGTGAAATGCCAAACAATGATCTCAATAAATTCAAAGGCTATATGTAAGTACTTGTTATCCATAAATACATTTTCTATCTGTGCTTTGATATTACTCTTGGAGGAGTTGGATGGAAGGAACATATTTTGAGGAAATTGATGTTTGTCACTATTACCTGTTCTCAGATTCAGGAGTCAATATAAAATGTAGATTTGGACTCTGTTTTGTGGCAGGGTAGAACCAAGGTTTGGCATTGCATTTGCAGTTGTTTCATACAAACTGTTTTCACAAAGCTTCAGCTCTCTTCAAAACTTAGACATAAGCTCATTTACATTTGTCCTGATGATTAGACTAAGATAGATTTTAGATAAAAACTTCCAGCTGTTTAAAGGTATCCAGCTGCATGGCTCTAGTTTCTTCACATTTACAGCCACAGGGGAAAGGTCTCCAAGATCTAATAAACAATCCAGAGTTTCTTCTTATTAGAAAGGAAATAAAACAAACATGCATGCAAAATGCTATTGAACCAATTCACTAGACTACTTTTAAAAAGTAGGGTAGGTTTCTTTTTTGTCTTTCTTCATTAAATAATTTTGACACAGGCAGAACAGCAAATTCAGCAGATTTAACCCCATTTATGAATTATAAGGTGAATTTCTAAGTCATGGCCAATGTCTTAAAATCCTCTTACCCTCCAACACAGAGCAGCCTTTCCCAAGGCCCTATTCAGAGCAGTCATCAGTCCATGCTTATTCTCACACCACAGCAGAGAAGTGTCCAAAATACCTGCTGCCCCAGACCAAATGCGTGCACCATTATTATGCAAATAATTTAACTGCAGGAATGTGCTGGCATCCTCATCCATGCCCCAGCTTTATTGTGGCTGAACTAGGAGTGAATGGCTCTGCAAGAAGCAGTGGGATTGTACCAGGAGGAGCTGCAGATGGCCAGATCTCTGACTGAGCAAAGCAGAGCAGTTCTCTCCCATCAGCACTGGCCAAATCTAATCTGGATTTGAGGTTATGCCCTGTCAGAATGGTGCCTCTCACAGCAATGCCATTTCTCCTCTGCTGCAGTATCTTACAAGGGAAGAAGAGGTCAAGTTCATTTTGATTGCTGGCTGTGCTTGTTGGCTTCAGGGAGCACTGGGTAAAACCTAAATTGAAGCAATCCCTCCAATTAGCAAAGAGCACTGAGATTAGGAGACATGCCACGAGAAAACACACCAAATACACATCCTTAGGACCCAGGACTGGCTTCAAAACATTCAACTCTCAACTGAAAGTCTGTAACAGAAACTCTTTGGTGAACACCTCTTATCTTACTTGATGGAACATGCAATTAGCTGCCTTCCTTTCCCCTCTTCAGGGATAGTAGAAAGAATTTGCTGGGGAAAATTACTTGCTGAGAGTTACTGGAGTTTGTGTCTTTGGTCTGCTGAGATTTGAGTTATTTTGTAAACACAGATTACTTGGAGCAAGCTACCGTTTTCTCCAAGAATCCTTAATAAATTATTGAGGCTCTATAGCCTTGCTATGAAATAGCAGGAGTGCTCTCTGTTAAAAATGATAAAAATAACTTGGTGACATCCATCTGACATGCCCGAGCACAGAAAATTCTGTTCAAGGGATGCAAGAAGGCTTCTGTTAAATGAGTTCCTCAAGGCTGAATTTAAAGTCCAAGAAAAACAGATTTCTGGCATTATGTTTTTAAAATTCCAGCAGCTGTTGGCCCCTACACCTTTTCCCTTGTCTAGTTAAAGTTATGTAATCATGTGCAGCTGCAGTTAGACATAGGACTGTGCTTAGCTCTGATATAACACCCAGCCTTGCCCTTCATTTGAGAGATGAGACTATTTACTGGTAAATGAAATGCAAAATACCAAACATAAAGTAGAGAGAAAAGATTATTCGAGGAAAAAAAGTCTTTCCCACCCTGACCTTTACACAACAAAACAAGACACAAAGTATCTGAAATATAAACTCTCAGCTTTGGTGAAGATCTCAGCAGAAACCTACCAGTGTAAAGTAAAAGCTGTGGGTAGGGATAGGAGTGTGCCAATGATTTTCAGAGGCAAGTAACAAATTGCCTGATGGAGCACCAACTTTATGGTTTTCACCAGAAGGATCTGGTATGTGATGGAGCATCTTTAGCCTGGCTGGAAAGTCTTCTATCCAGGATGAGGAGGAAGAGCTCCTCAGCCTGAAGGGGGCTTGAGAGAACTGAGATTCACAAAGACCTCTGGTGGCTGACACAGTGACAGAGGCTCTTGCAGGGTGTGGATTCAGCTAAACCTCTGCTCATCTTTCTAAAATAAATTTGTCTGTAAGAAGTTGCAAAATGACTTTTGTTTTCTTTCATAAGATATTGAATCTGCCAGACAAGGTTCCAAGTGAAAGCCAAACTTGCTTTGTATTGGCATCATGACACACATTGTGCAAATGGTCTTCAAAAGAAAGACTTGGACTTCTCTGTAACTTTTTGCTGAAGTATTCCTTGAGGGAAATAAAAGCAAAATATGGAGGGCCTACAAAATTACTTGATTTCAATTTGAAGCAGACATGCTCACAAAAATTTTCTTTAACACTCTGTTAGAACAGAAAAACTAATTTCTGTATTTGATTAAATTTCTTCTAGGGAGCAGCCAAACCATGAACAGGTGGGTTTCAACATTGAAAACCTCTTGCTTCGTGGATGTACAATCAGAAACACTGAGGCTGCAGCAGGAATTGTTATATATGCAGGTAAGATGTACTTTTTATTTAGATAAACTGAGAATTTCCCTGTAAATGTCCTTTACAAGCAAGTATAGTTTAATATTACAACATAACTTGATATTTTGTTTTAAGACTGGAAGTGCACAGAAAAGGTCTATAACTCCTTTTTAAGTGAAGGTATTACCATCTCCAAAGCCTGCAAGTCTTGCACTGGCTCTTTGGCAAGTGACAGGATCCTTGTGCATGTCAAATATCTCGTAAAAATATCCAGACAAGTAAAAAATTGCTCAGGTGTATTCAACTCTCAGCTCTGGCCACACTACTAATTCCATCTGTCATAAAATCCACACAGCTGCTCTGAGGGAGGTCTCACTGCTCCTCAGGGTGGAAACTGGAGCAGCTGAAGATCTAATTAGAAAGGAAAAAAAAAGTCATCTGTGAATTCCATTCATCCTTTCAGCCTGTGCCAGTGCCAGCACACAGGAGCCAGTGAGGCAGCAGCTGGAGGTGACAGCAAAGGCAGCAGCAGCACAGGTTTGTGCTGACATAGCCACAGTGTGTCTGTGCAACCATGAACTCCATGCACATGGACAAAGGAAGGCAGTGCTGGTGCCCAGATCAAATGCAGCAGTGCCAGGTTCAGCAGTGGGTCAATCCATCTGTTTCTCAGCATCTTTTACCTTTGGAATGTTACCACTGCTTTTGCTCAGTGAGCATGATTTATCATTGGCTTTGCCAGCTGTGCCCTCTTCTGCATCAGATAGAGTGCATCAGCCACCCTCTTCTTTGTACATTAAACAAAAGTCAATTCAAACACAACAATTAATCCCATTAGCTGTTATTATCTTTCCAGTAGAGTTATGTTAAATGTTTTATGTCTAATCAGCAGCAAGGGGTTCAGGACTGAGCCACCTAAGAGAAAAGAGAAGTCACACCTTTACAAGAGTCATTTAGCTCAGATTAATCTCCACAGCCTGGAACAATTCACCTGACAACAGACTGTCTGTCTCACTACTACACATCTGGGCTCTAAATGTCTGCAGCTACCAGATGTTTCCAAGGTAGCTTTGCCTTTGTAGGTCTGTCACTGCCTGTCTCTGTGAACACCACACACAAGGGTGGAGCCCACCAGAGCCAAACTCAACAACCTTTTTTTTCTGAATAGCCACAGTATAAAATTCTCCATAGGGATCATTCCCAATATAATTGGAATAATTTATCTTCCTTTCTCCTGTTGCAGTTCCTAATTTTCTTCTGTTTAGCTCAGATTTCCCAATGCGCTCCACTGACCACCAGCAGAGATCCTGATGTGGGTCCCTGTTTATGTTGCTTAAGCTGCCAGTAGCAAAGGTTGGAGTTTTAAAGTTATTCCCAAGACATGGTGGTTTTCATATGAGTAGGGCTTCAAATCAATTTCCAGCTGAGTTCTTATTGTTAAGGTCAGCATAAAAGTTTCATTTTTTTCCCCTAAAACTAGACTGGCTTCAGTCAGTATCAGCTTCATTTCTAGGGTTCTTTGACACTGATTATACTCTGCCTTTTAATCATGGCCTGTGACCTTTTCTGAACAATCAAGATCAGTCAGATAATAAGATGACACACTTTCCATTTTTATGACTCTATTACTTCCCGAACTTTCTTTCTAATGGAAGCCTTTGTGAGGAGTACAGCCATCACTGAGTGCAATTGCTTGGTCTGTGCAGTTCCCATCTGACCCAAGGACAGTTACATTTTCATGGCTACCCAAATTGTTCTACACAAAGCAATAGCACTAAAACACAAAAACCTCATTCCAGAGTGACAGCCAATGTCGTTTCCTCATTGTGATTGGGACAGCAGTAAGAATTATATGGTTTTCACATACTAAAGTACCAAAAAGAAGTTTTAGTCCATCAGCATCTAGAAATAGAGAGAAAAGGTACATTGGGGTGGTGGGTGAGGTGCTGGGTTTCACAGCATAGGAAAGTGTGAGGATTAGAGCAGAAAAAAGCTGTTTATTCCTCATGTTTCTGATTTTCTGTTCCTTACAACGTGATAACTCTGTTATAGAAGTGCCCTTTTCCTGATGATCACCTGAAGTGGAAAGGAACGGTAGAACTGATATTTAGAAAGAAGTTAATCACTATTTCTTCCTGAAATAAATTCATCAACACTTCTTTGAGGGTTTTCTAGGAGGGATTAGAGGGCTTTGGCTTGTTTTGATTTCAATACAAAGCATTCCATTATGCCTGACATAAAAGCAAAGTGATATAAGATTCCCACAGCTGCTGGAGGAACAGAGATGCAAGCAGCAGTGCCCTCCCCTTCAGTGCAGCTCGGTGTTAAGAGATTTTGTTCACCAAAGGGAAGGCTCAGGGTTTGTTCCCAGGTCTGCCTGTAAGGGAGTGAACACACATCTCCTGCTTCTCAAGCTGCACACTGAATACCTGCCCAAATGGAACAACAGGGTTTGTGCTTATGTGTGGGTTGGAAAGGCAGGAACACTGATAGAATAAACTGGTCCCTCTGACACAGCTCCAGGTTGTGTAAATAATTACATATTCATTGGAACAGGGAGCCAGGAGATGCAGCTCTTGAGTGGATGTCCTGAACATAAGGCAGGAGAGTCATTTTCTCTCTAGCTCCGCTCTTAATTAATAACTGCTGATGTAAACTTGGATTGAATCCAGCAGGTGTGATTGAACTGCACTTAACTTCCAGTTTTTGGGTTAAATCACTTCCCTAGAGAAAGCTAAAAGGCAGCTTGGAAAACAGTCCTTGTCACACACATCATGCACATACAAATGAAAACCAAATACAAGTCTGCAGGGTCTGTATTTTCAGGGAAAAGTACTTTAGAAATAAACATAAAAGATACCATTCAATATAACAACAGATGGTGTCCAGATATCCCTGTTGTGGAACCACAGTTTAGATAACATTAATAGAATTGAAAAAGTAATTTCTGCTTCTTTACTTCTTACAACATTCCTCTTTTTCATTATTAGAATAGCAGCTCAATTCCAACTCAGTAAGTTTAAGGACTGGGGCTTTCTTTATTTCTCATCCTATTGTTTTTTAAGTACTTTACAACCAAATAGTGAAAAGCTAAATATTATTGGTGTTCACTGACTTGCTAATTTTATTTAATATACAAAATGTATCTAGTGGCTTTTGAATTGCTGCCGAAAAATACTGAAAAGCCAGTTTCTCTATAACACCTAAACAGTTTGTTCATAAAATGCAAAACTATAAAATTATTGATCATTTTCGTTTTCTTCTCATGGATATTTGGCTTTTGATAATTTATATAAACCTTATGATCCTACTAAATCTGCTGTCATTGGGACAGAAGAATGTATATGACAGCTGAAACCTGTGATGTAATGGAGGTTTTTTGGTAAACATCAAGATTTAGACTCTGATGTAGTCAGTCAAATAGGAAGACGGACAAGAAAAGTTCTGAATGCCAACATTAGTCATCCTGCTCTCATCTGGGGAGAGAACACTCTTTAAAGAACCAAACCAAACTACAAAATATTGCATAAACCTGATAGATAATATTGATTTGTGTTTTGAAGGTCACGAAACGAAGGCCATGCTGAACAACAGGGGCCCCCGTTACAAGCGCAGCAGGATAGAGCAGAGGATGAACACAGACATCTTCCTGTGTGTGGGACTCCTGTTTGTCATGTGCCTTGTTGGGGCTGTAGGTATGAAGCACTGACTAAACTCTTTTTCCTAAACAGTGATTAAAATTGATGTTATAGACATGAGTGAGATCTATAGCTGAATGCCCTTGAGGTCTTTAGGCTCCTTGGTCTTTCCAAAAGGTGAGTTAAAATGGCAAATCTGAGCAATTCAGATGAAGAAAACAGGGCTATAAATGTTTCAGATGAGATTCATCCCCACCATGGTATAACACATGGTAAAGCAAGAGAAAACCATCCTGTGACTGCATTGTGTGAATCAATATTTGTCAGCTGAAGTCTTCCTTCCTTCCTGAATGCTTCCTGAGGGGGTGTTTGTTCCCTGTGCATTACAGAAAAAGTAAAATGATTTTGCTTTACTTTCAGTATTGTCTTCCTCTAATATGTTTGGAAGTGATATTAAACAGACAATTTAGAACCCATGAGCTGCTCATGACTAATTCATTCAGTTTGCATCCTCCAAGCTTCCTTCCTTCTCAAAAGCCCCTTTACAACAGGCTGTGCAATGGAATAATTGCTTATGTTGGAATAGCCTGCAGTTTTTCTGGGGTCCTTGCAGGTGAGCAGATGGGAATTTAGAAACTGGTGTTTGTTAATGACTGGATTTTACTGGATTGGTAATCTCAAAAAGATAATTTCCCTATGTAAGCACCTGCTGGCCTTCCAGCTCTGATTGCAGCCTGTCCCAGGCAGGCCAGAATGGGATCCCATCATCTGCAGCAAAGGACCAAATTTTAAGTCTACTGACTTTGGGGCAATGCTTTATAGAAATGTTATTAGTTACAAGCCCCTTTTNTGAATGGGGCAATGCTTTAGAGAAATGACAAGGGCTCCCTGTTATTAGTTACAAGCCCCTTTTAATAGATTTTGTTTCAGTGACAACTTGCTTAGTGCTACTGCTCTGATCAAGCAACAGTCAAATGCAGTTTTCCTGTGCCTGCCCTGCAGGTGACGTGGCACAGTCAGTCAACAAGTGTAATACCATGGGGAGTAAGGACCATCCAAAACAGATGAACAATTGACTTGATCACTTCTTCAGTATCACTGTTTCATGTTGCAGTGGGCCTTTTTGGCACCAAAATGGGATTTCAGTTTCACAACTGAGCTCTGTGTGAGGGAGAGATTGTATTTTCCTTGTTCCCTGGCTGCTGTCATGTGGATTTAGAGACTTGCCTTGTCTGGTGTGTAGGGGCTCTTGAGTAATAAAGTCCTTCAATTTAAGATTAAAAGAAGTCTCAGATGAAAAAATCAGCATTTAAAAAATAATTTATCGGCTCAGGTTAAAAAAATATTCACAGTCTAAGTGAAACATTTAAAGGAGTAAAAAGTCCATTAGCTTTCATCCATCCAAAATGTCCAGAGGCTCTATCATAGTTCTTGCTTTGCAGCCTTGTCTGAATGTAGGGTTTTAGGAAGAAGTATCACTGATGGATCAGTTATCAGGATTGTTCTTGCACACAGTGAGAAATTGGAGTAAGAAGTGGCTTATAGAGCAGAGTTGTCCTTGTGCAGATGTGACTGTGGTCTGAAGCAGCCAGAGAGCATTGCTGAATTAATTTGAATATTTCTGGCAGCATTTTGGTAGGCAGATGCTGCAAAATAACTGCCTGGTTAACTAGTGCTAATGGAAGTTTTATTTGAGCTGTGAAGTGCACTGATAGAGGGTTTTTGGCATCTGGACAAATGATGCAATGAGGGAAACCAAGTTGTTTGCCTTAGCTCAGTGGGAAGCTTCTGATGCTGTAAATTTAGTAACCTCCTTGACAAAAGTTTATTTCAATAAGGACAGTATGGAAAGTGAAAGTGGTAAAACAATTGTGATGGGATGTTGTTAAGTCCTGGAGGCCTTGTTGTAGCAGTGCAACGATATCTACTGGAATTTAAAACACAGATGAAGAAGAAGTTTGAGATTTGATTTATCTCAAATTTAATTAATTGAAGGAATGTAAAGATGAGTTGCCCAGACTGAATTTAGGTGGTTTGTCAACTCTTAATAAAGACAGATTGAAATCAAGAATGGTCAAGGAGAATAATATTGTAGTTTTCTATATGTAAAGCTTCTAAGGTTTATTTCTGTGAGAGGAAAGAGTCTTCAGCACTGAGGATTTTTATGGATAGGTGGTGGAGATGGAGTCTTCCAGCAGGGAAACACAGAATGAGGAAAGATCTGTGCAGAGCCAACAGCCATGGGAAACACCTGATGAAGCAGAGGTGAATGAAAATATCCCTGAATATTTATTTCTCACTAGCATATCAATTATGTGCATGTGCTACAGAGCTCTGCAGGTGCTTTGCATTCCCCAGAAGATTTTCAGCATGGCTTGAGGAGCACTGTTTGGGAAATGCTTTCTCTGTTTTATCAGAGCAGTCCATATCTGCACATTTCAGAAACTTTGTCCCTCACTTCACTGCTCAGCCAATTCCAATCTTGTATCTCATTCCTACAGAGCATGGCATTTGGGCAGGAAGCTTTCAGGAGCACCCACCTTATGATGTCCCAGATAGCAATGGCAATTTTGTGTCTCCAGTCCTTGCTGCTTTCTACATGTTCCTGACAATGATAATCCTGCTGCAGGTAAAAGAAAAAACCTCTCTGTTACCTCCAAGGAAGAGGCTACTCAAAATTGAGTATGATCACTAATGAGCAATTAATATCAAGTAATAGCTCTGCAATGCCTTCTTAATCCTATTTGAAAATATTTCTGGGAGTGTTTCAAATCATCCAAGTGTGAAATGCTGCTTCTTTTTTCTTTTTTTTTTTCTTTCTAGCTGCAGATTTTTTTCTTGTTGTTGACACCCCACAAGCATATAGATAGGAACCACATGTATAATATCTTTAATTCAGAATATCTGTCAGATGCAAAAAAGAAGGTGTTTGCATCCAAATGCCAGGTTTTTTTTGTTTTTTTCCTGCCTATATCCAGAATTCCAAAATAAGAAGGCTACTTAACATCTCAGAAAAACAGTGAAACAAAAATTGCCAATTTGCCAGTGGGGAATAATAACTAGGTATGGTTCATCTGGTCTAGAAAACAAGCTAAATTAGATGTAGGATACTTGTGTATCTGAGTGTGATTAAGCCTAATTGGGAAAGAATATTTTATTGGATGAGGAAAAAGTTACATTTACTTTTCCAATTTCTTGATGTCAGTGCTGAGATTTCAGTGGACAGAATTTCTCTAATATAAACAAAATCTGAATATAACTTTCAGAGCTGTTCAGAGATTCCTTTGGGGATTATTCTTCAACACTGAAACAGAATATTCTTGCATCTTAAGAGCTCATTATTATTTCAGGGCAAGGAAGCTTGTGGGTGGGAAGTGTTGTGTGCAAAGTAATGCTTTGTGGAAGTTTTCTGCTCTGAGTTATCTGTGCTAGTCCATCCTTTCAGAGTTCCAGAAGGGTAAGAGCAAGCATGATCCTATGTGCAGAAAACATGCTTTGTAAGGGCATCCTCTGAAACACCCACCTTTGAATTTAGTACTCTAGGAATTTAGTCTTAAATTTGCCACTTATCCCTATTTCTCCATTGCTATTTTGTGCAGGGTTTTTTTTTTTCAGCCCTGAATTATTATTCATCAGTCCTACAATATGTCTCTGGGAAGAACTGTTCCTTTGGAAATCATTAATGTACCTGTGCCAGGACATTGCCAGTGGAAAGCAGCAAAATTTAACTCACCCCTCACTGAGAATCTAAATTCTCTTTCAGATTTTAATCCCCATATCTCTTTATGTGTCAATTGAGTTGGTCAAACTGGGCCAAGTCTTCCTAATTCACAATGACCTTGACCTGTATGATGAAGAAGCAGATTTGCCCATCCAGTGCCGTGCCCTCACCATTACTGAAGACCTTGGACAAATCCAGTACATCTTCTCAGACAAAACTGGGACACTCACAGAAAACAAAATGGTATTCCGACGCTGTACTGTTGATGGAATTGAGTTTTCCCATCAGGAGAATGGTGAGAGACACTTCTTTATACTTGCTTTTTTTTGTCTGAGAAATTAAATGTTATTAATTTAAATATTAACACCTAAAAATACTGAGCCCTCTGATTGAATGTAAGAGTTTGTGGAATAGTCACTATTTTGTGAGGGACTGCTGCTACAGAGATTCACAAAAGTGAAGGTATTTTAAATTATTCAGAAGTCAGATGGGAAAGCTCTTCCAGATCCCTCTGCAGGCACCTCCAGGATTTGCCCTGCATTCAAAGAGCACACAATGAGAACATTTTCTCTTTCATTTCTAAATGAACACCAGACAACTTTTTATCAGCTCACAAACTGATGTTAGGTAACATTTAAACTCAGTGGGTCCAAAGTAATTATTCCTGTGAATATGGATCATATCAGAGGGACATGAAAATGCAGGTACTCTTTTCCTGGAGTGGATCCTGGCTGCAGTCCTGATCTGGAGGATCTTGGCTCGGTGCTCTGAATTGATGATGTTGACTCAGCCCCTTCTTCCTCGTTGCTTCTGTGCTCTGTGTAGCAGAAAGGATCCTTTTTGGCAAACAGCTGCCAAAAAGATGTTTGTGTTCAGAAAACATTACCAAATTTGTGAATTACCATATTTCACTCTCCTGTTCCAACTGCAAAAAGCAGCTGAAGAGACGAAACATTACGAGCAGCCCATAAAAGTTACTGATCACTTTGAAAACTCATTTTTATTTTCTTGCAATAATAACAGCTGCAATTGCCAGAAACTGCTGTGGATAGTGAGATTTTTCTGGTGATGGCTTTTGAAAGATTTTGGCTTCGGTTTAGTTTGTTTTAGGTTTTTTTAACTGATCAAGGAATTCCTCAAAAAAACAATAAAAAGAATTAAAAAACAAACCTAGAATCAGAGGTATGCTTTCACTTTTCTTTCACAGACAGGCGACTGAAAATACAGAAAGAGCTGGATTTAGACCATGAGGATTTTGCAAAGCTGCAGCATTTCACTCTGCCTGCCATGACCCCCGAGAGGCCGGGCATGCACCAGCCCCACAGCGCGAGGCCTCTGCGGCGCTGCCAGAGCGACCGCGCGCGCCCGCAGGGACACGCCAGGAGCAGGTCCCTGGGCCGCCGCGACAGCAGCCAGTCCCAAGTGGCCTTCAGCAGCCCCATCGTGAGTACCTGCACACTCTGATAACACCTCAGTTAGCCCTTCTCTCGCTCTGTTGTGATTGTCAGGAAAATTAACCCGCAAACGGCAGAGGTTTGTGTCCAAAAAGGCGACAGAGGAGTCCTGGAACTTTATTTGAGTACAGGGAGAGGCCATGGGGCATTTCTCTTGGGGTCTCTCAAATTTTTAGAGGACACAGCCTCCTGTTTGTCCCAGTTTCCCAGCTGCATTTCCCGCTCTCGTTCCCCATTGGCTGAGGTACTTGAGAGATACAGACTTCCCAGAATGCCTCATACCTAAAGATTTCCCTTTAACGTGTAACCTCCATTTTAGTTTTTAATTCTTATGGAACTTCTGGGTTTCCCCCATTGTTTCTTTCATCTTTCAATATCCATTTTCATCCATCAACAAACCTACAGTTTGTTTGTAAAGGCAAATATCTTCTTTTCCATTCCTTAATGAGTGGATCCTTCCCATCGTTCCTTTTATCTCTCAGTGCTAGTCCTATCCACCAGCAGACCCACTGCTTGTTTGTAAAGACAACTCTGTCATTCCTCTCATGATGTAAAGCCAGTAGGTAGAGAGGAGAAAGGCCAAGAGGTGTGAGGCTTAGAAATTTCTGCAGTACTTTGTAAAATGAAAGGGCTATGCAAGCTCCAGGCACTGGTTAAAATCTCCAGTGCAAATCACACTGTTCCCAGGCCCTTCCCCTCAGAGCTATGTAGTAGCTTTCCTTTTTGGAAAACGTTTTCTTTCAAAGCCTTGTTGGAGATGAGAGAGAAGGGGGAGACAAAGAATCTGAGTCCTTGACTGGAACACGCAGGCTGCAGGCAGGGGGGAGCAGAATCTGTTGCAATTTGGGTCTGAAACCCCCCAAATTTACACAAAGCCTAATTAAAGTCAGACTGTTCTGCTCTTCTTGAGAGTTTTTTAACAGACATTTCAGACAAGGCTTTTGTAAACACTAAAAGAACGTAAAACACTTTCAAAATCAGAATTCCAATTAAAATGAAAGGCATGGAAAACCAATCCAATCTGGATTTTAAAAAAACAAAAAAGTCTAATAAATGCAGAATTCTCAGAACTTTATTTGCTGCAGTTGTTGTAAGATCCTACTTACCTCAATTCCTCTGTAGCAGTAAGTACCACTCAGAACTCCTACTCTTCTTAGAATATGGAAGTTCTGTAAGTTTTTATCCTTGTATTTTCCAGCCCAAACCTCAAGAGTTTCTGAGAACATCTCCATGGGATCTTAAGAAACCATGAATAAGAAACCATGAGTCTTTAATTCTGAGAATTTATTACAGATCATGACGATTGAAGGATGATAAAGAAATTTCTTGCCAGTATATTTTCCAATTACATTTTTTACTGCCAGGCCTTTTCTTTTTCTTCTACAAATAAGTGTTTTTTTAATTCACTGTTAAGCAATGTCTGAGGAACTAGTATCAAATACCTCTTTTGTAGAAGAAGATAAGGCTGCTGTGGAAATAACCAGCCTCAGCTGCTTATAGGTGCCACTCTATAAGGATAAATTGCTTTAACTCCCCAGAACAATTGTGAAGATGTTGTAAAAATAGAGACATTTAGATATTGCACAGAGCCTGTCCTGTATAACCTTTAAATGAGGCATAGTAGTATCCTTCTTTGCCACCTGAGCCAATTCCCTATTAATAGAATGGGAATAATAAATTTTTCAGTGTCTCTATGGCTCCTGCCCTTTGGAACTTGCATCACTTCATCTGATGCATTTTTACTCTGCTGCAAATCTGCACCATCCTGAGTATTCCTGGTACACAGAGTGTGTTTGTAGACCAGTGTGTATGTGAGCAGACAGAGCTTTGGGAGAAAAATCCATCTTTCAACAATGGAACACGATAGAAAATTGACATTTACTCTCTCTACCTTTAGGTGTTCTTATGAATTAAGAGAGTGACAGTACATTTCCTTCTAGATTTAATAGTTCCAATAAGTGCCTTGCTATTAGAAACATTTAATGAAGGTTTTCATTGTCCCATGGTCATCAGGTTTTTATGCCATCAGGTAGAAGAAATGTGATCAAGTTAATGAGGAAACCTTAAAACTGAATGGCACTAGCCATTTATATCAGCATTTTCACTAACAAAATTGTTAACATTGAAAAGGTGGCAAATTTAAGTGATTATTATCATTAATGCTGTTTTATCCAGTTCTCTTTTTTGCTTGGTTAGGGTTTTTAATATAACGCCAGGCTGAAAATTCAGGTCAGCACTGTTGTCACTTAATGTGAAAAAGATGAGAAAAATTGTTCTGATAAATATTGATATTTTTTTTCTTTTGTTTTTTAAAACCTGTCTCTGAGGCCACAATTAGCCTGACAAGTTTTGATTTTTCCAGGGGAAACTTTTGAGTTCAGAAAGTTGCTGCTGAAGTGAAGTGCCCAGTAATGCATTGTCCTTTTTGACAAGAACTTGCAGAAGACATTGAGGATATAGATGAAAAAGAGATTGAGGGGGATGATTACAGATAGGAGAGGCTGAGATGCACATGTCATAATTCAGTGTTTATGATGTTCATTCTAATTGTGGCAATGCATGAAGAAATTGGATGAAAAATTGTGCAAGGTGTTGGTGAGATTCTAACCTTTCATGTTTCAAATTTAATGGAATTCCCAACATAACTGTTTGACATAACTGTTTGGACAGTTGTGTCTGCACATCTGTGTTCTTCATTGGAATTGTCCTGTTGAGCTCTTTGGGATTGTTCTATGTACAGTATTGGCATCACCCACAGGACTGCAGTGCAATATTGTGAAATGGTTTCTTAAAAGCAGCAGCTTTACCTTTTCAGCCTCTGATTCTTTTTAGGAGACCTGAGAAGATAACTGAAAGTCAGGCTTATCCTTAGCATGTTTTTGTTTGTTAGAGAAACAAACAAAAAACAGTTGCATCAAAACTGCAAATATGTCCCTGTATGTGAAGTAAAAAGGCATTAAAATACTGAGCCAGAAGAAACTGAGCTTTCTCCAATAGGGAAAGTGCAAAGCCTTGTTCCAGCTTTGGATTTCAGTTGAGCTGCAAAATGAGCAGTAGATTAATTAGCAATCATTAGGATTATTTAAGAACTGCTTGTCACTTCAGCAAGCAGGAGATGGAATGTAACATTCGACTCAGCAGCCAAAAAGGTGCTTGGGTGACTTCTGCTGCATGTTTACAGAGCTTGGGAAAACTGTGCCAGATTGAGTGAGATGAGGGTAATAGCTGAGATGAACTAGAGAGCAGCTAAATAACTTTGGCAGCTCCTTAAAGAAGGCGTGCAAAACTGTTGGCTCATGTGAAGACATCTTTTAAATTTGGAATTCCTTGATAAATATGGCCTTGAATTTAATCCAAACCAGATCCTGCTAACATGAAATTTCTATTAAAAATAATACTCCCATAGCTCTCCATCAAATTAAATTGTAGGGACGTGACATTTGACATTGGAAGTTTGGCTTGCAAATTTAGGTTCGATTAGAAAGAGAGTGGTAGTAAAATTACAGAAATATTTCAGGAACAAGTAAATATGTATTTATTTATTTATTGCAAAAAGTGAAGAAGAAAAGTTTGAGAGCACTTTCCTTTCTGGGTGCAAAATGAAACTGCTCTGGAAACAAAAATTGATACTGCTGTAACTAAACCATGAGCACAAAGTGTTCTCTGTTGAAATAACTATCAGCTTTCACACTGAACTGGGAGAACCCAAGTATATATTTTTCTAGAATGCCCTTTAATTCAGGAGTCAGCAGTTTCAAAGTTAAGGGATACAGTTTAGGTTTTTCTGATTTTACTAGGTCTCAAAAGAAATAAAATTTTGAGATCATCTTGCTTTTGAAGATGCATTTCCTTCTAATTATCTAGTTATACAGCTTTCTGAAAGTTATCTTTTTTTCCATAGATGTTAAGTACAAAAGGCATTTTTAAAGTCTAAATTCAAGAAGTCTATGATGTTGCCAGTTATTCCTTGAGGGCAAGGGTAAATGAAAATAATCCTCACTGAGTACTTTCTGTTGCAGGAAAAGGATGTGACTCCTGACAGCAGGCTGCTGAGGCGAGTGCGAGAAGCTGCCCTCCAGACTGAGAGTTTTTCTCCTTTTTTACACACTTCCTCATCCTTTACTGACTTTTTTCTAGCTCTTGCCATTTGCAATACAGTTCTGGTCTCCACTGCTACTGCACCAAGACAAAGGGTAATTCAACTTTAAATGCATGAGGAAAATGGGTCATGCTTCCCTTTAACAACATAGAGTAGTGTCCAGTGAAAACTGAAGTGGGGAAAATGGTTTGTTTGAGAGCTGTCCTCTAGTTTGAGAGCTGTCCTTCCTAGTTCCTGTCCTCTACATTTTCTGTAAAACCTACTGCTTCCCTGACTTTTGTACCTTCCTAGCTTGTCTTCTTGTGTTTGATGAATAGCTAAGGCTACCACTGGGTCTGCAGTTCTTCTAGATTTTGTATTTTATATGCTGTAATAAGTTTGTTGAACACACTGGGTTTTCTCTGATCTGCCAGGCAATTGACAGAACTACAAGGGCTTAATTAAACCTTTGCTTCAGAGGTAGAGATACACCCTCAAATTTGGATGCCATGTCACATATGACCTCTTAATTGAATCCTTCCCCCACAGTTAAATGGCAGGAGAGGGAAAAAGGGGAAGTTGCAGTTGTTATTATTATTGTCATTTAGATGTAGAAAAGTACAGAGAGGTTTTGAGAAGGCTCTTGAAGTTCACATTTATTTATTTTTAGCCTTGGTTTTTCTCGTATTTCTAGGTCACAATCCCACCACCAATAAAACCTTCAGGAATCACCCTGGAGAAAATTCACCAGATATTTCAAAGGCTAAAATTGGCAAGCCTTAGCCAATCTTTTTCATCATCTCAGTCTAGTTCCCAACTTGGTGCCAGCTTCAGTGCAAACAACACCGAGGAGCCTCTTGCCGTGCTGGAGAGCTGTGACAATGACGACAGCAGAGAGCAGGAGCTCCAGGACAAGGGCAGCACAGATATTGGTACTGCTTCCTTGGATGAAGTTTTTAGGTCTGCCACCAGCAGCTCTCTGCCAGCAGACCTCTGTTACGAGGCTGAGAGCCCAGATGAGGCAGCTCTTGTCTATGCTGCCCAGGCCTACGGCTTCGTTCTTGTGTCCCGCACACCCGAGCAGGTCACGGTGCAGCTGCCACAGGGCACACTCCTGACCTTTGATATCCTCTACACCCTGGGATTTGACTCAGTCAGGAAAAGGATGTCTGTGGTGGTGAGACACCCCCTAACCAAGGAGATTGTTGTCTACACAAAAGGTGCTGACTCTGTAGTAATGGACCTGCTGGATGACTCTGCCAAAGGTAATTAGCCAGGGAGGTATTTCTGTTGTGTCTCCTAACAAAGAAGTTTGCAGTAGTTTTTTCTGCATGAAATATTATGTCTAGGTATTAGAAGCATAAAAAAAAGAATAAGCTTTGTCTAGTATTATCCTTGGAGATCAGAACTGAGGTATTTATTTAACCTCAGAAGTGCTTAGAATATTGAATGGGATATTAAAATTCACTGATAATACTAACCCATGTGGGATGTGTACTCTGCAATAATACTGTCGTAAGAGCCTGACCACTGCTATTCAGGTTGTCAGCTAGAGTGCTAGAATATTAGCAAACAAAAACACAAGTGATGTTATCTTAAAGGAAACAAGAATTTTTAGCAAGATTTCAGCTTCTGCACAGCCAACACTTTGGAGTTTTCAAATAACTTGGTATTATAATGGAATCCACTTTCCTCTAGTGCCCACTCTTTTTTAATCTTAGGCCATTAGATCAAAAACTATCTGTGCCTAAAATATGGGATCTTTTCCTTGTGTCTCACAGGTGACATTAGCACAGAGAAGAGACTGAAAAGAATAAAAGAAAGGACACAGAAGCATTTGGACTGCTATGCCCGGGATGGACTGCGCACTCTGTGCATAGCTAAAAAGGTGGGAGAGCACCAGGCTCTGTCATGTCAATAGAACTGTTAGAAAAATATAGTGGTTACACTTCTGCTTCAGACAGCCAGCCAGATATAGCCCATCTTTTTGTCCCTCAGTTTGCCTTGTCTGGAGTTTTTTTTTCCTCTTTTTCCTCAGTGTGACCAAATGATGGATTTTTAGTCAGTCTCAAAGCATTTATTTCTGTTTTTTATAAAGGAACCCTAGCTGACCTACTCTACAGTGCTTCCAGGCAAGAAACAAAGAGTCTGCAGAGCAGCCAACCTTTTTTACTTTTGCTTGGCATTCAGCTTTCAAAAATCTTCCTCTCAGCCTGAGTTAGTGTATCTTAGTGTCATACTTTCATACAGAAGTTGTCAATGTGCAACAAATAGATCATATTCAAGCTCTGGAGAAATGTAGATCAGACCTCAGAAACTATGTGCTCTCAGTTAAGCAAGAGTTGAATGAGCTACAGTTTCTCCATGCCATATTTTTGAGTCTCAGCTGTAGGTCTCTTGTACAAACTCCTCATTCTTGCAGTTTTCTCCTGGAAGAGTCAGGGTTATTTTAAAGATGACACAGTACTTTACCAGTGTGGATGGGAGTTAAGTCTCTGTGATCCAGAATGTTGGCATTCCTCTCTTATTTAAATTTCAAATAAGTGCTGTTTGAATTGTGTTGTGCAGGTCTTGAATGAAGATGACTTTCAAAAATGGGCCAATTTTCGTCGGGAGGCAGAAGCTGCAATTGACAACAGAGAGGAGCTGCTGATAGAGACAGCACAGCATCTGGAGACCAAACTCACCCTGCTGGGTAGCTAAAAATAACAATTGGCATTGCATGAAATATCACTTGCTCTCCCGTGATAGTCTGGGCAATAAGACAGACAACAGCTTATACTAATTTATATCTGGTTTGGAAATCTCCAGGCTAGGGAGATAAAATCAATGACAGTGTCTGTGCAAGTTCTCGTGCATTTTGGGCAGCAGTAACTTTGAAAAAGGGCACTGAAACTATTGTGTGCCCCAAGCAAAGGATATGTACATCAGCTGTTACTGTGGCTCAGCTGACAGTACATAATGAAGTTCCCACAGTTCAGTTGTGCATCTATATCCTTAGATAAACCTATAAATTAACTTCAGTTTGCAGCACGAATTCTGAGAGAATTTTGGTAATTGAGCTGTATTATAAAATCCAGTAACTTAAACACGTGGGTGTTTTGCTGCTGAGTTCCTGCTGTTGTTGCACTGTTGTGCTTGCTTTGTGCACTTTGGAAAAAGATGTTTAGTGTTAAACTTACATTGATTGACATTTCTGCATCATTCATTACCATCATATCTGACAACATTATTCTGTTAAAATAAGAAACACTTCAGTGCTTTCTGTTCTATTTTGTTTCCAAACATTTTGTTCTTTACTACTTTGATTTTTGGAGTTGTCTCAGTCTCATTTTTCTCTGACTACAATTTGGGCCCATAGCTGGTTAAATTTCTGCAATTGCAATAGCTTACATTATGGCTTCTCATAATCTCTGCAGTGATTTAAAAAATTAGAGTAATAATGGTAAATGCCATAAGCAGACCACATAAGAGGTAATGTAGATCTTGTCAGAATCTGTTCCCTTTTCCAATTACTAATGCTCTATGTGCTTTCACACTTTAATTTGCAAAAAGTGTTCCCTTAGCCTAAATCAATATCCACCTTTAATGTTACAGCATCTTTAAACTGACCTCTAGTGGAAGGGATAAGGAGTATTGTAACATTCAGATGGTGATTTCCCACCATCATCAGGATGAGTGTTGGCATCTGCTTCTAAGTTTGTGCCTGTTCTAAAAGAAAATGTACTGTACTGTTTCTTCTGCCTTTGATGGCTGAAGCATCTGACCTGACAATAGGGACAGCATTCATTTAAACAGTCAAAGTTCATCTTTTCTGGTTGCTTTGATGGGACTTAATGCAGTATTTTTAAAATGCACATGGTGTGATTCCTCTGCCAGCACATTGTCATTTTGGATTATTAGGAAGAAATGAAATGCAATGTTCTTGCAATGAGCAAAATGAAGAGGCAGGACTTGATTGTTGACACATTCAGACCTTAATCCAAATGCAGACCATGTGCCTGTGTGTTTATTTCTTGGACAAAACCTTGGTTCAATTCTCAATAAGTTCAAGAGCGTGACTGGAAAGCAAAGAGCTTTTTTAAAACAGGAAAATAGCAACTTTCCGAGAAAAAGAAAATTATTTCTTTTCTTTTCCTGTTTGCCCAGGAGCAACAGGGATTGAAGACCGTCTGCAGGATGGAGTCCCTGACACCATTGTGTCCCTCCGAGAAGCTGGGATTAAAATTTGGGTGTTGACAGGAGACAAACAGGAGACAGCAGTTAACATTGCATACTCCTGTAAACTTCTGAACCAAAGGGACACTGTCTTCACCATTAACACTGAAAGTAAGGTGAGTAGAGAAAGACAAAACGCACAGAATTTTCTGTCTTACCCTTTCTTTGTGTCTAGCAGTCTGGCATTCCTTTGCTTTAGACCTCACTCAAAAAGAAGAGTCAAAACACCCCAAATAACATTGGCCAGAAGCTCTGTAGACAACACATAAGAGAATGAATTGAAATATAAGACACTAATGAAGAGTTTCATTCAATTAGAATAACACTGATTTTTCCAAATGAAAATACTGTTTTTAAAAATTACCTGAATTGCTAGGTATTACCTGAATTTGAATCTTTGGGAAGAAATTAATATGCAATTTAAGTGCCTAATTCCTTAATAATGTGGATATCTGGATTTCCACCTTACCATGGAAATTTCAGTTTAACCCTAAGTGATATCTGTCAGAAGACATTTGGAAAGTGCTGTATGAGACAGCCAAGAAAAAGTATGAAGGTGTAGATTTAAGTAAAGTCAGAACTTTCTAATTGTGTGTTCCCTAATGGGATTGGCCTTAATCAGAAATTTATTATCAAAAAATTTAGGCCAGTATATCTTTGTTTAAGCAGGGGCCAATTAAAAACATTGTCACTTTCTTGACATTCCAGGGTGGCAAGCACAGTTGCTGATGTGTTCAATAATTCCCTCCATTTCCATGGGCAACAAGAAGGGCAGGCTGTAGGCACAGGGAACCTAGTTCAAAATGAGGATAATCACTTCAAGGGCAGGTCTGTCACTTCCTGTGAGTCACTAAAACACAGTGAGCAATCCATGGTGCAATCTGTGGCCATTGCTGACATCATCTGAACAGAAGAGAGAAAACAGAGTCCTAACTTCCAAAGAGGGTAAATGCCATTATGGATGGTGAAAGTAAAGGGCTTTAGACAAGCCAACTTGGCTTCTGCTGGATGTGGAGCAGTATAAGCAAGGTACCAGGAAAATCATGCCTTAATGTCAGCAAGTGGATTAGCCATGGCTGTGTACAGCCTCACACCTCATCCCTTCAGGAATCTGGGTGGGACAGGTTGCCTGGTGGATGGATCATGGGGACACCATGTCCAGGCATTATGGTTAAACCAGACCCATTTGCTAAGGGAGGTCAGCCCTGACCATTTCTAAACACAAAAAGGTCCAAAATGCCATTTTGACGCCCTTTTTGCATTTTCTTGCTGCTGACCCCTTACTTCCCAGTGAGACCTGGAAGCCCCTGAGGTGCCCTCAGAGCAGCTGCTGCCTTTTCCCTGATCCTGTTCTTGCAGCATCACTCATGGCCCTCACTGAGCAGGAACAAGAGGCACGGTGAGTGCAGCTCTCCCAAGGGCTGGCACGAGGCTGTGGAGGGCAGGCAGGGCTTCCTTGTGTGAAGGACAAGTGACCCATCTGGGCTGCCTCAGCTTTTCTCCCCAGAGAACCAGGGTTACCAATACAGGCTTGCTTTTCTTAATACAGCTATTGTGAGGATTAAGTAAATAGTGTTAAAATACTGGCACTTTTTAATGGTTTTCCTTATGGTAGGCACTTGCATGGTGCAATGTCCCACTTTCTAACTGATTTTGTCTGCAGCTAGTAGCTCTCCAAAGGAGAAAAAAATCCTATGCAAATATCTGTCTCCTTTAATGTAATGGAAATAGAGAAACATGCAAAGATGATGTGAAATCTGGCACAGAAAACATTCCCATGTGTAATTTCATCTGAAACACCTATCTGCTTTAACTGGAAGCAGAATGAATACATTTAGGATGGAAATTATAAGGTGGTTTCTGCCAGAGCAGAGATGCTACAGGCAGGACCACCCTGGCTCTGGGAAATGTTGGTGCTTACCCTCTGTGGCCCTGGATCCAAGCTCAGAAACAACCTGCATACACATGGGGACTTGTGGGAATCCCCATGGCCCAGGGGACACTGGTGTTCCTCCAAAACAAAATTTAGTTTCCTCAGTTTTAAATTAAACCAAACACAAACTTCTGAAAGAGGCTCCCAATAGCAGCAGTGAGGAACACAAGTCATGTATACAAAGCATTTACCCTGTTAATTTTGTCAAAGTTAGGTCTTGAAGTGGCATCACTGTGAAGGGACTCTCCTCACCCCTGAGCTCAGCAGATGATTCAAACACTGAAAATGGAATATCTTCCAAGAAGATGCAACATAATTAGATACCTTGGCAGATTTGCTTCAAAAGGCAAATCAAGGCAAACCAGGAATTTCCACTACTGTTTTTGGTTTGTTCACAGAAAGATGATGTTTCTTCAATATTTTTAGGGGGTTTAAGTGTGCAGGCTAGGTGCAGGCTTTTATTAGATGTCAGATGCACATTTGATTCCAGAACCTCCCACTTAAGTGTAATTTAAATCTTGCAAACATCCTACAGATGTACCTTATGCTACGTGAAGTGAAAATAACGTTATAGAACTGAATCATCACTCAATAAAGCTGACAGAAAAGGCAGAAAAAGGAGTGATTGGCTCTTTAGATATTCAGGGCCATGCCACAGAAGGAGGACTTAGAGTACTAAGAGGGAGCAAAATAACTTTGATACCATTTTGGATTTTCTCTGTTAATGATGTGCCAATTTAGGAGATCTGGATGGGAGAGGTAAGAATTTTCATATCAGAACTAGATTTTTCAATCTCTTTAAAAGAAAATATTTTCTTTTTAATTTCTGAACTCTCGGTATAAATACAGATATGTGTTCCTGATGTAAAGGTTATTATATTTTTCTTTTAAAATAATTCCTTACCTCAGTTAACTGGCTGATGAAATTTGCAGTGTTTTCACTGAGGGATTGGATGGTGTCATGCTGGAATAGTCTCCAATCAGATGAATCAGTGCATTTCTCAGTAAATCTCCCCTAATGTTTATCTGATAGGCTTCAACCCACTGAAGATTACACAAACCTACATTTGGCACGGTGCCGTGCTGTAGAGGGAGATGGAGATAACTATTTCTAGACCCACGTCTGTTTTCCCACAGGAAACTTGTGAATCTCTCTTGAATTTAACCCTGGAAGAGGTGAAGAAGAGTTACGAGCACGACAAACCGCGGAGGAAACTTTTTGGCATCATCCCAACATCTTTCCCAGCCCCTGAGGCCCCCAGCCCCGAGTTTGGGCTGGTGATTGATGGGAGGACTCTGAGCATCATCTTCCAGGGAGGGCTGGAGGAGAAGTTCCTGGAGCTGGCGCGGCACTGCCGCTCCGTGCTCTGCTGCCGCGCCACGCCCCTGCAGAAGAGCATGGTGGTCAAGCTGCTCCGCAGGCAGCTGGGAGTGATGACCCTCTCCATAGGTACCTCCTCTTGGACCTCACAGCAGACAGGGGAAGTGGGCTCTCTCTTCAAGAGAAATGTGTGGGATATATTGTACAGGGCAGATTTTTGTGACTCAGGTAGATGGGGTGAGGAAACAGCATTGATTGATCTCTCCTGATCAAAACTGATATAAAAGTCCATCTTCAGCTTTCACTCAGCAAATCTGTCCCCCTTTAAACCAGATGAAGGCACTCCAAATTCAGAATCAAATTCAGTCCCTTTTATGCCCATCAGTACAAAGACACAAACATATTACCTCCAAAATGTCCTTGTTTTGGGCCTGGAAATCACTCAAGATTAGTCACTATTTTATGGTTTCATAAAGGCCTTTTCCTGTCAGATTTTCCCAGCTGGTGAAAACAGAATTATCTCCAGAGTGGTATTAAGCACTGACTCATTTGCCTTTTGCCTCCAAATAATGAAATGCTTTGAGTTTTCTTCCACACTTTTGGTAAGTGATTCCACTGAAATCCTTGATGAATTGATTTAGATGTCTCCAAACTAAAAAAATACACCTCTGTGGACAAAAAAGAAAAGGAAGAGCCTATTGCATTTTTGAAATATTACTTTGTCTTACAGTTCAAACCATAAGCTTTCAGCCTTCTGCTGCATTTACTTTACCAGCTAACCCAATTTACAATCTCCACATTGCAAGCAGTAAGCATGGCTGTTCTTTCCTTGGAAATTTGGTTACAGTTTGAGAGTTGAAATGAGCAAAATAATTCTTGAAACTGGCTTGTTCCATTGTCATCTGCAATCACATTTGTCATAGAGAACTCAGTGAAATAGGGTGTTGCAAAACATGCTCCTGAGCACATGGGTTTGGCCAAGCAGAAGCACAAAATGGTGGTGATGTAAAAGGTGTTGGGGTTGCTGTGTCAGCACCCAGCCAGCCCCAATGCTGGATTTTGCCCTGGTGGAGCCAGGTCTCCTGGGAAGGAGGGAGACCAAGATGCCATGCATCAGTTCTCCTGATCAACATGCAGGGTAGTGCAGAATATTTGAAATAATCAGCATAGCTGAGATTATTTCCTTCTTCTGATGCACCCCTTCTTGCACTGATATTGTTCCCTCCTGTCTTCCCACTCCAGGGGATGGTGCAAACGACGTCAGTATGATTCAAGCAGCTGATGTTGGAATTGGAATATCTGGCCAAGAAGGCATGCAGGTATCCTCTCACTTTCTTTTCTCTTTTGTCTGGTAGTCCCTCGTGGCTTAATAAGTTTCATAGCAGCCCTACACTCTCAAGTGTCATATTAAAAATGCAAGTTGCCATCATAAATTAATATGCAGTTTGTAATTATGGGTACAGCGAAAAAAAAAAAAAAAGCATTTTGAGCCAAAAATTTGCATGTGAGGACAAACCTGTGTTTGCTCATGAGACTGGAAAATCAGCAGATGTCTGCCCAGTGTTAGGTGAGCATCTGGTTTCTGAACCTTCTCAGCTGCTGCATTTCTAAGTTTCCAGGTTTTGTGGATTCTCTTCCACTGTCTTCTGAGTCCTTTCCCACACATCCCCCTTCCTTATTCTCCTTAAACTGAGAATTCTGCAGAGATAGAAAGTTCCAATCATGTTCTTGAGGGTTAGTTTGTTGGTTTGTTTCTTCTACAATATTCAATAATAGGAAATAATTTCAATGTCTATGTTCAAATTTCATTGTGTAGCATGTGAAAAGGGTGCATTGTAAATGACCTTCTGTTCCTTTCCCCAAAGGCTGTGATGGCCAGTGACNGCACTGTCTTCTGTCCTGAGTCCTTCCCCACACATCCCCTTCCCTTATTCTCCTTTAATCAAGAATTCTGCAGAGATAAAAAGTTCCAATCATGTTCTTGATTGGAAACAACCCTGTTTGTTGGTTTGTTTCTTCTACAATATTCAATAATAGGAAATCATTTCAATGTCCATGTTCAAATTTCATTATGTAGCATGTGAAAAGGGTGTATTGTAAATGACCTTCTGTTCCTTTCCCCAAAGGCTGTGATGGCCAGTGACTTTGCAATATCCCGATTTAAGCACCTCAAAAAGCTCCTTCTTGTCCATGGACATTGGTGCTATGCTCGCCTGGCAAAGATGGTGATTTACTTCTTCTACAAAAATGTGGTAAGATGATCAAAATGATGAAGTTTCCATCCTAGCAAAAGTTAATTCCAGGTCTCAGGGTTTTCTTAGTTGTTTGGTTTTGGGTTTTTGCAGGTTTATACTCTTTTTAAGAAGCTACAGTTCATGTTTGTTCACTTCACAAGTTCATAGTTGCCCCTTCCTTCTTAGCAAGGTGCTGCATGGAGCATTGAGGAAATCCAGGCTCTAAATATGTTTTGAAATGGCATTATTCCAGAGGGAAAAAGGACTCAAGGGTTAGGAACTTTATATGGTAGCACAAGAAACTTTATTAATCATATCCATGAGCCTCAAAATAAAATTTGCATAAGGGAGATCAGATTATAAGCACTCAAATGTAGATGAGTGTGCACTAAGAACTGCCTGCCTGTGAAACCTCTGAATTTTTATAGGAACCTCTTGCAAGTAATGATGCAGTCATATGTGTCATTTTTATTAAAAATTTAATGTATAAGCAAATGAGCTGTGCATTGAAGTGTAATATAAAGTGGAAAAAAATTAAGTAATTCAGTTTCTAGAAGACTGGGCAAACAAATCCATTTGACATGAAATACAGTCTGAGCTTGAAAGGCTTTTTACTTAGAATTCAAGATATCTGTTTTCTGTGGAGTTTTTAATAATTTTCAATAAAGGTTACTTCTTATCACTGTTAAAATTTGCAGTGGAAATGAACACTCTCCCTTTTTTGACTGGACATCATTTTAGAGTTCAAAGGCTATTTGCAATATGAAATAGCTCTCCAGACTGGGATGCTGCTGTTCTTTAATCTCCCCCATAGCATCAGAGAGCAGCATGCCTTTGCTTCCACACAGACAACGAGATTCTAAAAGGATTCTAAATCTGGTGCTCAGGGCTGTGAACAGTTTACTTAATTATCCTCTGATAAGTTCTTAAAGAACCATGATGGCTTTTAAAAAGTTGTGTCACAGTGGATCACTGTGAAACAGGCCCTTGAGGTCTATTGCTGTATGGAATGCAGTGCCTTTAACCAAAATCCTGTCCTCTGCTAATAACCAGGAATGTCTCACAGGAATGTCACAGGTGGAGCCATGTGTTTGTATTTGCTTCTCCCCAGTGCTACGTCAACCTGCTCTTCTGGTACCAGTTCTTCTGTGGCTTCTCAGGCAGCACCATGGTAGATTACTGGCAGATGATTTTTTTCAACCTCTTCTTCACCTCAGTGCCCCCTCTTCTCTTTGGAGTCCTTGATAAAGATGTTTCTGCAGAAACACTCCTACGTCTGCCTGAGCTGTACAAGAATGGACAAAATTCAGGGGTATGTCATGATTGCTGAAATAACTGCTTGATAATCCAAAGGACCACAGGGGTTTTTTGTTTAGGAATGAAGGAAGGAAGAAGGAAGACTTATTTGCAACATCGAAACAACAAGAGCCCAGTCTTTTGTCTCTCCAGTAATGCATTCAGCTCCATGGGAGCTGTGACACCAAAAGTCACTAGATAAGTTTAAATATGACAAATAGTCAAATTTAAATGGCACAAAGTAAGTGTTTCACTAGAAGAAAGGATTTTTGACTGATTTTGTAACACTAGAAGGGGCTTGGATAAAGAATTTAAGGAATAAGTTCCCTTGTGAAGGGATGCAACATTGGCAAAATTCAGCTTTTAGGACTCTTGGTTGAGTTGGTAATATTCCTAAGGTCTGTCTTGACCTAACACAAATAAAATGTCTGTTTAGATATAAGCCTTTGGTTTTATCAGCTGCTCAGGAGGCATTTACTCATGGAAGGAGACCAGTTAGCAATAATTAGTAGTCTGAAAGGAAGAAAAACAGACAGCAATTATGTTTGCAGGACAGGCTAGAGATGTATATCCAACCATAATGACTGTTATCTATAACCTCCTGCAGATCTACAACTTGTCAACTTTTATTATCACAATGTTGGATGCCTTCTATCAGAGCCTCATTTGCTTCTTTGTTCCCTATTTGGTGAGTAACAGGCTTATTAATATTCTCACTCTCCTGTCCTCCTCAGAAGTAGTAAATCCAGTTCTGAATACTCAGGGCTCACCACAGTCTCTCTGCCTGTTTTGTAGACATACAAAGACTCTGACATAGATGTGTTTTCCTTTGGGAACCCCATCAACACCATCTCCCTCCTGACCATCCTCTTGCACCAGGCTCTAGAAATGAAAACATGGGTATGTGTTTGACCTGTCCTGTTCACAGCTCTGGGTTTTTTGTGAATGTTGCATCTTGTGCAGGCATAGAATTCTCTTTCAGAGTAATTTACCTGAATTCTGGGTCACAAAAAGTAAGTAACAGGTACACTAAGATTTCACAAAGTGCCAGATTTTGTTATTAGCCTCAGGTTAATACCTTCATTTATACAGTGGGAATTTGTTTCTATCATGTCTTTGGACAGGCCAGTATAAAATATTTGCATACCTCCATATATGAGGAAGTGTTACTTGGAGAACTGTACTCACTGCTCTTCTCTAAATTAATTTCTGGCTATTTCTCCTGCTGCAGATTTCAGTAAGATGCACTGTTAGATGCATTCTTTCCCACCATCTTTGTCTCCTGCTGCCTCACACCCAGTGAGGGTCTCACAGGCATCACTTGTCCTTGCAGACCGTGCTCCAGCTGGTGACAATGATCTGCAGTGTGGCTTTATACTTCATCTTCTCAGTGAGCTACAACGCTGCCTGCCTGCTCTGCAACCCCCCCACCAACCCCTACTGGATCATGGAGAGACAGCTCCAAGACCCCACCTTCTATTTGCTGTGCCTCATCACCCCTGTCATCGCCCTCCTGCCAAGGTTTGGGTGTTTTCCTCTCAGTTCTCCCTCTGTGGGTCTGCAGACAGGGGAGTGAACAATAGGGATGTGTACAGACTTGTGATGTGTCAGACACTGCACAGGGATAATTGGGCAGCATTGCAGTCAGATGCCTGAGTTCAACCTTCCAGTTCATTTATGTAACCCCAGATCAGTCACTGGATATCTTCTACTTTCCCCATCAGGAAAACCTTTCTTTTTGGGGTGCATCAAAGTTTACTAGTTAATTGTTCACTGTCATAATCACAATGTTGTTGAGCAGATCATGACTATAAGCAAATCTTTGAAACATTCCTATATATTTGAGAGTTGCTAAATATATTCTTGGTTTTAAGTATATTATGGTGCATTACTAAGCTGAATTTAAGAGCATTTCTATATGCAAAAAATTAATTGCATCCAGAATTTTAGGTTTACTTTGTATTGAAAAAATCATATATGTGAAAGAAAACTTTAATTGAGACTGGATAATATTTGGAGAGGGATAATTATTGTGATGTGTGGCTGACAAAAACAGTGTAAAAAAATGCAGTGATTCTGTTCCCATATACAAATATGGGGACATTACTACTTTTGGTGTTCAATTCATGACTAATTCTTAAAGCAGATATGTTTTGAGTTGCAATATTTGTTTCAAATATTTATTATTTATTTGCTTGGACATTGAAAGAAATGGGTTGGTTTGACTATCTTGCTAGTTTCCTTCTCATCCTAATTCCCATAAGTAATGCAGCACACTGGTATTACAAAATTCAGGACAGTATTTTTAGTATCTGGTTTTGTAAATGCTTTAAGGCATTAGAATCTGAGCCTTATCTTTATCTGAGAAGGAACTTTTCAAGAATAGATGGTGTTTTTCTTCAAACTATTATTACTTTCCCATTTGAGTTCAGATGCTCTTGTGATTTTATGTTATATAAGTTCAGATCAGAATAAACAACTCAATTCAGCAAGGTCTCATGTCTTCTAGGCAGGGCATCCTTTTCCAGTCTGTTTTGCTCCTGCATCACTTTTGTTTTCCTATCAGCCCTCATTCACAGTGCCATTTTTGACCCTGAGCTTTCTACTGAGAGCTGCACCAAACACGTGGTTAGAGAGCTCGTGTCTCCATCCTGGGAATTCAGCACAGTGAAGATCCTTGCTGCCTCAGCAGGTTACTGAAGTTAAGGGTTATATATTCATATCTTCAAAATTTGTACAACTGCTGTTCCTTCATAGAGGTACCCCAAATTATTTTCTGCACAGTCCTTCATCTGCAGGATATCCAGGACCTGTTTCTGCTACAGCTGAGCTGTGCCAGCAGAGCACAGCAGTGGTGAAACCACCCTTTGCTAAAATGCACTAAACCTAAAGTTCCATTCCATGGTCCATGGCACTGTGCTGCCTGCTCCCCATCTTCTCACTTGGTGTCTTGAGGTTCTGCTTTCCTCTAACAGATTTTTAAAAAATAATTGCTCTCCTGGGTTCTTCCCCTCAGTAGTGCCTTTTGTTTGAGCTGCAGCACTCAGGGGGAGGATTGGCCTGAGCCCTGCCTGCTGCAGGCTTTCCCTGGAGCACTGTCTGGCAGTGCTTTGCACATCTGCATCTCAAAACTACCTCTGCACTATGTTTTGGGGCACAAACTACCCAGCATTAGGTACAAAAGCCCTCAAGTTTGAGAAGAAGAAAGGGGTCTGAATTCCATGTTTGTTCATTGGCAAGGGAAAGCACTGTGTTTCTTGGGGTTTTCCCACGAACCTGATGATTTCCTCAGCTGTGGAAGGCAGACTCTGCTCTGCCAGGACACCTGCAGAGACCCAGGAGGTAACTGAGTCTCACACTCTGCAGAGACCCAACAGGAGATAATCAGACCCTGCAGGGCTGTGGGAAGGGCAGGAGCAAGTGAGAGCAGTTCACAGGACACAGTTTCCCATCCCTTCTCTGTCCTCCTGTCTGGTTTACCTGGAACTTGCACAAAAGATTCAGAAAATGAGCTGAGGGGGAAGACACAGGACAATGTGATCCACTGCAGATCTGCACAGAAAGTCTTGGGCTTTCCCATGCTCTTAACTTCCTGACCAGACCTGAGATTCTGTTGGGATTGACCAGCCTGAGCACAGGCACAACAAATAAACTTCATCCACTCCTATTTGTGCAAGCCAGAGAAATCCATTGCCTTAAAGGCCATTTCTGTACTGAGTGTTGCTTGTTAGCCTTTTAAATCTTGTAATTCTTGCTTATACATACATAAAGCAGCAGGATGCGAGGATGGCACCTTTCTAAATGCAGTTTCACAGGGTACCTATGTTAGTTTTAAAATCCATGTTGAAGACACCTATGTAAAGGTCAAATCCTAATAAAAAGATGCTTTGTAAGAGACTGATTTTCACACAAAGCTGACATGAGATGGAGAGAAGATGTATGCTGTCTCACAGCACACAATATTTAGTTTCTCTAATATAGAACATAGGTTCTCTATCCTGCAAAGGGCGGGTAGGACACTTTTGTAGCTGCTTTCTGAAAAAATTGAAAGCTGAGGTTTTTGACTTCTGGTTTTCTTTTATCTAACAAATTAAGATCTCTTCTTCAACCTGTTTTAGCAATATAAATACAACTTCCTTATTTTCAAATATTGCATCTCTTGAGACTTTTTCTATTTTTCTTCACTGTTCCACAAACAAGTAGTTACAAATACTAAAAAAATGATCATACATACATATAGTTGACTGTGTACAGGTCAAGCTAAATATATAGTAACGTGTTAAGATCCAGGAGTCAACTTTCATCCTCCAGTTATAAGGTGTCTACCAGATGTCTGTAGAGCAATGGGAAATTAGTATCTGTATTTGGGATATGTGATGTAGATTATGGAATGAGTAAAAAAATCTATTCCCTTTCTCCTTCATCAGGTTCCTTATTTTTGTTCTACGAGGAACCTTCGGAGCATCTCTTATTCTGAGAGCACAGCAAGTAGACAAACTTCCTAAGGAGCAACAGGATCTTGAAATCCAGAAACTGAGATCAAGAAAAGAATCTACTTCTGGTGCACCTCCATCTAGTGATGACCTTGACCAAAGTATCAGCCACTTATGTGTGTCACCATTTCTACATCCAGCAGCAGCCTTGTCTCACAGGGACTCAGAAACTCAGGGAGCTTCTGCCCCTGATCCTCTCGGGAGGACACCTGAGGAAGGCTATTACTTCTATAATAGGTGGGCAGAGGAAGAATCTGCTGCTACTGATCCTTCAGCAGGGCCTTTCTCTGGCAATCATCCCCTTGTAGCCAGCAGGGAAACAGCTCCTGGGCAGGATGGTGGCAAACTGACTAAAGGTTATCCCAAAAACTTTAATTACGGAAGCCACCGGCGGTCAGTGAGTTCAGTGACACTCTGACAAAACATTCACAGCCCACGTGGAGAAGGACTCAACAGGGAAAATAAAAATGTTGATGCTTCCATTAGGCTCTCTGGAAATGGAGAGCTGGCTGGAGTAGTGCAGTAGCAGCTCCAATATCCAGCTTCAGCTGAATGCATCGTCTGGGTTTATCACCACATGACTTTTGATCTTCCTGGCTTGGTCATGTTACAGGAACATTACATGGGCATCACACAGTTGCTGAGAATTGCACAGTTACTTTCTTTCAACAAATGTTTTTGTATTCTATTCATAGGGAACACTTGTGAAGTTTTGTTGTTGTTCTTATTGTGATATTGAGTTAATAGAAAGAGAATCCATTCTTTACTAAGCCAAGTTTTAAAGCAACGCATCCCACTCGAGATTTTTAAAAGGAGCTTAGTAACTTAAAAATTATAATTCTGCATGGAAAATTACTACGTGCAGATACTAAAGGTACTTGCAGAATAACAGCAGTGGAGAGACATTAGAGGATGTTGCAGGTTTTAATAGATGTACTTTACACATACAACAATATCATCTCTACAGCCTGTTTCACCTGAAAGGTTAGCTCAGGATTTTTATGCAGATAGTGGTTTGACCTGATATTGTTAAGAAAAGGACAGATGAGCTTATAAAGATGAAGAATACAAATATTGAACTACCTGAACTGCCAAGACAACTCAGTGATAAGAGGAGTCTACTTCTTCATACATACAAAAGTAGACAGATATAACAAGTCACATTCAAGGATTTAAGTCCTAGAATTTAAAGTTGTCCCTGTTTTTCCCTCTAAAAATTCAATTTCTTATTTGAAATCTCTATATTGTTATGTGATGCTGCTGCATTCAATCAAATCTGAATCCTGCTCGTCCACACAGCTGCTCACATTCAATAGTTGGTGGATCTCAGTAATGGAGATTTTGACAAGCCATATCTGAAGGTCACTAATCACACTGTAGTAAGTACATAGTGGAAAATGAACAAAATTTGCATATTATGTTAACCCTTTTTGGTATATCAGGGCAAAAAGATACAGGAGATAACTGTAAGATGTCACCATCATAACTACTCATTGCAATGCAATGAAAGGTGAATTTGGTATTTCTTATAGAAATGTTGACTAGTAAGACCATTTCCCAAGTTTTTCTTTACATTGTGGGATGAAATCTTACCTAGTTTAAAATTCAAACCATCTATAGTTTTGTGAATCTATCACTGGTTCTGATTTAATAGGTTTTTAGCCTTTTTTATACATGCTGGTTTTAGCTATTTACTACCTATGACAACATGTGATCTTTCTAATAACCTATTTAGCAAATGCTAATTTAACTTCTGTATATTATTATAATTATTGTAGCTAGACTCTTCAAGTTCTTACTTTAAAACAACTTAGGCAAAATTGAGTAGCATATCTCCCACTGGGATTTCTGGTAGCCAGAGCAAGGTAATATATAAGAACTCCTTTTGTTAGATTATTGATTGTCAGCAGTTAAACAATTCAGTAAGAGATTTTTTTGCTTGATGAACAAAATGAAAAAAATTAGGTATAAATGAGATTGTTGTTAATGGAGGGTGAGATTGCTCAAATGTTTGCTCACTAGCTTGGAATGAACCTGGGCCAACAAGACTAAAGATCAATCCTTTACCATTCACAGCTCTTTTTTTTACATTAAATAGTCCATTTCCTTTGAACTTAAAGAAAATGTCAGTTCCTTACACATTGTACAACAAAATGTGAAGTGTTTCATAGAAATAAGATCATGATAAGTTATTTCATGCCTTGCTGTGTTGTTGAGAGGACAAAAACAGAGGTGAAGGAGTGCTGTTCCTGCTGTCACCTGTGAGCAGCAAACTCATGTTTCCAGAGGCTGCTCCTCTGCATGGTAGGAATGCATTGTGGGAATGCATTGTAGGAATGCATTGTGGGAATGCATTGTGGGAATGCATTGTAGGAATGCATTGTAGGAATGCTTCTCAGAAGAACCAGATGGCAAAAGTATTTGAGTGTGCAAGGGGTTGGACAGGTGATGTTTAACCAAATCTGGAATACTTCCTCAACTGAGTGCCAATTCTATGCCTTTCCTGAATTGAAAACCAAGAATTAATCTCATGTTTTCTCATCAGTCTCTGCAAAATGGTTCTGCCATGCATTTTGCCCTGGCTTAGGGTCAGAAATAGCGTAGAGGGGAGGGACCTTTTGAAAAAGGGAGGGAAAACAGGATTGATTGGGAACTCCAACAAAATAACCCCTCAAAGCTACTTAATGATGCATTTCTTGCTATGTCTGGGAATAAAAGAAGTGGAAAAATCCTTTTCTAAGTAGTTTCTGGGTTTTAACAAAAAGTTATGTTGGTTAAAAGAAAGAAAGAAATAATCCAGTTTTGCATGGATGCCTTAAGTAACTCTGTAGCTAAACATACAAACTGATAATTCTATTGTGTGGTAGATTACCACAAATTTACCTGAAGAGTTTACAACATAGAGGACAACCACCCCTTCGTTTTCCTTGATCCTTGAGGAGAGAGAAAGCTGAGATAAAGAGAAATGAAAGGCAGCACCATGCAAGGCTTGACCTCTGCATTCCAGCTGGCTCCAGAGCTTTCTGTACCTCCCCTCCTGGGTGACAGTGCTGCCAGCTGCCCTCCAGAGCAGATGCTGTCTCAGTTCTGGACCCATTTAACTGCTAAACAGTCTGATCTTCCTTCTGCTCCTGGCTATGCACTTACCATGAACCAGCTCATGTTAAAAAAATGTTGAACAGGCACTTACATCCCTTTGATCATGAGGCAAATTAGCTGAGACTAGCCATCCTTTGGGGATGTAAGATCAAGAGAAAAAAAATATATCCAGTGAAAACAAGCCCGCAGCAAGACAGACAGTCTCCTAAGGAATTTATTTGGAAGAAGGGAAGTATATTTACTAAATGGGTTATTTAGACCTAACTGGATTTCCAAGGTAGCTTTATTTATTTATTTCAAGGTCCTTGTTCTATTAGTTGTAATGTGAATGCTTCATAACAGAGCAGGTGTCTCATTTTTAATGTATCCTCTGGTGATATTCAATATTTCATATGCTTGGACAATAAAACATTAAAATTAATGGGGGGATGTGTGAAATTACTGCATTCTTTTTATTCTTGTCTATGATGTGTTTTTAATGATAACTGCATATGGAGCAGTGCTTTGAGCTATTCAGAGCTTTACCTGCATGGAAAAGAGGAGGTGACATCTCACACAGGGGTGAGCAAGAACTGACCTGCCAGGTCTGTTGGCCAATAGATGCAGTCCCCTGCTTGCAAGAACAAGAGCCACCCCTCATGTTCTCACAACAGGCAAATTCTGGGCTCTTTGAACACGAGATGCAGGAAGTGCAAACACTTTGTTCATGTCTGTCTCAGCAGGGCCAGCTGGAGATGTCTCTGACTGCTATTGCTGATTATCTGCTGCAAGCCAGCAGTAACTGTGCAGTGTAAAACCCAGAGCAATTCAGGTGTGAGAGAGGAGGGAGTCCAGTTTGTTCTCTTTCCTTATGTATCTCTCTTTCAATATCTGTGGGGATGGGTTCTCTGCTGAAGCACAGAGAGCAGCTACTTTCCTGGAAGATGAATTGCATGGACTTCCCTCCTTCACTGGCTGATGCTGCAATGTTAAATTCATTTGCTTGGTTGCAGTTTGAGGTGGTGGATGAGTACAGAGCTATGAGCTTTAGGGCTGAGGTGGCTGCAGGCAGGATGTGGCATGATTAGATACTTGTAAGCAACACTGATGAGTAAAAATATAAACGTGGAGATAAGAGGCTCTTGAAGATAATGATCACAGAGGGTGGGATTTCAAGAGGTGACCAAATAACACTGAAGAGTTATAAAGTACCTTTGACATTGCCAGTGACTGGAACTTGCTGCAATTATCAGCACAGGAGACAACTGCAAACAGAACTTGCTGTCTGGCTTTTTAATATAACACCAGCTTCTGCACATTTACATGAAAAAGATTGAGACTGAATAGGGCCTGAATCATTATTTTTCAAAAAAGGTCTGAGGATCTGTTGTCTGAAGGCACAGAAGGCAGCAGTTACTCACCCACATTCCCAGTGCAGTTACTGAGGTGCTTCCATGTCCAGCCATACTTTCCCTGTTAGTGCCCAGAGAATGGTGTGCTTATTGTGTCCTTCAGCATGTGAGCAGAGCTCTATAAATTATCAATATAAATCACAAAAGGGTCAAGTTTTGGCTCACAGACACTAAATGTTGACCTTCACAGAAACCATATCATGCTGCTACTTTCTTGTACCCATTACTGTACAACACCATAAAGCTGAGACTAAAATTTAGTGGAACTGGGAGGGGAAGCAGTAAAAATATTTGCAGTAAGTAGACAATACAATGGAAGAAGAGTCTAAACAGAGATTGTTCCTGCCTTTTGTATTCTTGTATTCCTCTCTATTTTACTAACATTTTTCTGTTTAACCTCAAACAGATCATTTAGAGAACTTCCAGACATTTATTGGTTTCATTCAAAAAAGGACAAATGGAAATCAATGGACTGCAGGCAGCTCAGCTGAGCTCATTTGATATCAGTTGGCTTCCACTGCAGTTTTATTAGTGCCCATCCCATTTTGTTAATACTTTAATTCTAAGGACTTTTGCAAGGAAGGACAAATATCTATGTAAGCTCAATCTGAATGGATCCTTTTTCACAATGTTTGTGCAGCTTGTGGCCAGTAATTTCATGGTCTAAGTCAAGATCTGGAGAGCAGAGGAGACTCTTCCATTCCTGTACATGGGAACAGAGTGGAGGTGGATTATCAGTACCAGGAGTGCACTGGAATGATAAAGAACGTGGAAATATCCAAGACCTTCTGGAGCTTTCCAAACAAATTCTTGAACTGCTTTCCATAATTTCAGACATCACTAAGGGTTTTAAGAGTCCTTCTAACCTGCTTTGTGAGCAGAACAAGTAAAGTGTGCCTTCATGCATGTTTGTGGTAAAGTGCACAGGACTGTGAAGAATGGCCACACTCTTGCATGGTTTTAATCATGTTCTGAGAGGAGGTAATGCTGTAAAGATTCAAATTGGATTTCTCAAAAATGTTAAATGTATAAATACTGGGAACCTGTTCTTAAGATCCTTTGCTCAAGAACATAATCTTCAATATCACAGCAGGGAGGGAATATAGTCCACAGACATCAAAGAGCCAGAATTGTGCTTGCAGCTATTAGTTCTTAGATAAAGAACCCAAAGCTAAAATTTAGAGCCAATAGGAGTCTAACTCTCCCACACTCTTCAATAATGCAGTCCAAGCACCACACCAAATAAACATTTTAAGTCCTAATACTGATTTTGAAAGCATCCCTTTTTAAAAAGGGATGTTCTGGCTCCACATGTGCATTTGACTTACTTTAAAATTTAAAATTATTTGCAGTTTCTTGAGGTTACTTAACATAACTCATTATTTGTGATAGATTTTCACAGAATCAAACAACAGTCCAGAGTCTCAGGAGAAAAACACAATCCATGGCACCTATTTGTCTGTGCAAGCCTTTATTTACAAAAAACCCAAACTCAAACCCTGTGAGAAAGGAGATCAGCCCTACAGAGGAGCATGCTTGAGGAGGACCTGCTTATTGCAGTTTTGCAGATTTATCCACTCTCTGTCATCAAAATCAAGTTTTTCCTTTACTTCTAGTTTGTAGAAATATGGTAGGGATCCAGAACCAGCTCCTGTGCTGTGATAAATGACAAGAGTTCCATGGTGTTCAAAGCATTATTGGAATCCATTTCATACCTCATCTGTTATTGTAAGCATCAAATGTGCAAATGCTCCCCACTGCTGGAAATGTCAGCATGCTGGGGGCAAAGGCTTTGATTTTCTATCAGCAAACAATGTTAAATTACATAGTGGTTAATCATGCTTGGTGAGAGTGAGGAACTTTAAGGAACGAGTTTCCTTCTAATCATTCCATCTTCAATTCTGAAAATCATTTATAAAATCCTGAAAATAACTTCCTCAGCCTGGAGGCTTTCTGATGGTTCAAGGCTGATGGCAGAGCACTAAAATGCAAACAGTTTAGACATAAACATTACTTTGATTGAGGAAATCAGGTATTTGAGCTCATAATTTGGAAATAAATTTTGAAAATCAGACCTCTCTGACTTTCTGGCACCTCTAGGCATGAAATTTTCTACATTTTTGTAATTTTCTGCATTATTTAGTAGGATACAGCCTAAAAACTGTTGACTTCTAAATAAAGCAGTTGTATTTACCAGGCCAGAATGTCAGTGGTTGGAAGGTAGGAGTGCTCCACTGGAGTCACTGAAGGTCTGGGGTTTTACATGTGTGGAAAAATCTCACCTACCCTCCCCACCTGCTCATTCCAAAAGGAAAAGTGCAGGTAAAGGCATGGAGGAGACTTGTACAGGGGTTAAAAAGTACACAATTTCAAACAACAAAGACATAGTGGAAGATAATAATAGCAGTATCTTAGCAACCAGAGAAACTTCAGGAAAAGCTGTACAGGGAAATCAGCTTTAGTCCATTTTAAGGCCTCTCTCTGGTTCTCATTTGTTATGTGTTTCTGAAGCTGGATTTTTAGTCACAGTATTTGAAAATACGGAATTTTTTATTGGAGGACTTCATCATCTTTGGTTTCTGCTGGGGGTAGATACAGTTTTATATTTGGATCAGTAATTAGTGATTTATTGGAGCAATTTCATGAACATGTGCCTGCCTTGAGGGCAGATTAAAAGAGACAGGGGTGAAAGGAGGGGTTGGAGCTGTGCTGGACAGAAAACCCAGGGCCCTGTGGGGTCTTTCAGAGGCACAGAGACAGGGCCTGCGTGTCCTGAGAGTCAGGAAGGTGTTTGCTATGTCACACCTTCATCTTTTCTTCTGATTACAGTGGTTTCATCACTGTAGCTACAGTCTAGATTAAATATACAGAAAATGACAGGGGTTTTTTAAAATCATCTAAAATAAAGATAATTGTTTCATAGCAGTCAAGGGGCTTGTGGCAAAAGTTTTATAACAATGCAGAATTAATGTGACATCAGTCTGCTTTCAAAACATCAGCTTTCCATTCAGTACTTTTGGTGTAAAAATGCAGAAATCTTGCAGAAAAATGGGATTTGCAGAGTTAGTCAAATACTGGAATAATTGATGCACATAAATGCCAGTACATGAAAGGTTCATACTCACTTTGTTGCTCTTTGATTGTAGGAGTTTCAGCACCTATTGGGTTATTCAGCCATTATTTCTATCATCATTAACCTCCATTATAATGACCACAAACATCAAAACTTGAAAACTGTTTCATTGGAAGTATGTCCTTAAATATGTTCTATTTGTCACATATAATAATGTTTTATTCTCATGCTGGAAAGTTACAATTACCTAAGTAAACGCAGAAAAGAGGTTAAAGTGAAAACTAGGTTTGTTTGATAAAAAGCAGATATCCAAAGACTTTTTGTGGGCAAACCCCTGTTTTGCAATTTATTCAGAGCTGCTTGCTGTTCAGTGATAAATGAAAATCTTTCTAAAGGCTGACAAGAGAGAGGAAATTATCCAGAGTCCCCTAAATGCTCACCCTCAAGAAATATATTGTCTGCTTAATAGTCTTTATCTGGCTCTAATCAATACTCTGTCACAATTGGAAAGATTGTTTCAGCTCACAAAAGGCAAGCAAATAATTTACTGTAAAAACATTGTTATTAGCTTGTGTATAGTTCTTACTCTATTAAACCACTAATGGCTCAACTGTGCTAAATAATCAGACTTTTGGGAAGAGGAAAATAAATAATTTAACTGAATTTCTGATAAAGAAACTGTACATAAGTAGGTTTAATCATGTTTCAGTAAGACTAAAGCTCTATGTATTGAAACCTCTGTCTGTCACCAACAGTAAGGTCTTATAGGTCTTGCTGTTTACTGAAAATTCATCCCTCTCCAGGGCCTTTTGTCTTGCTGCAGGACTTGGAGCTGACTCAAGAGCAGTTTTTAATTAGAATTTTGAGGTTAAGATGTCACTTGTTTGCTCCCCAGGCTGTCCCCAGCCAGCCCCTAAGGGTGGTCTGCCCTCAGCACAGAGGTCCCAGGTCAGAAAGATGCAAGTGCCAGCAGCAAAATGGATAATTGTGCTGCTAAAACAGAAACAGAATGTGCCTTGGCAAATGTCTTATTCCAGAGCTATCTGTGCAACAAATGCTGTAATAGTTTCATGAAATGAGTTTCCATTTGCAGTCCCCATCCACTTCTTTGCCTTCTTCTTCTTCTTGGATGTTTTCCTTCTGCTTCTTATTCCTCAAGGAGACACACAGACATGACAAGGAAGAAGGGAACAGAGCTGAGGTTTCATTAACAGCTGCTTTGAGTTATTATTTACCCTGCACAGGATCACATCTTAAATCAGGGCCAGTTTGGATCACAAAAATGATGCTGGCCAAAGCCTTGAAAGCCCATCAACACTCTTTTCAAACTCACCAAATGTCTCTACTAAGAGACATTTCCTGGCTCCAAAGGTCCCTGCCTGGAGGAAAATTTTTAGAAACACTCTTCTCACCAATTCCAGGTAAGTGAAATCACCTTGTGAACAGTCTGAGTCAGTGCAGCACGATTACTACTTCAAAACAGGGAAGAAAGAAATCAGGAAACATTTGTTTTAAAGAAAAATTAAAAAGGAAAATAAAGGGAAAAATTAAAAGGAGTTTCGCTCTTTTCCTCCTTTTCACTGTCATAAAGTTCTAGTATTACCTACTATGGTTCCAGCTACTGGGAAGGAGCCAGAAAATATTATGCTTGTTCTGGTTGAGGTTAATATGGTTATATATATATATATAAGGTTAATATGTATATAATTTCAGCATTGACTCATCTGTGCTGGGTGCACAAGCACATAATGCACATACAAATGTCTGTGTTACACAGACTGCCTTTGTGTGGGTTTGCTCCAAGTGTGGAGGAGGTTGCAAAGATGCACTTCAGCTCAGCTGTTCTGCATTTCAGTGCAGGCAGCAAAACACGAATAAATGCAGTTCAGATTCATAGCTGTGAAATTTAACAAATTTTCTGCACCACTCTTTGTTGCTGCTCATGCAAATACATGAATTTGCTCTGATTTCCATGAAAGCAACATGGAAATTCTTGCACTGACTTTATGGACTAAATCACAACTGGGAAAAAATATAATCTGAACTTGCTAGGAGTTCATAAAAAATAGACAAGGATTTGCAGAAAGGAAAAGGGCCTCTGTCAAAATGAAAGCAGGATGTTTGGTTGAACACACTGCATCAACACCATGAGCTCTCATTTGTCCAACAGACTGAGGCATGACAGTGTCACCTGGCAACTTCTGAGGGGCATTCAGACCTGCCTGTGCTGAAACACACAGAAAAGCCTGTTACATTAATTTACAAATTAATACTTCTTATAAAATTGTCAAAAGCATCATAGTTGATATTGAAAAATTAACACTGTACAGGAGGAAAGTAATCAAAAAGTAATTGTCATGCTGGCAGTAATGCAGTGGGAAGAGCTGAACTGCTGATCATGAAATGCTGTAACCTGGAAAATAAAGGTGTGCATGTCCAAAGTCTCTCCTCTGAAAGGTGCACAGGCACACCCAGAAGAGTTATAGACATGTCTTATGCATGTATCTATGCACATTACATAAGTTCCATGTGTTTCCAGCTATTTATATTAACAGAGAGGAAAGATTAAATTTGTTTTGTCCAAAGTATTTAATACTTCTCTGTATGTGCAATTCCTGATTCTTGAGTCTATACTGAACTGCTGTCAGCTCACATGAAGATCAAGGCATGAGCACCATGGTGGGCTGTGCTGCCAAAATCCTGTAACTTCCCATGGCATTGGTGCTGCCAAGACTGATGGAGAAGATAAATCTCTCTGTGTGAGAGGGAGAAATCTCTCTGTGTGGAAGAGTCCAGCCAAAATGAATGGGCATGGTGCTCAGCAAAACTTAGGCTGCTTTTGGCTGATTTTCAGCTATGGTGAGGATCAAGTCAACCCAGTCTATAGTCCATGAAAAGCCAGAATAAGTAAAAGTTAATTTAGGCTTATAATAATTTTTAATATGGTATTTTGAGTAATTCTAAATGAGGCAGGTGTAGGCATTCCTTAGAACAGCTGATAATAAAATTTGTACCTTGCAGTAATTTTCTATGTTATATTTTATTATTAAAAGCTTTCAGAGAAGAAGAAAAAAAAAAAGAAAATTTCCTAAGAATTTTCAGACTTGTAATACACCAGGGCATTTGCTAAAAAACAGGGAAACAGAAATTCTAGAAAAAAAACAGGAGTGGGTGGACATTGCATTGTCTGGCTGCTTGTGATTTGTGTTCACCCACGCAGAGCCTGCAGGGGAAGTGGCTAGTCCCTGCAGCTCACCCCTGCACTCTGCCTTTCCCTGAGTTCATACCTGCAGCCATTCCTCACCCTCCAGGTCACTCACAGGGACTGCTCCAAGGTGGGGGAAGAGCAGGTGCTAAAGGGATCTGCCTGTAGGCTTGTCTGAACAGGCTGTTCCAGAATACATCTACAATGGTTTAAATCGAATCTGAGCCTGAAAAAGAGGAGTAAGTTTGAGTGTGGGAAAAAAAAAAAAACAAACAAAACACACTTAAATGGCAGCAAGAGCAGAAAAATCTTTTACAATAATTCTTGAATGGCTCTACTCCAAAACCTTTCCTCTGTTGCTTTCCTCCCATCTCCTCTTGGGCTCAACCTCCTCTCAAACTCCTCACACCTGGACAGGCTCTGTGGGGGCCACCAATGGTTTTGTGACTATTTTATACCCAGGTGGCTGGTTCCTGCCCACGCAGGAAGGGCTGGCAGGATCAGGTTTGTAGGGCAGCAGATTTCACACAGCAAACATAATTGAGGACACTGATTATTCCTTGAGTCCTCTGTAATTTTCAGCCCTACCTTCATCAGCCTCTCTCACTGTGCTGGGCAGAGCTGGGGTACAGAGCTGCAGCCCCTCCTGCCTGCCAGGCCTGTAAGGGGGTGAGACTGGCAGTGTCTGGGGGTGTCCAGTACAAAATAAAAACACTGGTAAACTACTGCAGTGGTTACACACAAAATTATTACCCCTTAATAACATGTATGTTGCAATGTCTGACATAAACATTTACACATTCATTTATGCTGAATCAATCCCTATGGCCTCACAAAACATAAATTTTATTGAGCAATGTATCTCTTACACTGCCTATATATATATATAAAATAATTATATATAATGAATGATGGTAATTAAAAACTAAATGTGGCCTTGCTGCCTCCAGTCAGAACATTTTGTACTCCACAGGCTAAGATGAAACCACACCAGATCAGTGAGGCAATTTTTAATCACCACAACACTTCTTATCTCCCTGTTCCTTCCTCAGCTCCCTTCCAAGACTGATACTTTCCATGGGAGAACATAAGCAACTTGTTTTCTCCTGAAGTCACTGAGCAATGTAGATTCTGTGGAGGACTGACCAGGCAAAAGCCTTGCTGCCTGGAAACCAAGTGTGATAAAAAAGTGAAGTGACACCTCTCAACAACAGCGGTTCCCACAGGATGCAGGGTGTCCTGTTACCTTCCCATGCTCCTGGTGAGCAGGAACAGCCTGGAACCAAAGAGAACACCAGAGCAAAAGACTTTCCAACACACAGCAGCAGAGGGTTCCCCTTGGAATCAGCAAGAACTTAACATGGGATCCAGCAAAAGAGTAAAAGCTATTTATTTGATGGGGTTTTACCTGACAAACTAATTAATCACTGGGGGAATCTATCAGTATTGCATGCAATGTGCCTTTCCAGATTTTTGGTTCTACCTTCCATCTGTAGTAAAAACTGTCTCTGCCTTTTTATTTTTTAAAGCTTCCCTTTTTACTTCACCACTGTTTTCACTAACAAATACACTACATCTTTCTACTTCTTTCATGATTCCTTTGCTCTGCAGCTGCTGGAGAAAAGTGATGCTGAAGCAAAGCTGTAAGCCCAGAAGAAGTTTGTTCCTCTCCAGAATGAAGTTCCCATTTAGGAGACAGATGGAAAAAAGTTCAATTAGTTGTACAAATACTTCACAACCCATGGTCTGATGAGGTGATGAGCTTCAGTTCAATGCTTTCTCCTGTGGTTGTGTTATAGCACCTGCTTTTCACCTCATTGATAGAAGAAAGGTGATAAGAGTTCACAGAAAATTCAGCATTGATAAAAAGATTGCTGGTGGTGGGATACAAGGCAGAACACCCTAGAAAGTGCCTGGCTGACAGCACAGGGGGATATTTGTGAGGTGATGGGGTGGGAGATTGAAGGCACAGTAAACCCAACACACCTTTCTCTCCAAGCATTGTGTGTGCAACTATAACAGAAAACCAGTTTCTGTTCTAAATGGTTAGAAAAAACTCTTTGTGTTTATCAAATAAATGCAAATCATGTAATTTAGATGACTGGCAGCTGTAATGGGCTGTAGAATGGTACTTTGCCAGCTTAAGTGGGATTGGGAATGCAATCAGATCTCAGAGCTGAAGGAAGAGCTCACAACTGAGGTTAAAGGCAAAGAGACAAAACAACCTCCCATTGAGAATCCACAGACTAATGGTGGTGGGGGGTAATGGGCCTTTCCAAAATAAACCTCCTATTGACATGTCCCCAGTTCTGCTCCTAAAAGCAGGGCTGAAATTGTAGGCATTTAGTGACTTGGATCAATTCACAATTTCTGACAGATTTCTCTTCAGGGGTGGAAAAGGCACTCCACTAGCAGCCATGGTCTGAAGGGTCTGGAAGCTGATTGAGAGGGTCTGCCAAGGTGCTACATTGCATTTCCATCCCGAGCTTGGATGCTGAGCTGCAGCTGCAGCCAGGTTACACTGAGGCAGAGGAGAGAGAGGCTCTGGCAAAATTCCCCAGAGAAGGAGCTTTTCCTGGCAGCTGCTCCTGCTCTGACACACACTCCTCTTTGATGCATCTCTGGGAAAGGCACAAGGGCTGTTTTATCTGCCAGTGACAATCACAGCCATTGTTGGATGTGCAGTGGTGTTTCTGTGCCCAATCAGTCCCCTGAGCATGTGAATCTCACTGTGGGTGGCTTGAGCTCCTACCAGACACCAAGGGATGCCTCCTTGTCTCTCCACCTTCCTGCCCATGCACCTTGAGGCCTGGGACTGGTGAACTTTGGGAAGCTCTGCAGCTCCCAGGAGCTCACAGCTGCCACTGGGGTTTAACACTGAGGGCAGTGGAAGGGAAGGGAAATGTTCAAGGCATTGGCTCAGGTGGGAAAAGAGGGGAAGAGGGAAAGGAGGACACTGAGTGCAGGATCAGCTCAGAAGAGATGGATAAAGCTTGAGCAGTTCTTTTGACCCCAGAGAAGACTCCTGCTGTGGTTTGTGTTAGGTAACTTCTGGGGATGAAAAGCTGTAGGACAATGTGCCAGAGATGAGTTCCATCTTTAGCCACTGTCCCCCCATGTACCAGACAGCAGAGACAAGGTCTGCTCCCTGTGCCAGTCAGGGCAGTGACCATCATTCCCTGAAGACTCCACTCAAATCTTTTTGGTTCAAGGACCATTCACATGACCCTTCTCAAATTCTAACAGCCAAATATGAAGTTCAGCTGGAGCATCACAGTGTATCTTATAGATCCCACAGTGAGTAGGACACCACTGTCCCCCAAGTCACCCTCCCAGCAGTTTCTCTGGGGTCTTGTAATAAGAAAAACACTTTAAAGACAATGTATTATATTGAGATATCTTGCACCAGAATAGTTTGGCATTTTAATGTTTAATTAGTTATTTGCAGGATTTTTTACACCAGTTTGTAATGTTGGAAAAGGGCCTTTTACAACAAAGCACATACAAATGAGAAACTGAGCAACAGTGGTGTGTTGCACTTAATGTAATACTTTAAGTCAAGACGAAGATACTCTGCTTAGCTTTTAATTCCATTTATTCCAAGCAGACACCAGAATAAAAATTTACTTGTCTTTTAAGTAAATAGCACCAGCAATGTATTTCTATGCCACAGCATGCTGAGAAGCCTCTCTGCAGCTTGCTGTGCTTCTTCATTTTCTCCTTTATGGGAGAAAGGCTGATAGAGAGAAGGTACATCACACAGATGGTTGGTTGGAGCGTGGCTCTAATGGAAGTGTGTCCCCAGCCTGCTGCAGTCCCCCTGTCAGGGGTGTTTCAGGCTAGAGGTGCTCTTGGCCTGATGGAAGGAGTGCACAGAAGTGTCCACCTGGAGCTCCTGCCTGTGTCACTTGGCACTGGGGGACAGGCAGGGGGGCTGGCACACCATGGGGCACAGAGGGAGCCATGGAATGACTTGCTCAGCCACACAAATGCCAGTTTTATCATGGCTTGAGTAAAGTAAAAGCAGCAAACACTGCAGGAACAGTCTAAAGCACCCACTGTCTCTTCACAGCCAGAGTCTCACAACACCCTGCACAGAGAGAGGCTCTCACTTTGTAAAATGTTTATTCCAAGTAAATAACCCCTGCTAGTGACTAATTCATTTCCCCATGCCCATTTTGTGTTTCCAAAGCACAAAAGACGTCAATGGAAATGCCCAACCTCCAAGGAACCAGGCCACATGTGTCACTGCTCCCTGATGTCCAGTTTGCATGGACAAGTTTAACTCCAGGACTGAGGCACATGTGGAGAGTTCCAGGTGAGGTCGAGGTGAGCCATTTGTGCCCTGGGACCAGCAGATCCCGGGTACTCTTGGCACCAGGGTTTCCCAATAACAGAAGCCTTTAGGCTCAGCCTAAGGGCAGATAAGCAGGACAGCCCGGGTGTGTGGCAGGCAGCTCTGTGGAAGAGGGTGGGACCTTCCCCCTTTCGTGATGGCAGTTCAAGCATCTCAGAACCATCCAATCCATCCCACGTTGCTGCAGTGCTTCCCCCAGCACTCTGCAGGCTGAGCTCTGGCTGGATTTAAACCTCCCTTACCTTCACCAGCGAGTCAGGCACGTGCTGGGCCCTCCCTCCCTCTCACCTGAGCTGTATTTATCATAAATAACTGCTGCAAAGGAGCCCTCTCAACTCCCCCTTCCCTCCTTTGCAGCACAGTAGGAAACCAAAATAAAATAATTTATCTGCCCTTGCTTTTCTTTGGTTTTTTGTTTTTTTGTTTTTTTTTTAATTGGCACTTTACCGCTAAAGCCCCGTGTCCATTATTCCTTCTGACATGGTTTTGAAAGGCACCCAAAGCCATGTCTAAAGCCTGGTGACAGATCAAAGAGCTCTGAGCACGTCAGACACTCTGGGGAAGGGAGACACGTGGCTGCCATCTCCTCTTACTGCAGCTCAAGTATCAGCTCATCTCTAAATCAAGCACAACCAAAACTTGGAAATACATTTCTCAAAAATGTTTTTTTAGTCTTTCCTCCTTAGTTTTTGTTCTTGGGGAAGAAGAGGGAGGAATGGGAGGAAATGATGAACTAAAGGGCTTGTGGTGCTCTCACTCAGGGTAAATAATATCAGTTTGTTTTAATGAGCTGCCTCAGAAATCATGGAGATTTGGGCACTGCTTGGGAGCATTGAGCTTCCAGTGAGAAAGCATGAGGACCCATGGACATCCCTCCTGCCCTGCTCCCACACACTGCTGTGAGCTGCAAATTCCTGTGTGTGGAGCCAATTTTCTGCCAGCAAGCACCAGCCTGGGGACCACGGGCCCCTGCCTTCTGTGCCATTCACCCATCATCAGCTTCACCTGAAGGTCAGCCCTTCTGAATTCCCACACAGCTCCTTGCAGGCAAAATAATTAACTCACAGGCATTTTCTTTTCCTTTATGAAATCTTGTAGTATTGCAGACAGCTCTACTTTTCTCATTAATTTTGCTCTGGTTAAAGGAAAGCTGATAAATTAGAGACTGCTGTAAGAGCCACAGAAAATTGGGCTATATAACATCTTTTTTATTTATTTAGTTTGATATCAAAGTTGTTTCTTATCATTCTTCAGGTGCATTGTGCTCAGGAAAAAAATTCAATTTTCTATTCAACAAGGAGGAGCTGATTTTTCTACTGCTGATTTTCTGTCTTTTTCTCAGTTCTCACTCTATTACTGGGGGAAGAATAACAAGCTTAGCTGGAGCTGGAGGAGCCCTTCCAGCTCTGCACATCACACCATAGCATTCCTCACACGATCCAAGTGGTCCCCCTGTTGGGCTCTGCTCGACAGAACAAGCACCAGAAGCACAGTGATATTTTTCTTCACGTAGTTCCTTGCTGATGTTGACAAACAGAGTGACAGCTGTGCCCTTTTCAGGGTGAGATTTGTGCAGAAAACAAAGTCAAATAAATAATTTCCTTGGGGTTTTTTCCCCCCTTCGCTGCTCCTGCAGTCCCAGCTGTGCTGGGCTCCCAGGATGCAGCCAGGCTGGAGCTGCAGATGGGCCCCAGTTTCCCAAATCCTGCTCCTGATGGTTCCTGTCATCTCTGGAATTGCTTCCACTGCAAAATGGGCTTATTTTACATAAATTGTGATGGGAAGGGTGAGCAGAGAGCTCTACACTCCCAAAACAGAGAAAGCAAGAGAGAGGGAGAGGCAGGAGGGGAGCTGGATACAGAACCACCTCCTTGCAAATGCAGCAGCTGGCAGAGGGGATGTGGGGCAGGTTCACCCAGAGTGAACCTGCTCAGTGCCCCCAGGCAGTCCCACTGGGGCTCTGGGAGCACAGCTGGCAAAAAAGGGGCTTTGTCCCATTCCAAACACAAGTGAGTTCCCACAGCTGTGCTCCTTTGTGGATCTGAACATGAACACCCTAAAAAGTCAGGTTTGACTTGTAATCCAGTGTCTGTAACCAGGCTAAACGAGCTGGGGGCACTTTTCAATGATCCATCTGTGCTGGCTGTGGTGCTCCCAGAGGAATGGGCTTCAGTGAGGATCTCTTTCCATCTCCCTACCCCTCAAGACCACATCCTTTAATTGAAGTGCATGGTGTCCTGCCCTAATCAGGTTTAGGGGAAAGACACTTTGTCCATCCAGCTGTTGATAAGCCCAATGAAGAGTATCTACCATGTCAGTCTATAGATAAAGGACCCTGACAAAAAAAACCCATACTTTTCTGTAATAGCCTGAGGTTTTTTCTTTTAATCAAAATCAAAACAAAACCCCTGAAATGCATCAATTTCCCATTAGAACTGGAAATGTACTGACATCCTACTATATTGCCTTAACATTTTCGTGTTCCACTGACATTTCAGGAGTTAAGAATGAAAAATTAGCTTTCAAAAAGCAGGATCTTCTTGATTAGAAAAACTTGTTGAAATTGTAATGGAAAGATCAGAACAATTTCATTAGTCTTCATTAAAGAAAATTAATATTATTTCTATTCCCTCAACATAAAATCATCTATTACAATTATTAATATTGCAGATGTTTCTTTTTTTCCCAGCATTTAATGTATAAATCTACAAACCTTCTTGCATGAAAAACAACTTATGATCACTAGAATGGCATGCAGTTCATCTTTTTTAAGTTCATTAATTTTCTGTAAATAGAGCAGAGTCACTTTGCATTGTTTGCACTAATGGAGAGCTCAGAGCAGTTTACCCTCTTACTGCTTATCATTCATTTGGGTGATAATTCTTAAAAGCTTTTAAATTAAAATGATAAAGATAGTTAGGGGCAAGATAGGGAAAATACAGCTTTTCAGAATGTTTCAAGCATGATCGATTATGCCAGCAAAAAAGATGTTTCTCATTTTAGAAATGTGCCAGAGCTGGCTGCACCCCCAACAATTGCATTTGAAGGCATTTTTCAAGCCCACACCCTGTTTTAGGCAGCTTGCCCATTTCCATTTTGGAGCATGATGGAAGCAGCCTCCTGCCTGTGTCCCCCTGCAGTCCCAGGACACCTGAGAGCACCAGGGGCTTCACCCTGGGCTGTGACTGGGACCCACCACAGCCTGGGGAGCTGGCAAATGCCACCAGCACAGGGCTGGGGACACCTCTGACTGAACTGATCACCCTCAGCCTCTCTCAGGGCAGAAGGAGCTGGCACAAGGCACAGATCCCAGCACACTTGGTACCACATCTGCAACCTCTTTTATACAGGCCCTCCTCATGAAACATGCCTGTGTTTGTGATGGGAACATTGAAACCAAGGAACTGAGGGAAGAAGCACCCCTGTTTCCTTGGCTGCACCCTTTGCAGTGAGACACCTCCCAAGGCTCTGTTTAATAGGGACAACTCTTCACCACATGTCCCAGTGCCCATGGCAGCTCCTCAGTCCCACACAGCTCTGCTGGCAGGGAGCAGCTGGGACAGAGGGAATGCTGCTCTGGGGAGCTGCTCCTCAGCTCAAGCTATTTTGTTCAGGATTTCTATGTTTCTGGCTATAATCATTCATTGTGTTGCAATCCAGGTGCCCAACATATCAGTCAGGCACTTTTTGAAAATGAAACTTTGCTTAAAATAAAAGAAGTAAAGACAAAACGAGTTCCCAGCACACAGGTGAGCCTGTTCTGCCATGGCAGGAGCAAAGCCATGGATCCAACAGGCTCATCTACATTAGAAGTACATTTTGTTTGTTTGTTTTTGTTTGGAGCTCTGTGATAGACTGTATCAGTGTGATGTGTTAACTCTTCAACCAGCATCTCCATCTGTTCCTGCCAGAATTTTGTTTGCCTGCCAGAGGGATTTGGAATGGGTAGGAAAACTTAACCAGCTCTGGGGAATTATTTCATTTCCTCTCAAAAATCTGGTTAGAAGTTCTGCATCAAGAAGGATGAGGGAAAACCAACCCAAAACAGTTGCCCATAGTGGCAGCTCATGTGAAACACCTAAAACAGACCCCTTCTAATGTATAACCCATCCCCACCATTTTTCTTTTCCTTGTGTCTCTAAATCCAGAGATGTAGCACAGTCTTGAATGAGTAACAGTCTGTGTCAATTAGTGGAGTTCCTATGGAATTTATGATTTCCCCCACTGCTTCTTTTACCTGTCCTTATCTACTATCAGGCCCACAGCTGGTTTGTAAAGACCCCTCCTTCTCATTCCTTTCATAATAAAATTAAAACCTAAGATGGTTTTGTCCTTTACAGCATATTTAAAATTGCAGGTATTTCTTCTCTTGCTACCTTGGCTACGATGGAAGGCAGATGATGTACAATTTGGGTGACAAGGGAAAAAACTGAGTTGTTTTCCTGCTGCTGGCAGTCTGGCAACCACTGCAGCCCTAAGGGGGAGCTTTCCACTTCCCCATTTCTGGAGAAATGACCATGACATGGAGCTCTCCTGCTCCCAGGGGCTGCAGGAGACTTTGAAAGCACAGCCCCTTTGTAGGTAGGCAGCAGATGCCTGAAAAAGAATCACAGAAATCCTCAAATCCTTCCAGAGGATCCAAGGAGAGCAGCACCCACTCAGGCTCCAGGGGTGTTGCACCCCTGCCCACATCTCAGGGCCACCCATTTTGCTGCCCATGTGCCTGCAAGACCTGTCACCCTCCCCCAAAGCTCAGCATCTTTCACTCCAATAACTTATTTCACCATCTACCAGCTCTGACTACTTAAAGGAATGAGAGATTTATATCAGGAGACTTTAAATATAGAAATAATTTTGTGCAAACACTTGCCTTTATTGAAAGAATGAGAAGGGACAGAAAAGCCTTTCTTTTCTCGACTTGGCAGGAAACAAGAAGTTCAATAAGTGAATAATAAAAAATGAAAATCTCAACGTGATTACAAATATGAAAGATGTGAACACAAAACTGAAACAGCCATTTAATCAAGTTAAAGTACAGAAATCCAAGAATTGGCCTCTTTCCTTGATCCTGTAGGGATGTGCAGCTCAATGCAGTGTCACCAGTCCCAGCTTGGCAGCTGAGTGCCCAAACCCCAGAGTCTCCCACCCTCTGAAGCTTTTCTCATGCAAAATGCTCTGCTTTTTGGATCACCTTTGAAGTCGAGTGGCTTTAATTATTCAACAACTGAAGTAAAGATGAAAAAGTAATTGGATTTTAATTGCTCTAATAATGGTAGGAAGCTTCACTGTGACTTAAATACTTAAAGGTTAAGACTGTTCATTAAAATGCCTCTCATACAGCTTCTTTATATTTTATGCCTCTCTTCCCTTACTCCACAAACAGTCACACCAGTGTATGCCAGGTTTATCCCTAAATGCCTGAGATTGTTTGAACTGTTAGACAGTGATATCTGCAAATTAGAGAGTTTCACCATCAGCAGTTTTAAGGTTGAGGGATTCTCTTGTAAGGTACCAATAGCAGAGTTCTCAGCTTGAAATATTTGCTTACAGCAGGCATCCACAGCCTGGGCAGTAGCAGCCCTTTGGAGGCAGTGAGGGCAGTGAAGGGCTGCAGGGATGTTGTCACAGCGTGGGGGAATCCCACTGTCCAGCAGGCAGCTCCCACAGCTGCCAGGCTCTGACATCTCTGCCGTGGAGAAGCTGGAGTTGGGTTTCTTTACAATGTGTAATTGGCACAATAAATCCCCAGGGTCTTGGAATGGTGGGACAAGGCATTAAGGTTTGTTTTCTCCTCGCTTTTCTTTATGTGCTCAGAACACTGAAGTGCACATGGGGACAAATCCCATCAGCCAGACACATCCATGGGAAGCAGCCTTGCCAGGCAGCTCTGGTGAAGAGGCTTCCAGTGCTGATCTAGGCTGACATTAACTGCACTTTGGAAATGAGTGTGAAAGTCACTGTTTGACACCTGTGTGTCACCTTTGAATATCTCAGTTGATTGTTTCTCCTTCTGCACGAGGAAGTTTCCTGCTTTTGTTGCCATCCCTTTCACAACAGCAGCTTTAATTCCTCACCCCACCATCCTGCCACCAGAGCTGAGAGCCCTCCCTGCACACTGCTCCTCCTGGGACTGCACCTCCTGGCAGGATCGAGTCACACAGAATGAGCTCAGGAAAGGAAAAGATGGAGTGGACAATAGAGTGAGGCTGATAACTTGGTGTGTTAACTTGGTGTGCCAGCCACGAGCTGGAGCTGACCCCAGGTGTGGGCTGAGCAATAAAGAAACCCTTACACTTTATCACCTTTTAAAGTATATGGAGGGATGTCAAAACAATTGCTTTCAGTGACTCATTCCAGGCAGTCATCAGCCTCATACAGAGAGAATGACACACATAAATACACAGGCAAGGCTTCTGTGAGCAGGAGAAAAGTTATCAAAAGGATTTTTAAGAAAAAATGTGTGAAAGTGAACATCACTCTTTCTAGTTTTCCTTTTACTGGTTGTGCTGCTCAACGTGAGTTCAGTAGTGAAGGAGTTTATGCAGCATTTTCATAAGCTCATCAGAGAAATCCTGATGCTATAAATATATTAATTTTGGGGGAGTTTATTTATGGAATAATTAATAATCCAAACAACAAATTAGAATGGAAACAAATTTTCCCATTTCCTGAACTAAGACACAAGGCAAGAGAAGTTCAGTTTGGGTGATAGGGAACCAAATAGGAATAGTTTGTCTTCTGCCAGCAATCACTGCAGGCCCATGGGGGAGCTTCCCTCTTCCCACATCTCTGGAGCAATACCCACAACATGGAGATGTCCCATTCCCAGGACTACAGGAGTCTTTGGTGGCATGGTCCCCTCAGAGGCAGGCAGCACAAAACTCACTGGTAACTTAAACCCAGGTGAAAATCAGACAGCTGTAGGTTCTGTCTCAGCAGACCCCTGCTCTGCTGCAGGCTGGACACACCCAGCCGCCCCAGGAACAAAACAAAGTCAGGAACTGAAAATCACAAAGTGGATCCCTCAGGTGTCTGGGAGAATTTCAGCCCTGGTGGTGCTGGTACACCTTGGTGCAAATCTGAAAATGGGTCAGAGGAAGCTTATTGAGAAAATCTTCAACAAAGTTAAAGGCAAGAGTAAACATTACAGTCACTCTTCAGCTTCATGTAATGGGAATATTGCCATAGTTAGGGCTGAATTGCAATTGGCATATGAAAGTAGGAAGATAATTCTGTAGTTCACATTTCCATGAATGAAAATTGCCTAATGAATTAGTATATATTGCTGTGAGACAATTTCCCATTTCAGAGGAGGCCAAATTCTGTGAACAAGGCTTTAAAAATAAAATATTTTCTCTTTTTTTTTTTGCAGAAATATCTCAAATATTCCATCTTTATAAGGTTCCCTGTATTCCCTGTATGCTACTGGGAAGTGTACAAAGCAAAGTAGCACACAGTCCCCAGGCAGGTGCAAAGGAGATCCCTTTATTGCCAAAACCAGGCCTTTTTAAGCAGTTAGCCAGTTATCAGTTAGCATCATTTTAAGGCACAACAAGCCCAAGGCAACCAAGCACCCTGCCCCACGATGTGGGCATGCAGCAGTGATGCAGCACATCTCACACCTCTCACATCTCTCTGCCCCCACTCCAGTGAGTCACTCTCCCTTAGTTCCACTCAGCCCAAGCAGCAGCTGAGCCATGATTGCACAAGGGTAACAAGGCCCTTATTTTATAAGGCTTTACCTGTATACAACAGGGGAGTCCTGCCCAGGGGAACCCCCTCATTCCTGTTGCAATATGGACATTTTTTTCCAGCCTCCTAACTTTTCTCTGAGCAGGGGAAACACTGAGGAAGACATTTGTGGGTGTGTGAACAGGAACACACAGCTACCCTGAGGAAAGGGGCTGGTGTGGGACCAGGCCAGGAGGAAAAAGGGCAGCAGCCACACAGGGAGAGGTGAAACCCACCATGAACAGAGGGACACACAGAGCCCCACATCCAGAAATGCCACCTCACTTCTCAGCAGGGCTGCTGCCCCACAAGGCAGTGATGCTTTATGCACAAAGCATCCCATAACTGATTTAGCATTGGCTGTAGCTCCAAACTCTTCAGCAAGGAGCCAGCCAGCACAACCCCTGGGCAGCCTGGGATTCTGTGAGCTGCTCCATGTTCCATGTGAGGGCTCACAGCTGGTCCCCTCCCTCCTGCCTGCTGCAGCCTGGTGCTCTGCTCTGTGCAGGTTCATTCTGGGAAAACAGGATATCAGGCTGGGTAACACATCAACACTCAATAGACCAGGAGGAAATCAAAAGTTGATCAGAGGGATGGAGCACATCTCCTATGAGGAAAGGATGGGAGAATTGGGATTGTTCAGCCTGGAAATAAGATGTCTTAGGGATGGCCCAGTTGTGTCTTACCCAAAGAGAAATAGAGAGGGACTATTTACAAGAGCTAGAAGTGACAGGACAAGGGACAATGGCTTCAAACTGGCAGTAGGTTCACATTATTAGGAATAAATTCTTTATTGTGAGGCACAGGTTGCCCAAAGCTGTGACTACCCCATCCACAGAAGTGCTCCTGGCCAGGATGGATGTGGCTGTGAAAAGCCTGCTCTTGTGCAAAGTGTCCCTGCCCATGGCAGGGGATTGCAATGGGATGGTCTTTCTTTACCCAAAGATCATCCTTTCAGTCCCTTCTGTGATTTTATGATTCTCTGAAATAGGGCAGATGTTGCCAATGGCCTCATGGACCCCTGCCTGTCCTTACACACTTACCACCCCCACAAGAAATATCTCTGCCACTGATTTAAAGATGTTTTGAGCACAGGCAAGATTTTATCCCTCTGCCTGTGGCTTAGACCCTATGGCTGGCCAGATAAAAATAAAACTCACTCAGGTGCTCTGACAGTATTTTTTCTCTGAGGTATTTCTCATTATACCCTTCAATGAAATATGATCTATAGTTATTGCAACATTTTCCCAGTCACCTCAAGGAAGGATGCTGGTATGATCCAGCACAGCTGCAAAACTGGACTCAGTCAGACAATAACCAGGTATTTGTGCTTCCTCTTCAAGTAAAATAAATACCTTATTGTAACCATTAAAATTCAGCACATATTGTTTAAGCCATTTGTTATGAACAAAGAGCTAACATAATTTATAGTAATGACACCAGCACAGTATTTAACAGTGAAGCCATTGCACTGTTCTTACCAACTGTAGTAGAAGGATAAAATTATATTTGTGATAAGGGTCACCATGCAATTCGCATATCAGCTGTATTAATATATTAATATATCAACTTTAAACCTTTGATAAGTAAGCTGAGGAAACTGTTTTCTAGGGTCAGAGATAAAAAACAGAGTAGAAACTCATTGCTGCCTTCATGGAAAGATCCAGAAGTAATATGTATTTAACTGAAAGGAAATTTAACTGAGACTGTGGAAATTTATTCCATGAGAATTTTCCTTCCTTCCATGGTAGTTGTTTGGGTTTTATTTTTGGTTTCAGATAATGAAAATTATTATTCAGAGAGGAAAATAAGATTGTACAGAAGCCACTGTGCAAACAGCAATTTTAGGAGGAGTAAAACATTATCAGCAGAGAACAAGGGAATTTGGTTTACAGACATGGAAATGTGACAGCAAGAGAATAGAGACAATCCCTGGGGGGGATGAACTCACCTGTGGCTCTGCTGTGGGCTGAGGGTGAGGAGCCTCCTGTTGTGCTGAGCAGCCCCTGCAGGCATTGGCTGAGGACCCGTGGTTCTCTAATGGGTTCACTATGGCAGGGTTAAAATCAGCCCCAATTCCCCTTGGTTAAAGAAAGTTTCCTTGAGGCTACACAGCTAAAGCACAGTTCAAAGGGCTCTATGATTCAGATGGTTCAGCTCTACCATATTAAGAGACATTAAAGTCTCCTTTTAGAACCATTGTCAGCTCATCAGTTTCCATTTGGAAGGCAGAGACCCTTCCAAACCCAATTCCAATCCCACTCTAAAGCTCACACACCAGCCTGAGGCCACATTCCAGCCCACCCCCGGGCAATTCCAGTGCAGGCACAGGGGAGCACTGTCACAGAAAGCAGAATCAGACTGTCAGTGGCCTCATTAAACAGAGGGCACCTCAGTCCCCTGCCCAGGAGAGCAGCACATGGGCCTTGAACAGAGCCAGGGCTGCCCAGGACACTGCAGTGCTTGGGAAGGGTGAGCCCTACTGCACTGGCAAAGGAACCAGCAGAGAGCTGGAAGGGTAATCAGTTCATACTTTGCCATTCCTAATGGATGCTACAGATACAGTCCTGAAGCCTTGCTTGTCTGGCAGGGTAAATTTGTTTCTTGTCAAATGGGCAGCATCTGTTTTCCCAGGCAGCTGTGCCCAGGTGTGAACAGACAGAGCTCCTGTGGCTGTGTCACACTGGGAGAAGGCATTTAGAGCTCCAAGACTCATCCTCTCCTACTCAGACTGTCCTGTTAATGCAGTCTGACAGGCATTTCAGTGTGGGACTGGAATGTGCTCTGTGTGTGCCCATGTGTGCACACAGCTGGGGTTTCTTGTTATTGCTGGAAACAGTCGTGTTTGTGTCTCCCACCTTCTCTTCCATTCTGTTCCTCCTTTTGCAAGAGTGAAGGTGCTGTTCACCACTTGCAGTGAAACCTGACCTCGGGCAGATCTGTTGATTCTGAGTTCCATCCCTTCCCACACTGCCAGGACCAATGCTGCATCTGACAGACCACAGCTCCACTCTGTGCTCATTCTCATCTCCCAAAACACAGGCACTCACTCCATTTAAAGCATGGGAGGCACCTCACTGACTAAGGAGATGCACATGGGTTTGAAATTAATCCTTTGGACAAATGCTGGCAAAAGCAGGTTTTTGCCCCATAGCCAGCACAGTCTAAGGAGGCAGACTGTCACCATCAAAGGTGTCACATTCACCAACAGAGCTGTACTCCAAAATAACAGAGTTTAGCCCTAGAAATTAGCAGCTCACTGCACTGAATCATTTGTCACACTTCTCAGTGACTGAGGAATTGTGGTTCCTTTTAAGTGAGTCAATGGTGCCCTGGATCACTGTTTTAGTACAAGGCAGGTGTCCCCTTCCCTTCACAGAGAGATTTGAAATGCAATGTCTGGTGCAAATTGAAGAGGTGGAACACTCAGACCTGAATGCTTCCAAAAGTTAACAGCAAACCTGGGCAACACACACAGAGGGCTCCGTGGCAGCCATGCAGAGGAGCTTGTTTGAGCCAGAGAGCTGCACTGCAAGGCTGTTGAACCAGCTGGGAATATTGATGTGATTAACAGTGATTTGATTTGGAAATCAATGGGAAGGAGGTTGTTTGCTTGCTTTGTCCAATTTAGTCCCTGAAATACTGGCTTCAGTACAGGGAGAAATGCAGCTGAAGCAGGAGGGGGATTCTGAGGAGGGGTGGAGTGGGGTGTGTTTGTTATTTTATCAGACATCCCTCTGGATTCTAGTGGGGAAAACTTGAGCATTCAATCAAATATTTTATGTGTGTCTATAATAATCCAAACAAAGGAACTGTTGACAGCCCATGATCATTTAAAGACAGAACAATTTCTGTTTAGCAATCTTGTGACTGCATTTTCCCTATCTACGAGCAAGACTTCCCAATAGTTATGTGGGGTTTGTTGCAGTTTAGATGCTAATGAAATACCATGAATTTAGAGCAAAGCCAACACAAACACTAAGCCTTTAAGAGAAATACTAAGAAGCCATTCTCCTGGGCTGCAGAACAAACAGGCTGCATACACACAGCTATTAAATATTGCCAGGTGTAAAATAGTGAACTTATATTCTAACCCTAGGAGAAATGATAATTCATCACATACAGTTTCAATTAGAAAGGAGAGAAGCATTTTTTAACCTTTAGTCACTCTAAATTGTCTTCCCCTCTTTAACTTCAGGGAGCTCCACTTTAGCTCCAGGGAGCTGCTTCTGCCAGTAATTCCTGGGAGCAGTGCAAGAGACCCTGGATAAAAGTTTTGTGGTGTGGTCTGGGAGGCAAACTAGTAAGCAATAGATAAATGATCTCTCCTGACATTATTATGTTTTTTAAATGCATGAAAAGCTCAGTGATGATATCCCAGACCCCATATAAAGTTCTCATATTGACATATTACTTTTGCTAAGTAGCCACTTGCTCCATAGAAACCACTATAAAATAGCACAGAGGGAAGAGCAGTAAGTGTCACACCAGAGGGAAAAACTTGTCATCTTAGTATTGTCCTTGGGAAACAGAACCTCCTTAAAATCAGCAGCTTTGTCCATTATGATGAAATAATTTCATTATTCACTGTGGGAAAATGGGGTTTTTCCAACCCCCCACCATCCAACTGGTTACTCAGACTCACAAAATGCTTGGTCTCTGCATTCAATTATTTTGGAGCTGTAAGACTCTCCCTGGCTTGAACAAGTTCAGGTGGATAATGCTCAGAGTTCTGTGAGTGAGGGAAGTCCATGGGCTACAGGACAGCCCTGCCTTTGTGCAGGTCCTCCCCACAATCAGCTCTAGATGCAGGGACCAGCAGCTCTGCCCACAGCAGACACAGCTCCTCATTCTGCTGCTCATTCCCATCCTCACAGCTTCTACATCTCCTTGGGTACAAACGGAGCTGCTGGAGGATGGGTGAGTTCTGCTGGGCAGAAAGCTGAGAAGTGGCTTAGCAGAAAGCAGTGCTGCCCATGGCTGATGGGAGTCACTGACAATCCTGGGTACCCTCTGGTGACACTGCTCAAATATCTCTTTGCCATCCTTAGGAGCATCTTTTCCATAGAAGTTTTTCTCCTTAAAGACTAAAATTTCTACCTTCTCAGAAAGGTGTCACCTTTCTGATCTAGCTCCTGACCTGATAGGAAGAAAGTACCTCCTTTTGAGAAAGGAAATCACATCTGCAAGATTTCAGTATGTCTGTGTAGGCCTGGACTCCTCTGACAGAAGAGTTTCATCAGCTGGAGGTCCCTCAGTTCCTTTAAGCAGTGGGACCTCTGCAGCTCTGCTTTCTGTGCCAAGACATGTTCCCCCTTCAAAGAGTTCAGGAAAATTGAAGTAGCTATAGATCAAAAAAGTGTCAAAGTATCAGCTTATGGAAGATGCTCTGCTTAGAGCAGATTAACACATTCTGCATACAAAAAGTACAGAATGGAAACATGTTCTGTATTTGGACACTAGGCAATACCAATATAATCCAAAGAAAAGCAGGAGAAAAGTTCTGCAGTGAAAAATGTCATCAGCAGTGAGGCTCAGCCCAGACTGCAGCAGTTGCCAAGTTAAAATGCTCAGAGCAGTCTGGGCTGTGATCACCTTACACTTGGGAGGTTTTCACTGACCTTTTCTCTGCAGCTGAATTTCTCACATATTAGACAATTTAAGTAGTGATTCAATCACTGCAATCTCCTCCTGAGTCATTACTGGAGCAACTCCTGTACAAAGATAAAGCATTTTAAACAAATAGCTCTACCTTGCCCGAGATGGGTTGCAAACCCCAGTTGGTCCCAACTAGGCATTCAGACAAAGGGGATTTCAATTCTCACAGGTGAGATCCATTTACATCCACTGATGCATTTTTATTTCAGCAATTCAGTGTTATCTTTCAGCCTCTTTGTGAAAGTAGTCAGTGAGACTCTACCTTTTTATCATGTATTTGTAATATTTGCTCATTTACTCAGATTAAAAAAAAGACCTTGATGATTTGGACAGCAGCCATAGCTTTCCAGATGAAAAAAACAAATAGCTTTACCATTAAAATTATTAACTAATTTGAGCAGTTCAGTAATGGCAGAAGAGGAGACTACTCTCTCTCCCACATGTGAAGAAGCAGTTCTGGTGCTCCTGTGCATTGTGGAAAGGCAGCTCTACCCACAGGAGGGCAGTGCTAGATCAACAGTTTCTATTTCTGTAATGCACTCTCCCAGCACAGCACCTGAAGAGCTGCCTCCTCCTCCTCTTTCATGTTGTCACTGTGTACGGAGAGTGGCAGGCACAGTGCCAGCCCTCACAGCACTCCCTGGTGACAGGGTCTTTGTGTCCAGCCTGAGCCAGATAGGACCTTTCCTCAGCTGCAGTGCTGCCCCAAAGGTCTGCTCCCACAGGAATGCTCAGCACTGGCTCAGGGTTCAGCCCTGGGGACAATTGGCTCAGTATTAAACCCAGCAGCCACCCAGACTTCCACCCTTAATTCCAACCCCATTATAGACTCCTGCCACCACTGCCTGCACAGCTGAGCCAAATCCAAACTCTGTGTGAGAGATAGACACACAAGAGCTGGCCTGCCTCATATCAGTGGTTTTGCCCTGCTGTTCATACTGACATCAGCAGTGTTGACAAAAAGCAAGCAATGCCTTTTGATAAATCTCAAGGGTTGTGTCTGGCTTCCCAAGCAGCTCTGCAGGCAGCCTCACAAGAGGGACTGACACGCTCCTGCAAACCAGGAGTCTTTGGGGAAGGGGGAAGGAGATGAAGCAAATGTTTCTCAGGTTCAGCTCAGCAATCTTCTGTGCAAACACACAATTCCTGAAGCAAAGGAAACCACAGAGCTATTTTGACTAAACAAGCCTGGGATCATGGAACCTTTCTTCCTCCTGAGTTCTAGAAAGGAATGGGAAAAATGCCCAGTGCCAGTCAGTGAAAGTAATGGTTTTGAGAACACCCCCTTTTTAACTTTACCACTACACCTGGAAATTCTTTGCTAAATTTAATATTTTGACAGTAAAATAATGAAAACATAGAATAATTTGTGTTGGGAGGGACCTGAAAGATCATCCAGTTCTAAGCCCCTGCCATGAGCAAGGACACCTTCCACTATCTCAGGTGGTTTGAGGCCCCATCCAACCTTGAACACTTCCAGGATGGGGCACCCACAGCTTCTCTGGGCCACCTGTGCCAGGGCCTCTCCACCCTCAGAGGGAGAATTTTCTTCCTAACATCTAACCTAAACCTACTCCCTTTCAGATTAAAGCCATTCCCCTTTTTCTATCACTCTATGCCCTTGTCCAAAGTCCCTCTCCAACTCTCTTGAAGCCCTTTTAGGTACTGAAAGGTGATCCAAAGTCTCCCTGGAGCCATCCCTTCTCCAGGTTGAACACCCCCAGCTTTCCCAACCTGCCTCCATAGCAGAGATTCTCCAGGCCTCAGAGCACCTTTGTGGGCTCCTCTGAACCCAGTAAGTCCATGTCCTTCTTATGATGGGGCCCCCAGAGCTGGACACAGCACGCCAGGTGGGGTGTCACAAAAGTGGAGCAAAGGGGCAGAATTCCCCCTCATCTGCTGGCCACTGTGCTTGTGATGCAGCCCAGGACACATTTGGCTTTCTGGGTTCTAAATGAGCATTGCTGGGTCATGTTAAAGTCATCAAACTACATCCCCCCAGTCTTTCACTCACTAAGAAACGTACAGAGATTTCAAACTTACCAGCACACCAGATTTACCTCTCCTGGAGAGATCCTATGAAATGATAGGTGTAGTGAGGCTTCAAACTTAAGTTTAACAGTATTATTTTCTTTGGTCTTCCTAATTTCTTATTGTATCAGAAACTTCCCACTCCAATACAGAATTCCAGCCCTTTTGGCAGCTTCTTCCAAGTTCCATTAGAGTTTCACAACCCTAAATAAACCCTAAATAATGTGTTGGTGCAGTCTGCAAAGTTCCATAATATAATTTACTCTTCTTTGCAGTAGTGCAATTCCCCTTCTAGAGCCCTGTCTGACATCAGATATTCTTATTTGTCCTGGTACTGCCTCATCTGATCACAGCAATCGACAAGGCACATGGATCCAGCACTGGATCACAGCAATGGACAAGGCAGATGGATCCAACACTGGAAATCCATCACACCTAGAGGAGAGTGGAGACAATGTCAGTCCTCCAAAACACAGAATGGCAGGGCAAGAGGGTGTGGAATGTTTCACATCCTTTGCCTGTTTCCTCTCAGATGTATTGAGAGAGATGTGATCAATTCAAGGGTTTTTTTAAGATTAGAATAAAGAAACACAAAAAATTCTTTTTGAATACCTTGAAAACACCTCATTAGAACCTACTATGAGGCAGTTCCAAAAGTGAACATTTCACCACGTGAGTCAGGAGTAATCAGAGAAAAGGTGCCAATGCTCAGTTATACAAACCTGTGGCACCTGAGGAAAGTGTCTGCCCACATCTTAGACATCTTCCACTGCAAACCTGTAGCTTCAAACCTGTCCAGAAAAAAAGGAAAAACAAAAAGTCGAGAGTAATGGGGCAGTCAGTCCCCTACAGCAGCCAAAAAACCTGTCAGCAGGAGCAAACTTCCCTGCTGCAGCACTGGGAGCTGCCTTGAAAAAATCCCTTGCTGTTACAGCAGTAATTACATAAATCCCTTTGATGCACTTGTGTCAAAACCATTGATCAAGAAACAGTATTAATTAGACCTAATCCACACTTTGGAGGCACCAGAAGGTATCAGCATGGCTTGAGGGGTTTAGGGCAGCAGACTGCCTGTATCAGCAAGGCTTCCTTAATTTTGTCCTCGTGATTTTGAAGGTGTAAAGGCAGAGAGGAAAGGAAGAGGGAAGAAAACAAGACAAAAAAAAAAAAAACCTAGCAGATTTGCAAATTTAATCTTTCCAAGGTGAGTTGTGTGGGAGGTTCAATACTACTGGGGCTGTGCCCAGGCAAACGGAGTACACTGTGAATGTTTGTGCCTTTGAGGAAGAACATGGAAATATCATGGAGGTACCAAATAACCCAACTACAAGCACTCCCTCAATAAAAAGCAGGATCTGCAAATAGAGTGGGAGGCAGGCACAGACAGGGAGGGAGGGGCTGGCACTTGGAAAGTGCTCCAGGTCTCAGGCACTGAAGAGTTAAAGCAGCCAGAGGAATCTTAAATGAAAATAAAACAAACAAACAAACAAATTAATTAATTAAAAAGCTAAGCGGCAGCCCTTACAACAAAAATGCATTTCCAAAATTACTAAGATTTTGATATCTCCCCTTTAAAAATGGAATATTTCAGTTTTAAAATGTACAAAAACTAAAATCTTCATAAATATCCTATTAAGAAACTTCTGATGCTGTTTTAGATTTTCCATTGAAATCCAGTGCATGGAGGTTGCCATAGCTACCAGCAAATTTTTTAAATAACTGTTTTTCGTCAGAGCAGCTGCAGTATCCTACAGAAATAAAGATGAAGTGAGGAAGCTGGAAGGAATCTGACCAAATTCAAATCCCTAATTAAATGACTCCAAGGTTTTCACAAACACAGCTTAGGAACTTCTAACGTGGATTCTGGTTTTTTGAGAATATACCACTCCTTGTTATTTGACAGGACCCCAGGAAATGCTGTCAGCAGTGCTGGAGATCTCAGTCAAGAGAAGAACTTTGTTTTCATGCTGGAAAACATAAAAATTTCCACTGCTAAGCCCCAGCCTGGTACAAGTCCCCAGGCAGCAAGGGATGTGCCACAGCCTCAGCTTTCTCAATGAACTGCTTGACTGGCAGCAGGGGGCCTAAAAATGCCCCCAGAGCCTCAGATTTCTGTAGCCAGGAAAAGCTCTTCCTTGCCTGGGCTTGTACAGGAAAACACAGAACAGAGGAAATGTGAAAAAGAAGAGAAGCTGTAAAACACTGGCAGGAGGCCTTTGAGGAGAGGCTGTGATTGAGGGGGTCCTGCCTCCAGTGCTGTTCAGGGCTTGCTGGGCATCAGGGGGCTGTTTCTTCTTCTGCAGGGTCTCTCCCTGGCTTGAACAGGCAGAGCAATGTTCTGTGCAATAGTGTGAGCAGAAAACAGACATTTCTGCACTCTGGGCACCTGCTCAGGGGAGGCCTAATCCAAGGACAACACCGAGAGCCTCCTTTCAACCTGAAGTGTTAACTATGGCAAAAGTCCTACACAACTTCAAATAAAATCATTCTGTGCCCTCAGACAAGTATTTCCCTGTGTGCCAGTCCAGAAAAACAAAATAAAGAAAGAATAAAATTTCTCAGAGGAATACCAAGAGATTTAACTCCACCAAAACAGTAATTGAATTGCTATCTATGGAAAGTGGAAATGCTTGGCTGGGTTTTTTCTAGACAACAAATTAATGCTCATTATTAATGTGACTATTATGAATCTGAAAAAACCATCTCAGTGATTGCTGGTTTTCTGCACATTGCTTCATTTATCTGTGGCCTGCCTCTAAGGGGCACCTCCACAGCACAGTGGAAGTGCTCCCTTGTGCTGGGGGGAGATGCTTGAAGGTTCCTGTTGTTCTGCCATCACCTGCACAGCAGAGGAGTTAACAGGCAAGCAGCAGATATTAATCCATATAGACAAATCTTCTGGACAAGGTAATTTTATTTCAAATGGGATTCAAAATTCCCTTCACATCTTGAAATGAAACAGCTTCCTTTCCCAAGGCTTGCTTGCTCCAAAATTCTTCTGGGGTGAAAGACAAAGACAAACAAAGGGGAATAAAGTCAGAAAAAACCTTTCAATAAAAGTTAGAAAAATGAAAGTTTAAAAAGCTGTCATGGCAGATTCTTCTAAAAAATGTATTTTTTTACTAATTCCAAGTACTCAAGGAAGTGTTCAAAACCAGCTGGATGGGGCTTGGAGCATCCTGGTCTAGTGGAAGATGGCCCTGCTGATTCATAGTGGTTGGAAATGGATGATTTTCCAAATTCCTTCCAAACCAAACTGTTCTATGATTCATAGGTACTGAGGCAGTTTAAGTACTATCTTTGGCACAGAACAGAAATTTTTAAAGGTGGGAAAGTCCCTCATTTTAGCAATTAGATACTTCATGGCAGGCAGAAACATCTCAGTCACTCAGTGAGATCCTGGCACAAGACTGCTCAGCTGGCTTTGCCCAGCATCCCTCCCCACACTGGCAGTAAGGGATCAGAAAGTGGAAAAAAATAATGGCTACCAAAGAAAGACAACTTAGTCAATATCTTTTATAATGTAAGTTATTAAAATTTCTCTTTGCTAGCATGACAATAGGCTAGCACAGCAGAGTGAGGAAGGGATGCCAATGAACAGAGAATTCTGTTATCCTGTCAAAGGCTCAGACCTTCCTGTATATCTTTGGGCATTACCTTTCTGATGTAGAGGTTCTCTTCAAGGAAAGAAACATAAACAAGCACAACCTGCTGGATGGTTGGGCTGCCAGAAAAACAGATTGTGAGAAATTTCAAACCACTGATCTCAGTCAGCATTTTGTGACTCCACAGCCCTGCTGTTTGTCCCCAAGGCAGATGAGAGGCTTGTCAGAGCTGCAGAGGCACACTCACAGTGAAGTGCTATTTCTCTCAACTGTGCAGACAGCAGGATTACTGAACCCGACATAAACTCATCATTTTCCTGGAAGGAAAAAGAGATGCCAGCCAAAAAGATGAGCCACTGTCTGCAAGAGCCACCTTGTTCTGGAGTTCCAAGGAGCAGGGGGTGCAGAGCCATCTCCAGAGCAATGCAAAGCACAGCCACTGCTTGGAGGTGACTGAAATGACCTCCTGAGAACTTGTCCCTGCACTGAGCCCACCCTCAGCATCCACCAAGGCACACACGGGGTAAGGAAGAAATGCAGAGGCTGAAGGTGAGGATGGTGGGGGGGAGGCAGCCAAAGGGAGCAGTGGCCAGTGCCACAAGGCACCTCCTCCTCTTACCTGCAAAGTGAAACACAACAGCACCTACAGACCAGGTACTGCTGCTCCTCTCTGTGCTGCTTCCTGTCTGTTCCCATTTTGCTTTTGAAGAGCTCATCAGGCCCTCCAGCACAGGAGGTTTGCCTTTTTCACCAGATTCAAGCATTAACTTGAAGCAAGGAGAAGAGAATCTTGGGGTGATGAGCTAAAAAAAGGAAACAAAATTTTTAAAAAGATGGAGAGAGATAATACACAACTTAAAGGGGAGAAAAGCAAAAAAAAAAAAACTTCACAAGATATGCCCTGAGAGAGGCAGGGAGGGATCAAGGACCAAGAAGTGGGGACAGAATATCAGCCAAGGGAGGGTGGAGCAAACCACACAAGCAGTGTGGTGACACTGGGGCACGCTCCTACAAGAAGAAGAAGTATGTAGGTGTTTGTCCTCATTTGTTTGTTGTGAATAGTTAGCAGAAAACCACAAGTCAAAAGCAAAAAGCATACAGGAGAATTCAGGGCTTCTCCATTTTAAGTGTTCAGTCTCTCAGTTTGTTCATCTACAAAATGCAGGTAGCCCTGCTGGTCTGCCAGAGCTGGGCCAGGGGGATTCAGCCCATTGATTTGTTCAGAACAAAATAGAGTGAAATCTGTGAATGAGCACCAGAAGGTGCCATAGATCAGTTTAAAAGAGACATAGAGAGAGCATATCTTTTGAGGAAAAGCTTTACTTGCCCCAAAAAGTAGCCTTTAATCTATACCAGCACTAAAAAGTTCACGTGAAGTCACCTGAATGCTTCTGTACTGAAAAATAAAGTGAAAAATCAGAATTTCACTTTGGAATGAAACATTTGGAATAACAGAAAAATCCTCCAGAAGAGATGCAGTTATCAGAGTTGTGATGCTTCAACTTCTGGAGGTTGTGCATGGAGCTGGTAGATTCAGTCAAGATTTAGATCCATTATTCCCTGATGTGTTGCAATCTGAGAGAAACCTAGGAAAGGAGCCACTGATTTCACCTCCAGCACTGAGACCCTTCTGTGTGCAGGCTGGGGGTGTGAGGTGCAGGCTGGGCCATCCTGGGACTGCCCCAGTTAAAGTGAAGCAGAATAAACAGGTACATTGTGGGGCAGCAAAATGAGACACACAGAAAGTTACCTTGGCTTGAAACCACACACTAAAAATACTTTCTGTTCTGCTGAAAAGGCACAGCACTGCCAGTAGGACAGCCTGGGACTTGAAAAGTTATCTGGTTTAAATATATCAAGAATATCCCAAAAGGAGATGCCTTGTCATAAAGGGCAAGCAAACCTCAAAGGCAACTGCACAGCCTGGGCCTGAGGAAGAGCACACTGAATGGTTGGGCACTGCAGGGCTGAAAGGCAGGTTTGATTCTGCTTTAAAATAGCTCTGTACCTATTCATTTCAATCTGTTCTCTCACTGAGCAGCAACTGTAGAGTACAGAAACATGCAGGCAGCTGTGAGAGGAAAAAGGCTTGAGAATAATGAACTCTGAGAACAGCTTTTTCTTTCACCATTTTCCACATGAACCCTATGATCAGAACATATACTTGCTCAGGACACGTATACCATCTCATTTTTCATTCCACACAGGCTATGAGACAGTTTCCCTACATGAAAGGCCACCATTCATGCAGAGCTGGAGCCCAAAGGTAGACAAGACTTTCCTGACTTTCACCTGGACACAGAGTTCCATGCACTTGGGAAGGTTCTGCATCATGCAGACATGGCCACCAAATTTTTGGCAATGACATCCCATTATGCAGTTAGCCAAGGCCATGGTGACCTGCTGTGTGAGTTTGTAGGGGTGAAGAACCACACTCTGGGGCTACACACACAGCTCTGGCCCCTCCAGTGAGGACAGTCACAAGCACCAGCCATCACCATAGCAGCAACAGCCCTGCGTGTGCTCCCTACATGACAGTGACTCCTTCACCCCTCTGCATTTTAACTCCTCAAGCTTCGTTTGAGACAACATCAACAGTGCTGTTATTAGTTCATGACTTACTGTAGGCTTTTGAGGAAAAAAAGCATTACTTACACCACATGTTTGTTTTGATGGGACTGCAAAGACTTCTGCACTCCTTGATTTCATCCATGGCCTTGTTGCCACCATGCACACCTCAGCTTCTCTGCTGCAGCACTGCCTGGAGGCTGGGCTCCACTGAGAAGGAAGAGGGTGAAGTTTTGCACCTTCAGGCATCTAATATGCACCACACTGCCTGCATCAAATACACTGCAGATTGTTCCATTGATCTCTCTTCTTTTAAAGATTTTGCCAACTCTGACCTCGAATTTTATTTCCTCTTTCTGACAGGGATGATTAAGGAACATAAAATTTCAATATCATCCTTTGCTCTGTTTCTCCATCTTGTTTCATGCATATTCCCACAGCAGGAGCTGGTGGAACCACTGAGCTCTTTCAGGAACTGTAATTTCTAAACTGGTGAGCACAATGCATCTCTGACAGCCACAACTGAAACTGTTCAGCCCCTAGGATTAAAATTTATATGAAAAGTATATCAGTATGAAAGTACATTTTTATCCACAGGCAACAGTGGCTATCTGATTTGTGTGTGTGTGTAAATACATATTCAGAATGAAAGGCACATGGCAATTTTAAGCTCCTTAGCTGAACATGCTCTTCCTGCACCTGTGGGATTTTAGCATTTCTATGCTTTTAAGAGCTTTGTAACACAGGGATAAGAACAGTGTATGACCCACTTTACTGCGTTGGAAAAATGTAATTTAGAAGGTGTTATTATTGCAGGAAAGAGGTGGAAAGCTCGCTGGTAATCATAACTCTTTACATGCCTAAAGACAACAATTACTTTTCCTGATCCCTGAATGAAAAATTGTAACATAGGTCCTCCAAGAAAAAAAAACATTAACCTGTGAATTGAATGAATTCTCCTACAGAGGGATGTTTGTGCTACCAAGCCCTCAAACAGCACTTACATTGCCATCACTAATTACTCTGGAAACTCCCTAAACCAAACACTTTGGGAGCACATCACTAACGTCAGGAAAGGAAATCTGTGTTTATAGAAGTGAGGCTGGTTGGCTGGTGCAAATAAATAATCTTCATGGTCACAGCTTCTGCCAAAATTGGGCATTTGGTATAAGACAAAGCAAAAGGAGCAATAAGTGCACAGCAGTGGTACCAAGAGAGCAGGGTACAGTGGATTGCCAGTGGGCAAATGCAGTGTTCAGCCCAAGGGAGCTGCAGGTTTTCCATGGTCTGAAGGAGCTCACCACAGCTGTCCAGAGGAGAACTGCAGCACTCAGCAGTGTTTGGGAACCATCACCCAATCAACAACATCTCAGGGATTTATATGTAACCTTGATAACAATGAGAGGAAAGAACTGGGTCTCTCTAATCAAACAGTGAGCAGCCACACAGAGCCTGTGAGTTCAGAAGAGATTCAATCACTCCACAGCTATTTATCATGAGAGCCAGGCCTTTGCAGACCCCTCCCTGCTGAAATGATTCACATCAGTCATGCTTCCTCTCCTGCTTGCTGCTATCACCATCCAGAAGGGGCAGCAAATGATCAAGTGCTCCTTTGATCTCCTGTGTGTGTGAAGACAGAAATATCCAAGCTGAAGAACTGAGCCCCATGGGTCTGACAGCAGATTCAATTACAACCCATGGAATTCAGTTCTCAAAGCTGAGAATAAATGACATTCATTTGCAGGCTGTCCCAGCACACGGCAGCATCTCATGCTCCTGCTGGCTCCCTCCAGTTGCCTGGCCTTCTTCCAGGGGCTGTAAAACAGGAGTGAGAACTTCACTGCAGCCAATCAGCTGCAGCCAGGCTGTGGGTCAGAAGCAGAATAATGGCTCCAGGACATATACTTTGAAAAATGAGCTATTTTATATATTCCTTTGACACCAGAAGTGGCCACACACACAGGCACAACGAGCCCTAACATTGCAGAATTCCTAGTAAGAAAACAAAAAAAAAAATACAGCCAAGGAATGTAACAGTAAAACATTTTACACTTTTCTGGAAGCCTTTGAGAATTTAAAAGAGTTGAGTTATAAATTTACTACTTTTTTTTTTTTTCAATACAACAACACAGACACAGAGGTAGAATCTCGAAGAGTCACTCAGCAATCTTAACAAAATAATCCAACCAGAAGCTGAAAAGAAGGAGATCTGGCACTGGTGCAGAGTCATCAGAGTCTGTATGGCAAAAAGGCAAGCAGAAGCCTTCAGCATCACTGCTGCATGGCTGTGTACTGACACAGCTCTGTCAAATGGGACAGCCTCACCCCAGGGTGACAATGTCACCAAAGGCAGGAGTTCTGGAACACAGAAAAACACTCAAACACACTGGAGGTCAAAGCTGACATCTCCCACCAGGAAACACCTTGTCAGTTCTGACAAACCTAAGAGAAATCACAAGTTTCATTAAACTACATAACCCAAACAGGGAACTTTTAAGGAAAATATAGGTTGAGTAAGATGTTGGATGATCTGTAAATTAGGTGCATATAGGACTATATATAAACAGTGTTGGGCAAGTTATTTTAAAAATTCAGATTTATTTGGAACATTTTAAAGATTCTTCTTTTTGTTCCAGTGAGATGAGGTCTCAGAAAAAAATCTCTTCCATTCCAATGAAAAGAATATGTGGTCTGAAATAAAATATTCGGATGTCAAGGGGGATTTCAGATTAAATCTTTCAGCTTTAAGAACTAAATTTAAGGAAATTTACTTAACAGAATGGTTCAAATGGAATTATTTTGGTTTAGCATTGGTTTTATTAAGTTATAAGTATTTTTTTCAGTGAACAATCCTTACTAACACCCCATGCCACTTTCCCAGTACATCAGCCTCACATGCAGCCCCAGCAATGCTGGCAGAAAAGGCAGCGATGTGCCCATGGCTTTACAGCTCTAATTGTCTTCTCAGGCTGCTGGACCAGTCAATCAAACAACAGAAATTAAAATATACTTCTTTAACTGTTTCTCTTGCTGGGAGGGAGACCTCTGAACAAACATATTTGCTCAGTAACTGGTGTGTGGTACCCACAGCCCAGCTCAGTCCTACCCATCTGTCATTGACTGTGGGACAGGAAAGAAAAATCAAATTAACAAAAGTAGCATCTTGCTAAGGTCCTCAACTAGGACAAAACTTCATCTGCAACTTTAAAATAAGGTACTGTAGCAATAAATTTTGCTTGACTGATATTTCTGATTTGTCACTGGAACACTGCTTGCTAAGATCACTGCTTAATTAAGCAACAATTTCACTAGCAGTGTGGCCCTTCTGTGGCAATCCCTCTTCCAATCCCAAGCAGAAAAAACATCTAGCAATCCTCAATAAAACATAATTAAAGCAGAGAAAGGGTTGGAAGAAGAAAGGGTGGAAGTATCTATCCCTTAGGACAGTCTGCCCCATCCAATGAAAAGTGCAAGGCATTTCTATAGAGGAGGAGCTATAAGTACCTGGGCACTGGTGTGGTCACAGCCCAGCTGGGGACAGACAGCTCTGGAACTCATCCTTATGCAATCAGGCACAGAATGACAAGAGAAATCATCACATGCCCCTCCATGAAACACAGTAAAAGAGCTGCAGTTGCTCTAAGTTACCCCAGGCCAGGAGCATTGGGGTGTTCCCAACCCTGTTCTACAGGAACCTGAACCCCTCTGTCCCCCTGCCGGGGTGGGGGCTGGCAGAGCTGCCCCTTCCCAGGGAGATGGGCTTGCAGAGCCGACAGCCCCAAGGCAGGGAGGCAGGGAAACTGCTCTAAGGTTGCTCCACTCCCCCTCAGAACTCTGGGGGATCTGTCCCACAGGTGTCCCTAGGGAGGACAGACAGCCCAGCTCTCCAGCAGCACACCTGATGCTTTAGTGGAATCCCTAAGGAAAGGTAAGGAATCCTCATCATTCACAGCCATTTCCCAGGTAAGTTGGCTTTACAGGTTTTTTAACTAAGTAGGAGAAAAGGTCATATTGTTTCAATTTGCCTGCAGAGTTTAATATCATTGCAGTGCATTAGTTATCTCCCATCTTAAAAAACACGGTGCCAGTTTCAGCCACATTCTGCTCTGACCCTTTATGAACTTCACATGTGACATTCTCTATCCTTTCACTGTCCTTCTGGGAATAATTCCCTCCCTCTGAGAACACATTTACTCAAGGATTAAATCCATGCATTTGCAAACAAGAAGACAGCCCATAAAATTATATTGTTCTGCCTTTGCAAGAGCAGTGAGGAGGTGAGTATTTTACATGGGCCATAAATCTACTCCTTGGGAAAACACTGTTTTGTTCTATTCCAGCAAGGTCCCTCAGTACCTCATAGCTTGGAGATCTTATTGCACCAGATTTAACAATTCCTACAGGACAGTAGACAATCATCTTTCAAAGTTTTAGTGCTACACCAAAAGGCAAACCTTTTTAGAGTGATTGAATAATGTTAACTGCCTGAACAATATTCTTCCATAAGTTCTCTTTTTAATTAAATATGTTTTAACAGGAAAAGGACATAAAGATCCTAAAGCTATCAAGTTAGTTCAGTGTGTGAATTCTCTGCATTTTCCTTACTATTCCCTACTTTTATTCTCTATGCTGCCATTACAACCTTTCTTTTTAGTAAAACATTACATTTGTCCAAACACACAACCAAAGAGTGAGACCTTAATGCTTTTTAACCAGTCAGTTATCTTCTGCAGATTCACATGAAATCCAGATACTACCCAAATGAGCTCATCATAAGTAATGAATTAACACAGATAGGGGACTTGAAATAAAATATGAATATGGTCACATTTCATTAGGAGCATAAAGCATCTTTTTCACCCTTATTTTGTTAAATACATTTTCCCCACAGCTAGCAGAAAAATACATGTCTCACAGCTACCCTGACAGCTGGGTAGTTGAAACAAGAGGGCGAAATGGCAGACGAAGTTGTTCTAGAGATTTTGAAAAAATTTTTTTAAAAGAGGAAAACTCACATCCAGAAGGGAACACAGAGGCACCAGAGGCAGGCAAACACTCGAGCCCTCAGAAGCTCTCAGTTCAGTCGTGCAGGGCAGAGCTGAAATGTCGGTGCAGGCCATGTGCTGTGTGCTCTGCAGAGCTCTGCAGGGGAGTTCTGCTCACTGGGCAGACCTTGAGCATCCCCTGCAGCAGCTCCAGATCAGCCTCACACTGAAAACCTCTGCCCAGTGACACGAACCCAGAGCTCAACCTTTAAAACCCAATCATTTGGTCTTCTCCATTTAAAAATTACCCATTTCTCTGATTCCACCCTGGCCCACCTTTTCCCACTCAGCCCAGGACAGGCAGCCTCATCTGCTCTCCAATATAACTCCAATTCCTGCAGATGCTGCCTGGTGTGCAGGGCTGGGGGGAGCCTGTCTTGCCCTTACACCAAAAACCATCACACCCTTCCTGCACTGACCAGGTCTCCTTCCATCATTGCCATTCCCAGCAGAGCAGCTCTGCCACAGATCAGGGATCCACAAGAAAGCCTTTACTCTGGTGCTTAGGTACAAGGCAAACACTGCCCATAGATTAACTTTAAATACTGTTAATCCCTCTCAGTACAGCTCACATGTTTACAGGCAGTGTCACACACAGGAGAGCTTTCTGTGCTCTGTAAAGATCATGTTCACCCACAGAAAACCCAAGGCCAAAGTTTCAGCTCAGGCTTAAAGAAAAGTCACACCTAAGTTTGCTCTTGAGCTCAGCCAGTGAAACAGCTCCCATCAGAACAGGTACAGTGGTGCACACCCTGCTCCCAGGTTCTCCCTGTAGCAGGGAAGAACACAGGCAATGCCAGATGAGGAACTGCAGATATTCTTTTCCCTGAACCCTTCAGGATGAAAAATGGAACAGGTCCATAACATCTTTGGCCCTGCAACTACACAGACACTTTCATTGTTCCCACACCACAGAGAAAAGATTTTTATTTTTTTTTAATAATAAGCTGGACTGGTTAATTCTTATATGAAAAAAAAATTCCCATCTCATGAAGAATCAGATTAGCCCAAACACATATTTTAGGTTTTCCAGAAACAAGTGCATTTGTTCCCAAAATGCTTTCTGGAACTCCCAGTTATTTTCTGGCTGCATTTTTAATTTTAAGAGACAGTTACATTTCTATTGCCAATGTCTATACCACAAATAATGAACATTCAATTTCTTCTGCTGTAAAATTATTCCACTCTGATTATATTGAGGTTCAATTTTCTTGTCTCCATTTTAATCACATTTTCCAATGCAGTACTTTGTGCAACAAACCTTTTTCCTTCATGGAAGATAAAAATGATTGCATATTCAATTTCATTTTTTGACCTAATATTTGTTGACTTTTTCTACATTTTATCACTAAATTGGAGAAAAGATACATGTCAAAATCCACACTAGGCATAAATCACTGAGAAAAACAACATTTACACCATCAGCCACCTATATACATTACAGCTAGTAAAAACACTAGTATCAAAAGTGCATAATGAAAAGTTATTTCCTATTTTTAAAAAGCTCTGGCTAACACCAATAATAAAGACTTCTAATACTAAGTATTATTTTTAGTAATCACTACACCATTTACTTACAGTGTAGTTACAATAGAGTATAGTTTCATTTATACTCAGCCATAATAAGTCACAGCCCTGGAGACAATTTCAGCAAGATTTATGTATTGAAAAATACAAACTTTTGTGGGCTCCATGTTCTTGCTTTTTTATATACTTTCAGATGACAGGATGAATCTTAGTGTAGAAGCACAGTCTAAAGCACATATTCTGTGCATTGACACCCCTGCAGTAACAGCTGTACTAACAGTGCCCAGATGTGAGACACTGGAAAGCCAATTCTAACAAGGGCAATGAGAAGTGAGATGATAAAAGCCTTTGCAACTGTTCAGCCTCTACCTATTCTTTCTAATTTCAGCAATAAAATTTTACTGTATACAAGCAAGAAGTTTCACAGCAGCTGACTGAGGGCAAAGGAAAAGCACCAACTCTTCCAGTACAGAACTGTCCCAAAGCCAGTGACACTTCCCTCCTTGGGGAGGATCTCTGCTCACTGTGCCCAGGGCACATGCTGGAGGTGACATTTGTGCTGTCTCCAGCAGGGTGGTGACTGCTCAGCTGAACTAATTCCTGATAAATGTCTTGGAACAGAGCGAGCTCAAAACGCCCGGTCAAGCAGCACATTTCAGAAATAATCTAAACACCCAAAATAGGAAGATATAAAAAACAATAAACAGGAGAGAGTAGATGACCATTTCTTATTCCTTCCCAATTTGCACATCTTTAATCATTCAAGAGTACTGGCTACATTTCTTCTGCTGAAAGTACACAGTTATTTACAGCATTTGTCACTATACAACTACTAGACTATATTACTAATAGAAATATGGTTACACTCTGTATAAGCAGTTAAAAAACAAACAGGCAAACATCGATTAATCTCCTTTTTATAACCCTCCCTTTATTAAAAAAAGGAATGTGATCATCACCTAGTAAGCAATTTACTTGGAGAAGCACACTGGAATAAACAACTGTAAAATTAGTAATCCATTAGAAGCCACAGATATCTTCTAACAGCGTTTTTATATAAACAATTAAAATACAAAAGGTTGCTGTATTTATATTGTAACTATACTATAGTTATTGAAAATAAAGTATTCTAGGAAGAGTAAGCAAACTTTCAATACACATGGGGTTTGTTTTAGTACCAATGCACTGAAATAAACTGGTGTAATATTGGAATAATGGAACAGCTGGAGCAGAGTGGAGCTGGCCCCTGTTAGCTCAGAGGCGCCTGGCAGCCTGAGAGCAATGGATTGTCACCCAGCTAAGGCACCTGAGCTCTCTGCTCCCATGGAGTGGCTCAGCCTGTGCCTGTGAACTGCTGCAGACCCCAGAAACCAGCCCATGATCCATTGTGTTTAGGAGATGAAAAACTGGGAGCTGGTTTCTGGAATCTTCCAGGGACTGCCTGCAGGTGCAGATGGCTCCTTTTTGGGCACGTGAAATGGTCCAAGATTTTTGTTTGGAAGAGCATCCATTAGCAAAGGCTGAGGAGTGCTCCCCTACAGCCAGCCTGTGGGCACCTGCTGCTCTCCTGTGGGATACACTCTCCTCCTATTCAAACTTTTAAATCTTGTTCTCCTGGAACTCACCAGATCTCATTTTAAAGAAAATAATTTAGGTATCATTTAGATTCAACGTGATCACGTCCAGAATATTTAGGCAAGTATGTTTTCTATAACTAATGATTCCAGGAATAACTTGAAATCACTAGAGATGCCAATAAGGACTTGGATACCCAGTGCATAGTAAAGGTTTAAATACAGCTTTGAATCCATTTTTTTTCATCAAGGCTTCTCCTTGATTAATCCCCCAAGACCATCTCAAGTAGTCATTGATTTATTTGAAACCTCTTTTAAAATTTGAAAATTTTATCATCAAAATAATTCACGTTTTCATCACCATTCTCCACAGAAAAACATTCATTTCAGCATTCTCCCAGATGTATACGAAATGCAACCAAATCTATGGCAATTAGTATTTTGTAATCAACTAGCCAGAAGGAAGAAAAAGAAATCATAAGAAAAATGTCATTTGGCTAAATCTGGAATAACTTTTAAAAATTATTTTCTGAAAATAAAACACATACATTTGAGATACATTACATAATATATTTTGAGCTAAAACAAAAAAAAAGCTACTTCTTTCGCCATTATTATTTTTGCACGTGAGCGACTTAGAAAATGCAAACAGTTTTTTTAAAGAAAAAAGTGAAAGTTTAATTCTCAAAAATTTTAGAACAAATTTACTTTTTGATTATTTAGCCAAGACTATTTTCTGCACTCAGGTGAGCTTTGTAAGTAATTTCAGTTTGGTCAAAACTGCATTTTGCATAAGCAAAGTAATCAGAAAAATGAAAGAGTAACTGCCTGTCTCTAACCATGCGAGTGAAGGGAGGGGAGCTGCCTTATCCTGCAAACTCCAGAAACCCTTCCCTGCACCAACACAACAGGGAATTTGTTGGAAGTTCCACCACAGAAGAGTGGCAATTTCCCCATCCCTTTTTTCCATGCTGCAAAGCAAAATTTGGATGCTTAGATAAGCTAGAAGCACATAAAAAACTAAAAATAAATCATTTCAAAACAGTAAAGAATCGATATGAAAGAAAACCAGGGATGGCAAAACTCTTCTGTTACAATCAAACATTCTGGTTTCTAAATCAGTAGCAGTGGATGAAAAGACAAAAATACAGACATCTATTAACTGACATCCTCTCCCTGTTTAAATGGTTATTATTTAAGTGGGTTAAGATACAGATTTAAAATAAAAAAACCACACATATATATAAATCATAATAGCAGGAAAATATTAATGCACATAATGATACCACCACCCCTTATTTCTGAATTCCAGTGGATTTGGAATAAAGTCAAAAAACCAGCATTAGAAGGACAAGAGAAAAAATTCCTGCATGGTGAAGAGAAGCACTAAAAAATGTGCACATTCCCTGACACAAAAGTATTTAAAATAATTTTAAATTTCTCATCCCTTTAGCCTAAATATAACTTAAAATTACTCCAAAGACTTGAAATTCATTATGTTCCATTTACAGAATGTAAATCCATCAAAGCTGGCAGAACTATCCTGGTTCAAAACTGGAGGAATTGAGGAAGAAGTTGACATTTTGATTCAATCTTTAATGTGCAAATTACCTTTCACTACACAAAGTGTACTGGTGCTCAGGCAGAAGACAAACATGTAATAAATCAGCTTACATTTTTTTTTCGGCTCCTACTCACAGTGGAATCCCCAAAATTCATTTTATTTTATCTTTTTCCCACTCTTCAGCTTTTCCTCTTCCATTTTCCTTCCTCCTCTTCAGTCACCACAGGTTTGCATGTCTGGTTTTCTGTTTTACATCACTCCACTTTGTTCTCTGCAATGGAAAGGGAGACAGACCCACAGCCAGCAGGGACAGAGACACTGCCAGCCCCAGGTAACCTCCCACACTCTGCAGGATCTGATTCTCTCTCAAAAACATTTTCACTTTATAAAGGGAAGGGAATCAAAACTCATTTGCATATGGGTTCATTCCATCCCTTCAGCTCACATGTCTCTAGCTCTGGAAAGTCCCTTTCTGATTCCCTGGCTGATAAAGAGCCAGGAAGGTAACACAGCCCAGGGAGAGGTGGGAACTGTTCTGCTGACCTTGCAGGGAGGGCTAGGCTGAAGTGCTCCATTCACCTTGCTCAGAGGGCTCAGCTGGCACTTTTGGGTGCTGGTTATCCTTTAGATCTCAAGGCTCAGGCCATGCATGCAGAGTTAAAGGCTCAAGCCAGAGAAACCCCCACTCTTGCACAGGAGGAAGCTCTGGTCAGGCGCTCGATACTTCAGCTTCCTGTCTGTGCACTACGCGGTCTCATCTGGGGAAATCCTGAAAACATTATCAGATGCCTGATAAGCTCTTTAGCTTTCAAGTACATAATGATTCAGTTTCGGTCAAAACCTCATTTGAATACAGTTTTTAAGTCTAAATAAAAAGTGAGACCCCAATAAAGGAGACATGAGACTGGCAGCCTGACATCTGCAGCATCCAAAACAATGTGGCTGGTGTTTGATACCAGCATAAGCAAATCTACTTCTCCATATCTGCACCAAGATGGTCAGTGTGTGTGTTTATTAAAAAGGAGTGAAATTAGATGTCTGGTTAATTAACACTTTTATTTACGCACAAACACAGCAGAAGCAGCAGCAGGATTGCTTTCTCCATTCCAACACCATTGACATGAAGCAGATTGTTTCTGAGGGAAGGGTTGCTTAAAACTTTGGTGCCCACTACTCCCATGGGCTTTTCTGGCAAAGCTGCCAAGTGACAAGACTTGTGTTGTTACATGTAGACTCCTATTTACCAGGCATTAGACAGATTTTTGCAATCCCTGTTCACAGACTCAGAACAGGTTGGCAGCATTTAACCCTGTGGATTTAGCCCTGGAAGAGTAAACCTCCACCACCCCCAACGTTTTCCAGTTCAGATGGGGACTTTGTGAGGATTCACCCACAGGAAATCACACCCTTTCCACTGGCTGTCCTCATCCCAGTCAGGCCAAGGGACTTTTCTAGGATACAATCCAGGAGGTTCTCCTTCACACACAACTTCCAAAGACAAAGAAATGCACTCCATCTATGAGTCTGGAAGCAACTAGGAACATCATCCCATGTATTGCATGTCAGCAAGCAGAGAGAGCACACACCCAACACAAAAAAAACCTGGTTCAAACACTTCCCATGACAGCTCTGCTGTTTTCTGCTGCACTCACCCCAAGGATTACCACAAAAGCACACACATGTACGTACCTTGGAGAAGAGGAAAATTGAAAGATATTTATTGTTAATAACCACGTTCCTCTGAGTGAATACAGAAGCTCAGGCTGTCCATACTCAGGGCAGAAATATGTACATTCTTTTGTTTCATCCCAAGACCTGGTTTACACAAGTTACAATTCACTAGAGCAGATGTTTCAGACACAAAACACTCATTTTAATATTCACATCAAAATATATAACAACAAAGACAAATCCCAAAGCACGTGGAACTGGGATTTTGCTTTTCAGCAGCATGAGATATCCAAGGGGCTAAAAACATACCATTGTCTGAGCTCTCAGATGCTGCCCTGGGTCACATTTGCACACATGGAAGCCAAGGCTATAGTAGGACTTAACAATAAGGATGCTTACATGAATTTGAATGTGTCATTGCACAGGAAGAGAGGAACAGTGAAATCTCAGGCTGGGATTCAGCTGTGTTTGCAGTGCTCACTTGAACAGCTTTAAAAATGCCTCCTCACTCTAGTCTCAGATTTAAAAACTTTGCAAAAGACACTGAACTAAATTAATACATTCCCTGCTGAGCAGTACATCCCTGCTGGTTCTTTAAGTAAAGGTAATTCAGGTTTCCTGTGTCCCAAAAGGCAGGTGTCATTGTGTGCATGTGTCACAGCTGGAGAACCTCAAGCAGAGAGCAGCAGAACAGAACCCAAGTCCCTTGGTGAAAGCAGCACTTTCCTCAGTGCTTGGCACATCTTCCAAGCAAAAGCAGGAAAGTGCACAGTAAAGCCAAAACACTTACTGAGGCCTTCAGAGAGCAAGGATGACAGGACAGGTTCTTCACTTTGCTTGAGAAACAAATACAGGGACCAAAGGGGGGGTGAGGCAAAGGAAGTACAGAGTGGAAGAGGCTGGCAGCATGTTGTGCTTGCTCCTGACAGCTGGCATCAGGCAAGACATTATCATCTTAGCATCTCATCTGGAAAGTTTTGACTAACTGAATTTCTTTTTTGACAGGAAGTCTAGATCTCAGCCTAATTGAGTGGCTGGAATCTCCTGAGGCAATATTATGTTAAGCCAAGCAAGATAACACTGCAGCCTTTGTGCAGTACTCAGAAACACATGCATGGTGATGCCAGGAGTTTTAAGGGCACTCAATCACAGCCCAGGTGCCTGAGCATCTGATAGTTCCAGCCTCTCTGCTCTATTTACTGCTGCTCACTGTATTCTTTATCAACAGAAGAAGCTGATTTCCTTCTTTCACCAAGGGAGAAGGTCCTCCCAGAAGGGAGGATCTCTCCCAAGGTAGTTCAAATCTTTACAGAAGTATAAAACATGCAGGCATCAGAGATAAATCATGTCCTGTATATAAAACATCTTCCACAAAAATACAGCCTTCAGAAAGCAGAGTAGATGTACAGTCAGTTCATGCATGATTTCATAAATCTTTCATCCTTGCTTAGAGTATTTCTTTGTGACAGGCAGTGAGGTATGAGTTATGAATTCCAACAGGAGCTGGAGCTTAGTCTCATTGAAAACTATGGCAAAATCCTATTAATTTTGAAGAAACTGGAATTTCTTCTTCAATACTCTTAAAAGTAAACTTGGTTTCCCATGAGAGGTTAGTTCTATGGGTCTTTTGCTATGATCCAGAGCCTTACACACATACATATATTAGCCTTTACTTTTGTGCATCTTGTTGTCTGGTTTCTTTAAGCTGAATTTACTTACAAATTTGATGAGCTCTCCCTCTGATTTCTGTCTCATTGCTTTCATATCCAATACATTGAAGAGAGCTTGGGCTGACAGAGAAACTGAGGAAATACATTATAAATCATGCCCCCTTCACAGACCACTTTGTACATTTACAAAGGCTGTGGTCATATCAAAGCCAGGCAGGATTTGATGAGGCATTTCACTGCCCCTGTGACAGGCATATAAACTAGGACACTGTGCTCCTACCTCTTCTGCAAGCATTGAAGAGCTGCCAGGCATGCCTGGGTGGCAGAGAGGAGAGGGGATGGTAGAAATAACTCTTCTGTGTACTCCTGATGACCTGTGCAGCCTCCAGAAGCCAGAGCTCTGCTCATGGACAGGGCTCACAAAAGAGGGAGGAACGTGCCAAGACAGGAGAGCTGCAGCACCCTCCATGACATGTTTTTCTAAACTGGGAAATGTTCCCAGTAGGAAATGCCTGCTGAGATTCATACAGAGGCATTAACCTTCCCCCTAGAGCCTGTTTGTGTACATGAGTGCTTGTACATGCACATATTTCTTATCCTAAAAGAAGATTTTTGCTCCACAGTTGCACAAAGGGCCGGGGTGTTGCCAGAAGAGCCCACAGCCCCTGCAGCTTTGCTTTGTGTCCCTCATTGCTTTTCCCAGTGCCTTAAAACCCTGCCAGAGTTTTTCTGCTCAGCTTTGTCAGTCTCTTAATTATTTTCCTGTGACTGGCTTTAACATCTGTGAAAATGAGAGTCTGAGAGCCAGTGCAACAGAGTCAGACCCCACACAAACCACAGTGCACCCAGAGATTTGCTCCCACACCTGCATCCTGGCCCCCATCTCCTCTCATGCTTCCCTCCCTGGGACAAGTCCTCAGCTTGCCTGCACCCTGCCCTTGACACAAACAGTGTTCCCTGAGATGAATGCAGCATTTCATCAGGTAAAATATTCCAGTGCTGCCCTGTCAGCCAGCTCAAGTGACAAGAAAGTGATGCAAAGTAGCATCAGGCAGCATGGTACAATTTATTTCAAAGGCTTCATAAATGGCTTCACTTTGCAGTCAGAAGTTAGAAAACAGGAAGGTTTCAAATGAGTTACTGAGGCAGGAAGTGAGTCAGCCCTGAGCAAGAGTGACAGCAAACAGCAAGCCCTTCTACTGCAGACACCCAGGCACAGACATGGAGCCAGGCACCCAGAGCCAGAGAGAAGAGCCTGAGAGCAGAAAGCATGGGCAGGCAGGAACAGAGAGGAGATGAGAGTCCTTTTCTCCAGCCACAGCCCAAAGGAGGGGAGATCTTATCCATCCAGAGACCTCTCTGCTAACCAGTCTTCCTTCTCCTTGCAGCCCAAACCACGAAGCCAGTCATCCCACCCCCTCCCATCCCTGCCCATCACACCAAGGCCTCCTGTGCAGTTCTGCTCAAGCACAGTTGAAAACAGTCCTCCAGAACAGCTCAGCTGAGAGTGGGACTGCAAGTCCCCTGGAGCATCAGGAAACCTGAATCCTGGCCTCTCACGCACTCCTTTAGGTACTTGCTGCTGGAAATAGAAACACCAACACTTCCTCCTCAGCTGCCATCCCACTCTGCATTCCACAGGAGACAAAATTGCTCTGGAAATGGTCCCATAAGCCTCCACAGAATAAGGAGGCCAAGAAGCATCTGAGCTTAGGTGTAGAGAGGGCTCTGGCTACTTGCCTAGAAACAGATGCTCATCAGATAATTCACCTGCAGCAAACAGAAGAACCATAAGCCACCAGTGCCACCACAGCCTGGCAGCATATTATGGCAGGAGTGCTGAGGATCTGCATTTTGGGGATAGGTACAACAGAGGCCCCAGCCCTTTTTTCAGCTGTACTTTGAGGCACAAAAAAATACATCTAGAAGTAGAACCTAGGTAGTGAAATCACATAGGCAGAGTTAAAAATTAAACTCTATCTGCAGGACAGTTTTCCCCATCACATGGAAATGTCGCACTCCTGGATGCAGTGCCAGGAACAACATTTGGGCCTTAAACCTGGACAAGCACCAAAAACCTACCTGGATAACAAATCCCCACCAGCTTTTGCAGGTTCCTAAACAGTGCAGAATACTTAAAGAATCAGCTGTTCTACAGGTGGTGCATCTGGTTCCTAATGTGTTGTCCCCTGCTTCAAATGTTGTTGAAGATATTAGGAGGACAAATTATGCCCTCTGTATTAATCAGAAAACTAGGATGCTAATTCCTATTGAAAAAAAAAAATCTGGAGAAGGACAGACAGAACTGTCTGGGTTCCAGCACCAGAAAAGGCCCTTACCTGTTTGCTTTTCCTGATAATAATCTGTAAAGCATCAAATCATTGTAGCAAAAGATCTAAGAATTACAGCATGGCCACACACACCCATGAGGGGGAACCAAGACACAACTGAAGAATAACATGAGCATCCTCAAAGCAACCAGGTGTCAATGCAAAGCATTTCCAGATCCTGCCTAGTTTCCAAAGAAACTCAGACTAAGGCATGGGAAGCTATGCGCAGAAGAAAGCATTTCAGAAGAAGGTTTTTAACCCTTGGAAGAAGCTGTTGAGAACTTGTTATCTGAACCAAAAAAAAAAAAAAAAAGGCTGGAGCAAGACTGAGTAGAAGGTAAAAAGCAAAATCTAGAACCTAGTTGCAACTTGCAAATTTTGAATATCCTCCAGTGTAATAATCATTCTTAGATCTGTGCTGTTGGAATCCATTTTTCCCCAGGAATGTTCCCATTCTCATTTTCATTTTGGCTTTTTTCTCTCAAACATGCTTTGAGAGGTCAGCAGCACACTCCTGGAACCAGGGGGTATTGCATTTACAAAATAAAGTTTTGTAAACTAGTTCACATAGCAAGGTTTTGTTAGTCAGCTTTGGAATTAGAAGTTTTGGGTTCATAATAAGGGGACTCTTTAACTGACAATTTTAAATACCTGAAAAAAATGTATAAGCTCCTTCACAAAATCCAGAAGAAACATAATAGGCTCTGCTCCGAGCAAAGAATCACACAGCTGCTAAAATAAGCTCTCAAAAGGTTGTGTATTATTAAAGAAGGAATGTGATGGACACGGACTAGACAATGCCTAAACAGCCTTAGGAAGAAAAGTGAATGGACAAAACTTTCAAGCTGAGAAGAAGCTCGGAGAAAAGAGCTGTTTGCTACTGGATATGTTTAAGTGAACAGAACTTGATACATTCCTTGAAAATAAGTTGTGATTCTCTCTGGTGGATTCTGCTTATTTCTCCTGCCTGGGGTTTCTACAAACAGCAGGTGCAGAAACCCAGTTGTGGTTAATTGTACTTTTAAAAGGAGGTTGCTATCATGCTGAATGAAGTGCAAAATCTTCTGAAATAATAAATCCATCAGCACCTTATATTTGATTAAAGAACAAGATGATAGATTAATAAGATGATAGTTAAGCATTATGTTAATTTATTGATTTTATGAAGCTGGAATGATTTTGGTCACCTGGCTTACAGAAAACTGAAGCCAAATAATAGCTGCTTCAAGCTTGGGGTTTTTTTGGCATTTTTCTTATTCCAAAACTGAGTCATAGAGACTTTGAAGAACCTGCATTGGAACAAGGGCCAAAGAAAACACCCCTAATTTTGGAAACAGATCTGCTGAAAGCAGATGTTCCCAGATGGGGACATTCCAGCACAGAGGGTGTCTGTGCCTGCTGTGACCTCCCCTGTGCCACAGCCTGTCCCTCTCACACATGAGGGTTCAGCAGCACGTGGAGCTCCCTGTCCCTGCCCAGCACAGGGGTTCAGTGCTGCTCCTCAGGCCCTGCAGGCACCTCTGACACACAGACTGCTCACACCTCCCATTTTGGAAAGGAGACTGGCCATGGTAGCCACTCACCCCTCAGGCTGGGAGAACTGAATGTTTGCCCTGCAGAGTGAGGGTTCCCAGGGCCCTGCAGCAGTCCCACAACATCCCTTGCTGCAGGGCCAGGCACACACTCGGGCTGTGCCTCTGTGGACAGCCCAGAGTGCACCAGAGAGGAAGGAAGGGCAGACTTGCCCTTCATGTCCCCAGCTCAGCCCAATCTGCCCTGTGCCCCACTGAGGGAGGGCTCATCTCCTCTCCACCTTCCAAAGTGCACACACACACTGGAGCTGGGAAAAACACTCCAGGCAAAGGGAATATTTCCAGGGATCTTTCCTAAAACCCACTGTGGGTATATTATGGCCATTTTATAACTGTCACAGCCACAGCTGGTCTGAAACTGCACAGATTAACTTGGCCATAACAGAGCCCCAGTTTGTTAGCCTAGTTCACTAAAGAGTAGAAGTAAACAAGTCCCTGGGTGAGACAATGATAGCTTGGATGAGAACTCAAACCGGGGATCCCAGAATTTTAACCCCCTGTAAAAGGGGGCCATCCATGAATGAACACTGGCTGTTGTCACATAACCTTTGTGTTCAGTCCTGTGCCTGTCTCCACAACTGCAATCAGAAATATATCACTTTCTCCTCTAATGTTGTAGATAATTTGAGCACAACTGTGCTTTAATCTCTTCCCAGACTGCATTAGAAGTTCATAAACACTTCTCTCACATGCCTTGCAAAGATATATGCAAAAATAACTTGGATCTTTAGATTTAGATCCCAACTAGTCACTAAATATATACTCTGTTTATAACCTGAATATAAACGTAATTACAGACATGTTGAGGGGGTCAGTGCCTGAGGCTCTCAGAGCACAGTAAGTATCACTCTAGGGATACTTAGGAGGGCATTATTGTATTTCTAGTATTTACTGTATTCTACAGTATTTTGCTAGCACCAGTAAAAGTGCAGTGAAACTCAAAAATATGAGATTCATGGCTTTGCTAACCCTGGAGAGAACAACTGCCTCCAGGCTTCTCATTTCTGTTCTTTTTAAACAACGGAAGATAAAAAGTGCTTGGCTGATGGACTGTTCCCTGCAGTCACAGGGTAAAGGCACTCTGAATTCCTTAGTGCCCGTTCTTACCCTGCATTTGCCGTTAATGAGGCGATGAAGCCATCGCGGCCACCCACACCGTGTGCGAGGAACCAGCGGCACGCAGCACCACACACAGGCTGCAGGCGGAGAAGCTCTAACAAAGCTGTTACCATGGTGCCACCCACTGCCAGAACACTGCGCACCGGATGGATTATCTGACCTGCACTTCAAGTAACTTCACTCAGCCAAGGGATTGTTTTCATGAGCATCTCCAAATTCTCCTTACAGAAGTTCAGGTAAAGGCTTGAAGTGACTCTCACAGACAGAACAGTTCCTTTGCAGAGTGACAACCAACTGAAAAGGATCCTGCTCTGTGCATTTCATTACAGTCCTGAGCTCCAAATCACGTACCCATTAAATCTATTAAAGGCTGCCACCACACCAGAATTCATTTTCATCACAGCCATGCATTTAAAACCCCCAATATCTCAGATCTCTGCAGGAAGCATAAGCTGATCAAGCAAGTAAACACAAGCATCAGAGGCACTTTTCAGTCAGATGTGTATTGTGGAGGAAGGTGCTCAAACAGCATTTTGAGCCCAAGTTGCTCAAGGCAGTATTCTTGACAATATCCCAAGAGAAAGTATAACTTGGTAAGAGCTGTGTATGTTATAGCAACATCAAAGCAGTTAAGGAAGTTAATCTTTTTAGCCACCAGAAGTCAGTGTTAACACCTACCTGAAGCAATACAAAATTCCCAGTGCTCCTGTGTCAGCAGCACTGACTTCGTGGGCTGACAGTGATCAGGCTTGCAGCTCTGAGGCCAGGAGTTGACATTTCCCAAAGGGAACACAGGGACTGAGAACTCTGGGAGCCAAGAGCAGGAAAATCCATCCACAGATGGAGTCTCACCACAGCTTTGTCCCAAAAAGTCTCAGGAATGTGCATTCCCCTTTAACCTCAGCCAGAGTTGAAAAGTAAATGAGATGAGGAAAATATCAGCCAGCTGAAACAAGTGGAACTTTCTAATGAACACTTACCAAATTAAGCTTTGCAAAAGCTTCGACCTGCATTAGCCAGAAATCCTGAGAGCAAAAAGCCTGACATGAGGTTTACTGCAGCAAACAAGAATAATTTAGCTAATCCTAGCATTGCCATCTTATTTTCTACACTGCAGCAGCACTCAGCCCTATGCAGACAGGCCACCAATATTCCCAAGCCTGACTCACCCCCCATCTTCCTGCACACCCATTCCACCAGCCCACAAATAACAAGTATTTAAGCTCCAAGATTAAAGTCTGTCAGTACCAAGAGACCTGTGAATCTGAAATGATTTATCACCTTTGTAAACATTATGCAAATACTTGTTCAATTTGCTACAAAAGTCTACAAGCACGTTTTAAATGTTTTAATGTGCATGTATAGACATATGTTTTAATGCGCACATATAGACATGTGGACATGGCACAAAAGGTTTATTTGATTGCACCAAGAGATCTAGGTTCTTCATCATAGTGACTATTTCAAAGTAACAAAATTGATCTCATTGCACCCTGACAAACTTCCATAACACACATGAGGTACTGGTGTCTCTCTCCCAGTGAGGTGTCTGTACATACAAGAAGTTACTACCTAAATTTATGTTAATATCACATCCATACTGTGCCTGATGCCACTGTTCTCTGTGGTCTCACATACCTGTGTTTTACCTGTGTGGCTGCCTACCAAGAGACCATGTGATGGCACTGTGTAACCACTCTCAGTGCCTCAGTTGTGGGCATTTTTCTGTAAAAAGTAGTCTACAGCTGCATAAGAACCCAACATACACCACCTTAGCCACTGTAGAGTACCAGCTGTAGTACTTACTTTACATTAGATATACACACTGTTTCAAACCCTTGCATGTTTAATGGATCAAGTTGGGCAGTGAGGTCAGAAGGACTTGAACCTATCACACACACACCAACCAGCAGGTACCAACTCCTAGATCTGGGTCACAACAGAGCATTATAGCCTTGCTTAGAAAGTTTATCCAGGCTCTGCTTTACCTGCTTGTCAGATAACCTCCTCTTCAAAGCTCCATTTTACTACCTACATCTTGGGCTCACTGAAAAAGGACAATAGTATATAGGTTAAAGTAGCCTTTATTTAAATACAGAACTATATGAAATTAGACCTCAAAAGAAACTTGAGAGCACACACTAAACATCATAATTTGGAGGTGGCATGTCAATGATCTCATCCAGGGTAGCAAGGAAGTCAGCAGTTGATTGTAGAAAGTCTGGAAGTTAGAAATAAATCAAATCAGTTTCTCAAACTCAGAATGCACACTAACATAAGCTAGCTCCCAGCAGCTCAGCATAAACCTCTTGACAAGCAAGGGAAATATTGCTTCATTGTATAAGCCAATGGCACCTAACTGATCAGTTTGCAATGCACCACAAGAGATTGCTCAGTGCTTTTCACTGAGTAGGGTTAATTTCCTTCAGTCACTGGTATGGGCTGTGTTTTGGATTTGTGCTGGAAGCAGTGTGGATAATTCAGGGATGGTTTAGTTGTGTGAGCACTGCTCAGCAATAGTCAAGGCCTTTTCTGCTCCTCACTCCAGCAGTGAGGAGGAGGCTGGGAGTGCTCAAGCATCTGGAAGGGAGCACAGCCAGAGCAGCTGACCCCAACGGGCCCAGGGGATATCCCAGACCACATGGTGTCATGTTCAGCAGATGAAGCTGGGGGAGGAAGAAAGGAGGAACATTTACAGTTATGGCACTTGTCCTCTCAAGCCATCATTGCATGTGATGGAGCCCTGCTGTTGTGAGGATGCTGAACAGCTGCCTGCTGATGGAACTGAATGAATTCCTTGTCTTGCTTTTCTTAAATTCATGGCTTTTGCTTTAGTTACCAAAACTGCTTTTATCTCAAAGCATGAGGTTTTTTACACATTTTCTCTTCTGATTTCTTCCCCATCCCCCAGCAGGGAAGCAAGTGAGCAGTTGTGTGGTGCCTGGTTGAGCTGGGTTAAGCCATAAGTCAACACACCACTGAACTGGCAGTGATGGCCAGGCACACTGAGCTTCACTACACAGCAGCAGCTGTTTGACACTGGTGCACTGCTCTGGTACTTTAGACAGCAACAACAATTCCCTGCTGTAGCAACTGGCTTTTAGCCCTAACCACTGATGAGCATTGTGTGCACTGAAAATCATGCAAATCTTCCACTTACTGGATTCCCATGAAAGCTCTTCAATCTTCACAGGTGAAGGAACCATGTTCACACATCTGTCATATGTCCTTTCAAATACCATGAGGGGAACACCACACAGGTTGATATTGCTTAGTTTGTGTTCTTCAGGAAGATCAAAACTCTCAAAGTCTGTTTAAGAAAGATCGTAAGTGTGCAGTAGCCTGGGAAACTGCAAAGTCTTCTAGACTAAATGAAACAGAAGCCAATCTAAAACAACACAACAGTCCCCTCTTATTCACTTGCAGTTACATCTTTTAGTTGTCCATGAAATCCCATACACCAACCCTGATGAAAACACTAGACTGCCTAATAGAACTAATAAAGCAGTTAGTAACTTCAGCAAACAAAGCACGTATGTTTTATCAACACCACAGTCTTTGGCACAGTAGTTTTCACACACATTCACATGAAGAGGAAAACTTTAAGGACACTTTAAGATAGCTTATCTAAAATGGGCTGGCCTAAGAACAGCTTTAGAAGTTTCACCTTCAACTGTTATATCCTACAGCAGCAGGAATCTCTTCAGTTACAAATCATCTTGGCACACACTCTTCTGTATTCCCTGGAATATTTGTCTACAAGTCACTATTAATGAACTAAGAAGCTAATCCATGGTTATTTGGAACTGTCACCACAATAAGACGCAGAATAACAAATCTGAGCACAGCCATTACTGTTAGAAATAACACCTCACTCCTGTTTAAGTATTTCAGAAGCAGCAAGCACCCTTATGTTTCAGAAAGGACTCAGGAGAAACGCAATGCTGGCCTGTGTGCCACAGTAGCTTGGACAAATTCTTAAAACAATGCTACCACTCATGAAAGCCTTACTGTTAATTTTAATAATTACATCAACAGTTCTTACCTTGAGGATCCAAAGGAAACATCTTTTCTATTTCTGGCCAATCTTCTTCAGGCACTGTATGGCAGCTTTCTAATCCAGCCTTCTGGTTAGTCATAAAAAGAGGAAGTAAGATTTGAGCTGCTGTAGAATATTTGTAGTGGCTTTCTTGTGCTGTTCAGGTCTATAGACAAGCATACCTGTCATATTTTGGTCAGTCAGGCCTAAATGCTAATGCCTTCAACACAAATAAGATGAAGATGGGCAAATGTTTCAGCTGAGTTTATGTAGTGCAGTACTATATGTGGTGGTAAGAGATGACGGCACCAGAACAGGTAACTCTTAGCATGCAGATAAGACATGAACTCTCACAATTTTCTCTGGAACCACCTACATAGGTGCCCTGCTTTAAGGGAGGATAGAGTTATTTTTCTTCCTANCAGACAAGCATATCTGTCATACCTTGCTCAGTCAGGCATAAATTCTAATGCCTTCAACACAAATAAGATGAAGATGGGCAAATGTTTCAGCTGAGTTTATGTAGTGCAGTACTATATGTGGTGGTAAGAGATGACGGCACCAGAACAGGTAACTCTTAGCATGCAGATAAGACATGAACTCTCACAATTTTCTCTGGAACCACCTACATAGGTGCCCTGCTTTAAGGGAGGATAGAGTTATTTTTCTTCCTAGCAGTTCTTATGAGCCCATGTTCTGGATTGATGATGAAAACAGCATTGATACACACAGCTTTCCCACTGCCAAGCAGGGTTCACACAGTCCAGGCCTCCTCTGCTTCTCACAACCCCACCCGAGGAGCTGACCCCAGCTGCCCTGAGGGACATCCCACACTGCATGGCATCTCAGCAAGGAAAACTGGTGAGCAAGGAAGGCCACCTCTGCTCTGGGACTGGCAAGGCATTGGTTTTGTTTTTCATGAGAATTTTTTAGTTATTAAATTTCTTGAATCTCAGCCTATTATTTTTCTCACATTCAGCCTTCCAATTGTCTCTCCCCAGCTCATTAAGGAGGGAGTGAGGGAGCACCTGTGTGGTGCTTAATGATGTCAGTTAAGCCAAAACAGCAGGTAAATTATGGATTTCCCCACCTCCCCAGCATAAGTGTGTTGTACTCACTTTGTTCACAGTGCAAGGCTGATTCTTCTGTTTTATCTTATCCATCTTGTTCATGACTCCTTCAGTTTTGTTCACATTTCCAAGAGCTTTTCTGACAGAGCGAGATGTGACTGGAGAAGTACTGATTGCTTTTTTAGGAAGTGGAGTGTTAACTTGTGTTCTTTCACCTAAGACCTTTGCTGGAATAGGGGGAAGAAAAAAACAAACTTCAGCAACACTATAGCTTGCCTAAGTAAATGTACATGCTGGAAAAGTAGCTGTCATGGAAATCACTGCTCACCATCCGTAACTCATAAACCACACTAATGACAAAAAGCACTGAGTTGTCTTTAATTTTATACTAACTGATGAGCTAGGAAGAATTGGTTGGGTAAGTGGATTTATGAACAGAAAACTATTGGTTTTAAATGCCATTAAAAGCAATGAATAACCAAATGTGATTTAGGCCCTTCACTTGACCCCTTACTGGCTCAGGGCAGCAAATACGCACAAGATCCTGAATGGAGCTTCAGCTGACTCTTGGGAGCATGAACTTCACTGTTCTCCTGATCCACAAAGATCAGAGTTGCCATCTTCAGATTGATGAGACTACCCTGCAGAGTCCATAGAGGAAAAAGGGAAAACACTTTTTGTCATTTGTCTCATCACAACAAACTTTTTAAGCAAGTCCCATCAAAAACAGAGCTATCACATACTGGTCCTCTAGACGAGTGGAACAAATGCCTACTTCCCACCATTATCCAGTAGTTCAGCTAAAGACCCTCACGTTTGAGGGCACTGTTAGTGCTCATCACTGCCATTACACAGGTGACAAGTAATTCCTCATTAAAGAGGTGTGCAGGAAAACTCAGAATCACAGTTAGTGAGACTGGAAAAAGTTCTCTAAATAACCGAGTCCAGGCTAAACACCCCCACGGCAACCACACCATGGCCCTGAGTGCCACATCCAGCCCTTCCTTTAAACACCTGCAGGGACAGAGACCCCACCACCTCCGAGGGCAGCCCGTTCTAATATTTAACCATCCCTTCTGTCAGGAATTCTAATGGCCAACTTAAATCCCCCCCAGCACAGCTGAATGCCAGTTCTTTTTGTCCTTTTGCTGGTCGCCTGACAGAAAGCACCGATCCCCATCTGGCTACAACCTGCAGCAGGCTGTAAGGCCTTTCCTAAGCCTTCTCTTCTCCAGGCTGGGCACACACACCCCTCAGCAACTCCTCACCGGACTTGCGCTCCAAACCCTTCCCAGCTTTACTGCCTTTCTCTGGGCGAAACTCCTTTTCTTTGCATAGCTTGAAGCAAGATTCGCAGTCCCACACCAGCCCTACCGCAACCCCTCACCTCAGAAAGCGACAGCACAGCAAAGGTCGAATCGCCAGAGCTCAAACACCTCTCGAACCCGTCAGAGCACCCTCAAAACCAACGGCGCCACCTTTTAAACCGGCCCCGAGCCGCCCATTGGCCGCTTCGACCCACGCGCGGCAGCCGATTGGCTGAGCACACAGGACGCGCGCCGCCGCACGCGGGCTCAGGGGCGGGGCGAGGCTGGCACGGGCAGGTGGTTCCGCCCCGGAAGTGAGCGGGGCCGCGGGGCATTGTGGGGCGGCGCTGCGGCCTGGCCTGTAAACAGAGCTGCGGGACCGGGACCGGGATTGAGATCGGGATCGGGACCGGGACTAGAATCGGAACCGGGATCCGAGAGGGCGGCTGTTGTAGGCTCTGAGTAAGTGCTGGCGTTCCCCGCCCGGCTATGCGCCCGGGCCTGGCGCTGCTTCCCCGCGGCCGTTCTCTCGCGTCTCTTCCGGGGTACGCGCAGACCCAGACCTTACCTTAACAACAAGGTAATTTTGGTTTTTCCGCATTGGGGCTTACTTTTCAGGACAGAGGTATGTCAGGAATGCATAATGAGGAATGTTAGCTCATTTCACAACGATACAAAATCACATTGACGGGCTGTGATGTCACAGGGTATTGATGGGGTTTTTTTATCTTCTAGGGTTTTTTCTGCTAAGGCAAAAAGCCACAATGGCCTCAGGTGCGGTAGCGAACGCGCCTCCTGCAGGAGGGGCAAATGATGTGAGCCTGGAGGAACCAAAGAAGATGACCAGGGAAGATTGGAGGAAAAAGAAAGAATTAGAAGAACAGAGGAAACTGGGAAATGCACCCGCTGAGGTGGATGAAGAAGGAAAGTAGGTTTTACTAAAGCTGTGGCTGTTCTAAAGCTGCTGAGGAAAAATATCTCTTCCT